>CM056720.1:42725068-43258779 GCA_029844215.1 Przewalskia tangutica | reverse complement strand
CGATTGCTCCGGTGATCGACTTTATACTGATAATTACGGGCTTATCGAGGTAAATATTTTCGTTCTCTATATCAGTAATTCGATATTACATGTTGTAGGAAATTATAGTTTAAGTATACTTATGTATATAATCAACATAGCCAGGCGCAAATGTTCTCGACTCTAAGCTCAACGTTAATCGAATCGAATCGTTTACATAGGATCGAGATAGTGACTTGTGTAAGAGAGACTGGTACCGTGCGAGTAGAATTGTACCTTCGTCGTTAGATGTATAACCCCGTTGGCTTCGTAGTCGCCCTGCGTGAGAGTGAAAGAGAGATTTACGCTGCCATGTATGCCAAGAGGCCACGCCAATTTTCAGAATGTTTCTCGCGAGCAAGTGTCTAAATGCAATGTCGCTTCTCAGGCCTTATGCTGAAGTACTACGCAAGGGCGCTGCTCTCTACTTGTCATTACAAGGAGCAGTTTCATTACTGGGAGTACTTTGAGCGCTTGGCTATTAGTCGATACTGCCGCGAGGTACGTGAACCTCTTCCTATCTCTTCTAAGACGATATTATGTGAACTATGTAGTACTAAGAGACGATACATGATCACTAAATGTATTTGATTGGCGTGTAACACAAAAGTTGTTATAACCGCCATGAAGTTGGTTATAACGGCTTTACGCTGGTAAGAAAATACATGCGGGTTTTTAAAAAGTGTAACTGATTTGAACTATAAATCGCTTGTTATGTGTTAATAAAGAATCTCAAGTATTTCAAAAGAGTTTTGAATCATTTTGAGAGTATATATAATACTTGATTTAGCTTTTGAAAACTTGAGTTATACTAGCTTTACGGAAAGTTAGGTATAACGCCTTAAGAATGTTTTACCGATTTTGGAAATCGAATCGTATCGACAAACCATCATAGTTAATAAAAGGAAATGTTTTGACAGATTAAGTATTATTAAACCAGAGAAACTTCCATCCGCATAAGCTAAGACGAGACAAAATGATATTTCCTAGATCATGGTCATTGAATAAGATTGTTGTAAACAAGAATATCCTACTCACATATAAGACTTATGTTTCTCGATAGTTTAAAAGAGAATTATATTCTTAAATCTAATAAGACTATGAACTACTTAAACCTTTCTAAATAAGAAACATGAACATTTGAAATTAGCAAACTCGACGCTTGAAAATAATGTCATACTGAGTTTTACAAAGAGAAGTGTTTTGATTTACTTCAAAAGATAATCAATATATTTTCATATACTACGTATCAGGTGACTTTTTAAAGTAACGTATCTTTTAAAGAGTTAATGTATGAAGTACATTTGGGATAAAACCCCGAACTTGTTAGCATATAGAGAAAGTACCTCGTGTATAACTTGATTGTGTTGGTTTGTGATAGCCCTGCAATACTTTCTTGTTGATTTGATAAGTAAACACGCCAGATGCTACGCGTGTTAGATTCTGTGATGTTTGTGTAAAGGGGTTTTTCCTTTGTCAGGCTTATGTTGTTTAACGATAAGTCGTTATGATAGTATTATACATCACTCATCTCGAGATGATTCCGGGGTTAAGCCGCTCCGACGCGGGGGTATCAAAGTGGTCGATGGACCTATGACCGAGACTACCTCTACGCTGGTCCAGGGCCTGCGCGGAACCGCGGAGTTCCGTTGACGCGCCCTCGTGGTCACGCGTCCGCGCGCTACGCGACGCGAGTCCAGACGCCGGGGAGTAGCCACCTCGACGCGGGTTATACTCACGCGGCCGACCGATTGGCCTACGCGAGTCGCGAAAGTTCCGTGGCTAGACGCGCACATTAGATATCATGCGCGCTGGTCGGGCTGATCACGTGGACGGTTCAGCATGATCTTATGATACGCTTCATGACCTTGTTGGTACCGCGGGCGCAGTAGTCGCCATGCCTTCAGATTACCTCAGACGTGTTATTACGGCAATGGGACTCGTGTTCATGTGTTCTCGTGCTTTTATATCATAAATCACGGTAGCTGGCGGTATTCCACGCATGATTGACAAGCCGCGGCGCGAGACCCATTGTTATATTTGAGTGACGACTGAGGCGCGAGTCCCCGACGGATACGATCGCTATTATCATGGAATCGTAGTTTGGTTATCATACATGTCTCCCGCTTTATAGACTATTGCGATTTCATTTATGATTTTTAGTTTCACATACTTGCATCGGCCAGACCGACCTCCTTCGGGCCGCTCACGCCGCAGTAAAGGTACACCACCATTGATCCTCGCCTTAGTGGTCACAGTCACGCTGGAAAGCTCCGCTTCTCCTGAGGCTTATCAGCCGTATAGTCCCGCTGTTGTAGTGCATTCGTGGTATGGCGGGCCCCCGTCCCGCCATTGTTGTCGATCATTTCAGAGGTCCAGAGTAATCACAAGTGTGGTTTGTAAAAAGGATTAAAGCCGCTCATGTTGAAAAGTTGTTGTTTATATATATGCCGAAAGGCAAGTTTTTCTCAGATTATTGTTTCATATTTTATATATGTTCAGATCGCTTTATGTTCACTGACACTGACGTCAGATCACTAGGGTGCTGGTAGCACTAACACGTCCCTAATCGGTCGTGACAAGACTCAACCTAAAATGTCCATAGTATTTCTATCAATAATATACTTACTCTTGTAAGACTTATACCACATAATTGTCCTCTAATTCTATGGAAAATCTGGCAAAGACTTCCTTTGTTTCTACGTGACTTTTCCACCTTTCTAAGGCCCGTATTCATCAACCAACAAGCCACATTTAAGGGACAACAAAACAGCAACCAAAGGGGATTACAAGCCAACTTGGCGTGTAAAATGCTGCCCCATAATCATACCAAAACAGTCCACAAAATAGCCCCTTAAAACAGCCCATAACCAACTATAACGAGGTGGAACGCGAGGCCTTCGACGCCTTTCCACACCCTTATTCCTTCGGGACTTTCATTAGCAACCTACTACATTAAACATGCATATTGGTGGCTGAATTTCTAGCATTCTAACTCCCCAAAACAGTCCCTAAAACTGCACAATAACGCCTCAAAGTTTCATGCAGTTTTTCGGCCAACTTCTACAACCAAAGTCCTCTTTATAATCCCTTATAATTCAATTAGTATTCCAACATTTATATACAATCTATATCAACTTGTAACAACAATATTCCCTTCATTTTAGAATGCGATTAGAGACGTTAAATAACAACAATAACCAACGAATCCGATACTTCCCAAAACTGCCTCAAAATCGATAATCACCCAAAAATGTCACATAGGTTTCTTATACTCCAATTTTCTTGTTATGTTCTTCCCTAACTACTACAACATGTAATATATAATTACTTCAACAGAAGACGAAACTTACCAAAATCTTTAGCTAAAAACAACTCCACCTTACACTCAAGACAAACACACTTCCCTTTAGCACCACTTCTTCAATGCTATAATCGCACACATGTAACCACTACAAGCTTGTAACCATCTTTCTTATATGTTTTACTTCCAAAAGATTATCCACAAGCTTAGAGTTCCAACACTTTTCTCTTGCCAAAACCGTGGCTTACAATATTGTAAGGTTAGCTTGGCTTAGAACTTTGCCTAGGTGCAAATCTGGAAAGAAAATATTTTGATCTGTTCTGTCTTTAGATGAGAGGTTTTTCAAAACCTAGGTTAAGGGAGCTACGAGGGTTTGAAGAAGAGATATTATTTAGTGCTAAGTCTTGCAAGACTTATTTCTATATATAGGTGTGGAGTCTTCACAAGACAAGTCGAGGGCACTGCTACTCTCCTATTGGCCAAGAATTCTCTTCAGAAAAATCATTTATATACTTAGCCATTTTTTCATCGAAATTTCGATGGCTTCAACATCCATATACCAAGACCTAATTATTTATCACTTAGTCCACAATTCTTTTGGAACGAATTCAATTACTACAATTAATTCTTGCCATCACATTAAACTCGAAAATTTTCCATATAAAGAAATGTAAAAATCCTTTCCTTTCAACATTCCAATCTTATTTCTATACTCATATTCTCACTTAGTAGCTATGGAAATACGGGGTGTAACAGATATGAACGTCAGGCCAATATGACCAGATGCCCGTAAAAGCTAAGTATGGTAAGATGTTTGTTTGGTCAGAAGATACCGCATGTGCATCATGCATGACATTATGTATATTATACCCACAGAGGCTGTTATGAAAAAAGACGCATGTGAGGCCATCAGTATATTGCATTGGTATTGCATACCATTTAGACATATGTACTAGGGCCCTCAAAGCCATGTACGGTTGGTCAGTGTTTCTATTTCAGATTATGATACATCTCTATTATGTTATTTGTTATGCCTTAGATACTCGCGACACCACTGCATTTATGTTCCTTTGCCGAGGACACCGTGGTTTCATGCTCGCAGTTCGCTAATAGAGCGATGGTTCACGCTGCATCGTTGGTTCACTGACGTTGAGCACTCTATTTGTTTCAGAGTTGCAAATAGTCTTCGTATGATATTTTGACGTCGTGATACTCTTTAGAGACTTGTAGACAGGTGTCCTGTGGATAATGGTTTTTTATGGCCTTATCGACCTTGGCATGGTCATGTATATATGTATAAGTCAGTTTTCTGGTCAAAATCTTTCATAATATTTTTTAGCTTAGTCCGTGCTTATTGTGATTATATGTTAATAGTGTAATTTGGGGTACCCGACGGGTGGTATCCGGGCGCCCGTCGTGGCCCTCCGGTTTGGGTGTGACAAACTTGGTATTAGAGCACGTGTTGAGATCTTTCTTGGATTGTACCAACAGAGATGCTAAGGTTACACAGATCTCACTATATGAAGAAATTTATGTTGCTGTCCTAGATCTACAAGTCCGCAAGACAAAGACTAAGAAAGTAGCTTCTGTGGCGAAATAGGAACGTGGAAAAGATGACATGGGAAGCGGAAGAGGAAATGATACGCAAATATCCACACCTATTTTAGGCCAACACTAAAGTTTTAAAAGAAGCATAAGGTAAATTCCAATTCCTAGTATTGTAATTAATGTTTGAAGACCATGAGAGGTCTGATGTAGTTGTATGTTATATGTCACCCTAACATTCTAGGACGAATGTTTCTAAGAGGGGGAAAGATGTAACGTCTCGTAATTTTAATTAAAATTTTGAGCGCCTAAATGAAGGAACTAGACCCCGGGAAGTGTATGTTGTATTTACGTATGCTAATAAGGAATTTAGTATAGAAAAAGATGTGATCCCAAAATAATTTTGGACATAACAAGTGTGACGATGAGGATTAACAATATTAGTTGTATATCCCCAAAAGAGGTGATGGACTAATGTCATATTACAAATTATGACATCGAGTATACGAAGGTTTTATAAGTCATGGGAATTTAAGTAAATTGGGATCAAGATTTAATAGTTTGTATAATTGATTAATTGCGGGGTGGACTATTAATTTTAAGGAGAGATCATTACGTGTCACGTTTAAGTAAGCACCTAAGGTGACTATCCTGATTTATTATGTGGTGTCGTGTATGCGTGCATTGTAAAATTCCACTAGCTACAGGTCATTCGTTATTATGATATACAGACCTGAGGCTACTCTGGAATATACTTATCCAAGTGCTTTTCGCCAAATGTGAAATGATAATTAAATTGTGAAATACACTTCTACATTCTAGCCTTCTTAATATGGTTCATTTTGAACAGTTTTGGGGTTCTCCCGTTACAAAATCCTTATAGTTAGTTACTGATATAAGGATGTGTTATACCCCGTATTTCCAGAGTATGTACGTGAGGGCGTACGTATAAAAGTTTAAGCCTTAAGTAGGCATTAGGGACGAAATTTGTGCACAGCTAGCGAAAATAATTGTTTTCCGACGAAACGTTTTCCAAAACTTGCGAAGGGAAAATTACGGTTGCGACGTTTATTATTTTTGCGGATTTTTCCGAGAGATGAAATATTTTGGACCAACGAGAGGGCGACACTTGTCACCCTCAAGTTGGCAGATTTGTGGGCGTTATTTGCACGATTTCAAGTCACGGAGTAGGTAGATATTTTGTGATATTTTGTGTGGTAGATGGATAAGGTACACTTGCCCAAATCCTCACCTCCACTTGCCCACCACTTGTCTTAATCTTGGCCATCAAGGCCCTATAAATACCCTTAGTCAAGGATTTCTTCATCCTCAAACGACTTCTAAGTCTTAAAAATCCCTCCTCCCTTGTAGTGAAATTCTCGCCCAAGTCCTCCCCTTCGAGAGGCTCCTCGCCGAGACATCCCCTCCTCTCTTGATAGTTCTCGTGAAATACACACCCCCATTGGTAGAAAAGTATTCTCCAAGTATCACATTATTCCAAAATACTCGCCCAAATACCTTGTAGTATTCCAAGGTTACCCTATACTAAAAGCCCGTAAATACTACTATACTATCCGTTAGTCACTAAACGAAACCCTAAGGAAAATCTTCATAGCCATTGAAGTATAAGAAGTTGCGTAGAACTTCTAAGGGTTGTTTGGAGCGGTTGAGCGCCAGAGCAGAGCCAAACGCTGCTCAGATCGACATTAAAACTTGGATAATTTTGGGCTTAGCGAGGTAAATACTATTGTCCTTCTATTGTAATTGGAAATTACATAACGTAGTAGTATAGAAATGAATATAAGATACATGTATGATATTACGTAAGAGAATCGAATCAAATCACATCGTAAGAATATTAAAGAAGTTAAGA
This sequence comes from Przewalskia tangutica, assembly GCA_029844215.1. Lineage (NCBI taxonomy): Eukaryota > Viridiplantae > Streptophyta > Magnoliopsida > Solanales > Solanaceae > Przewalskia > Przewalskia tangutica. The sequence goes on along the minus strand of CM056720.1, from coordinate 43,252,039 downwards.
TTAAACTGCATTTACATAGGACTATATTTGCAAAGACTTGTGTAGTTTAACTGCAGTAAGGCCATCGATTTTTCCGTAGAATAGTAGAACCCCCGCTAGAATATTCTACGAGTAGTCCGACGTTGATAGACGATATGGCCTTTATAGGTTGAAAGCTCATGAGTAGCATGTTCTACTTGAAAGGTGGACCGTGCTAGCCGTTATAGTCGCGAGCGCTTTTGCTAGTTGTCGATAATCGCCGCGAGGTACGTGATTCTTCCTATCCTCTGAGCATGATATTTTAAAAGAATATATATAGTACGGTAGACGACGCGTGTTAACCGAACGTGGTTTTATTGCGATGTCTTTTGACTCGAGTCTAAATAATAAGAATCTCAAGTATTTCAAAAGAATTAAGAATCGCTTTAAAGAAGAGTAATACTTGGTTTTAAGAGCTTAAGAGTTATACTAGTTTTATGGGAAGTTAGGTATAACGACTTAAGAAAGATAAAAAGAACGGTACTTAATTGTTTATGAACGCCTTATATTGATTTCTAAATTAGAATAAGTATTTAACAAACCACAAGAACGCTAATAAAGTGGAAATGTATCGACTAATAAAGTATTATTAAAACTAGTAGAAACCTCCATCCGCATAAGCTAAGATGAGACAAAATGATATTACATTTCCTAGATCATGGATGCTGTAATAAGATTGTTATAAACAAGAATAACCTACTCACACATAAGGCATATGTTTCTCAAATTGTTTTAAAGGAGAATTATATTATTAAGTGATTAAGACTATGAACTACTTAAACCTTTCAAAATGAGAAACTTGAGCATTTGAAATTAGGAAAACTCAAACGCTTGGAAAAGAACGTTGTTACTTGATTTTACAAAGTGAAGTGTTTTGGTTTACTTAAAAGGATAGTCACTCTATTTTTATACTACGTATCAGGTGACTTTGTGAAAGAAATGGATCTTTAAAGAGTTAATGTATAAGTACTTGGGGATAAAAACTCAAACTTGTTGACATGAAATAGAAAGTACCTTGTGTGAATAACTTGACTATGTTGGTTTGTGATAGCCCGCAATACTTTCTTGTTGGCTTGATAAGTAAACATGTTAGATGCTACGGTGTTAGTGTCTTGTGACGCTTGTGTAAAGCGGTTTCTTGTTGTGCTTATGTTGTTTAACGGTAAGTCGTTATGTTAGTATTGCACCACTCACCCTCGACATGATACCGGGTTGTCGCCTCCACGCGGGTATACCTCGTGCGCCTGGGACTATGATTCGAGAATACCTACGCGGGTCCAGGGACCTGCGCGAGTCGCGAGAGTTCCGTGTTAGCGGCGGTCTACGTGGCCTACGCGTCCATGTGGGCTACGCGACCGAGAGTCCGTGACGACGCGGGAGTAGCTACCTCGACACGGAATACTCACGCGGGCCTACGTGTGGCCATGCGGAGTCGCGGAAGTTCTCGGATTAGACGCGCACATTTGATATCGCTGACGAAAGGCCGCTTCGATGTGGCGGCCTAGAAAGACCTCGTGATACGCTTTATGACTTGTTGGTACTGCGGTTTTAGTAGCTCGGCCATGCCTTCGCATTTACCCCAGACGTTTTATTATGACACGTGGGACTCGTGTTCATGTATTCCTTGGTGCTTTATATCATAGATCGCCAGCGATAAGTGCGTATTCCACGCATGATTGATGCCAGGCGCGAGTCCCATAGTTATATTTGAGTGATGACTTGGAGGGCGAGTCCCGACTGACATGATCGCTATTTATCAGGAATCAGAGTTTGCTATCATACATGTCTTCGCTTTATATAGACTATTATGATTTCATTTACGATTTTTAGTTTCACATACTGGTATTGGCCAGATCGACCTCCTTCGGGCCGCTCACGCCGCAGTAGGTACACACCGCTTGTTGATCCCCGCCTAGATCACGTCAATGCTTGGGAAGCTCCGCTTTCTCCGAGGCTTATCTTGGTATAGTCCCCGATGTTGTAGATATTTATGTTCATTCGTGGTATGCGGCCCCTGCATCGCCATAGTTGTTTTGCTTCCAGAGGTCCAGAGTCCCGCTGTAAAGTTGGGATGTAATCGCTCACTTTGGGTTTAGATATATATGCCGAAAGGCAATTTTTCCTCAGATAAACTGTGTCTCTTTTACATTGTTTCATATTGTGTTTTTATATTCCATTGACATCGATGTATGTCTACTGGGTGACCGGTAGGCACTACCACTGCCCGTTCGGTCGTGACAAAATTGGTATCGTGAGCGCTTAATCTTGAAAGTGTCTACGCATCAGATCTAGTGTAGTCTTGATTATCGCTGTGTTGTGCACCACACCAATAATCGTGAGGTCGCAGGATATTTAGGATCGTTTCCATTCTTCTCACTCGAGATCGCGCCTCAGAGTCGTGTTACAAGCCGGACCCTCTAACGTATTCCTTTCCTTTACCGCTATGCCTCCGTAAGGCAACCCGCCCAGATGGGAAAGGCAATGCGGAGCCGCGAGCAGAGCAGAGGGTTACGAGGGCACAAGCCCAATCATCACCGGGCGGTGCTTCATTCAGGAGTTCTACTACGCCACCACCCAAAGCAGAGTTTAGCCCAATGCAGCTCCATCATGCGCCATGATATTTGGACCTTCGCCTACGACCAAGAGTGTAAAGCATGGATGGCAAAGAGACGACTCACATTACTAGCTATGGATTTAGTAACTGCAGAGTATATTATGTACCGATTTATCACGGGTCTTGATGATTATTTAAGAGAGGTTGTGCAAGAGTAGCTCTTCGGGTCAGATGAGCATGGCTCAGACAGCTTATGCGCAGCAGCCGAGAAACGTAGGGATCGACGGTTAACCAAGATCGCCAGGCGAGGCTGTAACAGGTCCTTGGTAACTTTCGAGGCGGATCTTCTCGCAGCCAGACGGGTTATGCGCCTCCGCCAAGGCAGTGGTCCTCCGCTGTGGTTCGTGACGCTCGGCATGCAGGAGTTGGTCGAGCTCCGTGGTCGCTGGTTCGCAGATACACGCAGTTCCAACCACCGGATTCAAAGGGTTCGGAGAGGAAGGGTGCTAGCCAGAGAGAGGCCACCCCACCTCTGTGACCGCTGTGGTAGGTGTCATCATGGGAGTGTCGCATTTCTTCGACAAATTGTTTTGCTATGACGCCAGGCCATTATGCGAGAAATGTCCACTGCAGGTGGCGCGATGTAGAGACTCACCTTCAGATCGGGCTAGTTCGTCACCTTCCCTAGCTATGCGCCCAATAGGGCAGGATTAATTAGAACGAAAAAGGGGAGTGAAGTAGTAGATACAGGTATATCCTTAACCCTCTAGAGATTTGTATGTGTAATAAGATGAGTATATCTTAAGTATTATGTTCTGATAGCATTGTGTTAATTGTGATTAGAAATCATGGTTAGTCGAAAGGGTAAGATTGGGATAAGGAAAGTGAGCCTTAGAATATCATACGGAGACCTTAGAGGCGAGGCCATCTTGAGTAAAAGATTATTTTTATGTTTGACTTTATCTGAGTACATAGTACACGTGAGATATGTTTGTGTGATAAGTCCCTGAGTAGTGTGAAATGAAAGAGGGTAGTTGAGCTAAGAAGACCACTAGGTTTTCGTGACTCGATAGTGAGATTGTTCCGGATTGGGGAACAAGAGTTTCAGGCGATAATGGGTCGTCGAGGACCGACGCGGTCAACCCGGCCCAGAATGTGCTGGGTAAATTCGAGGTGGTCCCGCCAGTGGTGGGTCACGAGGGTGTTAGCCCAAGTTTAGTTAACCATCGACGAGTTCAGATGCGCTCACCATTAGTCGCCGAGGAGGTCACCTCTTGTCTTTCGGGCCAGACCGCTACTCTACAGGTTACGTGAGATGTTATATCGCAAGGTTGTAAGGTTGCACGAGGTGCCTACTTTCACCTTATGACAGTGCCGAGCCCAAGTTACGCTTATTTCTTTTTCTCGGAAGTTTTACCAGCAGGTTAGGAACTCAAAGTAGTCTCAGACGATTCGCCTCCTCGGTCCAAAGATTTGGATTTCGTGGTAGCGAGGATTGTTGCCTCCTGTTGAGGGAGTGTTTTTATAGCTACCATTTCAATATTCGGATATCGCCTTATGACGCCTTGTAGGGGCGGAAGTGTAAGTTGTCGGTCGATTGGTTCGATGTTGGCAAAGTTCAGATAGTTTGTTCATAATTGTTTCAGCAGGATGCTGATAAAGTGCTTATCCGTAAGAGGTTATTGGCAGCTCAGAGTCACCAAGTCGGCGGATAATCTGCGACGACGCTTGGAGTTCGTGCCGACTGGGTCTTCAAGGTACCACCGGAAAGCGGTGTGACGAGTTTTGGAAAACAGAGAAACTTAGCTCGAGGTATTTGAGCGCCAGATCAATTGGAAAGTAGGCCAGGTTGCCTATAATTAGCATTGCCGTCCGACGTAGGAGGCAGTACGTCCGGTCTTTCATGTTGCTATGTTCGGAAGAGTATCGGAGATCCATCCAGAGTGTTCCCGCTAATGATGACCAAGTCGAGGTAGTAACCCGTAGATTTTGAAACCAAGCAAGAATGTAAATGTGGTAAGTTATGAGAAAGAGTTCGAGTGTACGAAGGGTACGACGAGTAAAGGAAGAAGCGGTACGTGTTAAGAACATAGATGTGATCATTTCTTTGTAAAGCCAAGCGCGGCTGAGTATATTTTAGACCTCGTGGGAGCTTTTGTGATGCTAGAGGTGATTCCTCTGACTTGGATTAAGTATTTGCGCTGCAGTTATTTTTATGGCCAGCGTGGCATGATTGTTTTCGTAAGTATAGTAATGAAGACTATACCGCGCATGTATGTTTTGAGATTTAGAAGGAACATTCGACTAATGTTTCTGGCGAGGAGAATGTTATACCCGTATTTCCGCAGTATGTACGTGATGGCGACGATAAAAGTTTAAGCCTTAAGTAGGCATTAGGACGAAATTTGTGCACAAATAGCTTAAAAGAATTGTTTTCCGACTAAACGCTTTTCCAAAACTTCAAGGGAAAATTACTGCTATGACGCTTATTATTTTTGCGGATTTTTCCGAGAGATGAAATATTTTGGATCAACGAGGGCGACACTTGTCACCTCAAGTCATGGATTTGCGGGCGTTATTTACACGATTTCAAGTCATGGAGTAGGTAGGATATTTTGTGATATTTTGCGTGGTAGATGGATAAGGTACACTTGCCCAAATCCTCACCTCCACTTGCCCACCACTTGTCTTAATTCGCCATCAAGGCCCTATAAATACCCCCTTAGTCAAGGATTTCTTCATCCTCAAATGACTTCTAAGTCTTAAAAATCCTCCCTCCCTTGTAGTGAAATTCTCGCCCAAGTCCTCCCCTTGAGAGGCCCTCGCCGAGACATCCCCTCTCGATAGTTCTCGTGAAATACACACCCCCTCGGTAGAAAAGTATTCTCCAAATATTGTTACTATTCCAAAATACCCTCGCCCAAATACCTTATAGTATTCCAAGGTTACCCCAATACTCAAAGCCCAGACATACTACTATACGATCCCTTAGTCACTAAACGAAACCCTAAGGAAAATCTTCAGCCAAGTATTAAGAAAAAGTTGTGTAGAACTTCTAAGGGTTGTTTGGAGCGGTCGAGCGCCAGAGTAGGAGCTAAACGTTGCTCGTGATCGACATTAAAACTTGGATAATTTTGGGCTTATCGAGGTAAATACTATTGTCCTTCTATTGTAATTGGAAATTACATCGTAGTAGTATAGAAATGAATATAAGATACATGTAAGGATATTACGTAAGAGAATTGAACCGAAATCACATCGTAAGAATATTAAAGAAGAAGATTAAACTGCATTTACATAGATCAGATTTGGTGAGACTTGTGTAGTTTAACTGCAGGGAAGTCACGCCCGATTTTTCCGTAGAATAGAGAACCCCGCTAGAATATTCTACAGAGTAGTCCGACGCTGATAGACGATATGGCCTTTATAGGTTGAAAGTTCCGCGAGTATGTTCTACTTGAAAGCGTGACCAAAGCTCGTTATAGCCGGAGCGCTTACTAACTGTCGATAATCGCCGCGAGGTATGTGATTCTTCCTATCCTCGAGCATGATATTTTAAAAGAATATATATAGTACCAGACGACGCGTGTTAAATGAACGTGGTTTTATCATGATGTCTTTTGACTCGAGTCTAAATAATAAGAATCTCAAGATTTCAAAAGAATTAAGAATCGTTTTTAAAGAAGAGTAATACTTGGTTTTAAGAGCTTAAGAGTTATACTAGCTTTATGGGAAGTTAGGTATAACGACTTAAGAAAGATAAAAGGAACGGTACTTAATTGTTTATGAACGCCTTATATTGATTTCGAAAATGAGAATAAGTATCGAACAAACCACAGCAGCACTAATAAAGGGAAATGTATTGACTAATAAAGTATTATTAAAACCAGTAGAAACCTACATCTGCATAGAAGCTAAGATGAGACAAAATGATATTACATTTCCTAGATCATGGTTGCTTTAATAAGATTGTTATAAACAAGAATAACCTACTCACACATAAGGCATATGTTTCTCAAATTGTTTTAAAGGAGAAATATATTATTGTGATTAAGACTATGAACTACTAAACCTTTCAAAATGAGAAACTTGAGCATTTGAAATTAGGCAAACTCAAAACGCTTGGAAAAGAATGTTGTTACTTGATTTTACAAAGGGAAGTGTTTTGTTTACTTAAAAGGATAGTCACTCTATTTTTATACTACGTATTGTGTGACTTTTGTGAAAGAAACGGATCTTTTAAATAGTTAATGTATTTAAGTACTTTGGGGATAAAACCCAAACTTGTTGACATGAAATAGAAAGTACATCAGGTGAATAACTTGACTATGTTGGTTTGTGTTAGCCCGTAATACTTTCTTATTGGCTTGATAAGTAAACATGTTAGATGCTACGTGTGTTAGTGTCTCGTGATGCTTGTGTAAAGTGGTTTCCTTGTTGCGCTTATGTTGTTTAACGGTAAGTCGCTATGTTAGTATTGCACCACTCACCCTCGACATGATACCGGGGTTGCGCCTCACGCGGGTATACCTGTGCACCGGGGACTATGATTCGAGAATACCTCACGCGGTCCAGTGGACTTACGCGAGTCGCGAGAGTTCCGTGTTAGCGCTATGTGGCCATGCGCTACGCGTCCATGTGGCGCGATCGCGAGTCCGTGATGATGTCGGGAGTAGCTACCGACACGGGAATACCTCGCGGGCCTACGTGGTGGCCGGCGCGAGCCGCGGAAGTTCCAGGATTAGACGCGCACATTTGATATCGCGCGAGCCGCCGCCGATCATGTGGCGGTCTAGAAAGACCATGTGATACGCTTTATGACTTGCTGCACTGGTGGTTTTAGTAGTCGGCTATGCCTAAGTGGGACCCGTGTTCATGGTATTCTTGGTGCTTTTATATCATAGATCGCGGCAGTGAGGAAGGTATTCCACGCATGATTGATGTTGCGCGAGACCCATAGTTATATTCGAGTGACGACTTTGAGGACGCGAGTCCCCGACTTGACATGATCGCTATTTATCGTGAACTATACTTTGGTTATCATACATGTCTTCGCTTTATATAGACTATTATGATTTCATTTACGTGATTTTCGGGCCACATACTGGTACGTTGCATCGACCTCCTTCGGTCATGCTCATGCCGCATTTAGAGGTACACCGCTTGTCGATCCCCGCCTAGGATCACAGCTCATTGGGAAGCTCCGCTTTCTCCGAGGCTTATCTTGGTATAGTCCCGATGTTGTAGATATTTATGTTCATTCAGGTATGGCGGCCCCGCCCCGCCATAGTTGTTTTGCTTCCTCAGAGGTCCTGTAGTCCCATTGTAAAGTCGGATGTAATCGCTCACTTTGGTTTATATATATACGCCGATAGGCAATTTTTCCTCGATAAACCGTGTCTCTTTACATTGTTTCATGTTGTGTTTTTATATTCGATTACTGGATGTATGTCTACTGGGTGCTCTGCAGGCACTACCACCGCCCGGTTCGGGTCGTGACAGGATGCTCAGCTGAAAGGATTAAAATATGAGGTTTAAGAATAGTTACTTCTTCATCGATTTTGTGAGTCTAACATTGGCTCCTTTCGAGTACTAGCAAAGAATTTTTCTAAACAAGTTCAGATATGTTAAGACAAATGATTTCTTCCTTTTGGCATGTTCCATATAATTAAATATAACCGTGATATAGTTCCATAATTTATTCTACTCCTAGAAGTTAAGATTAATCATGTTATTGATTCTTATGCTGAAAGCATGTCTAAATTATTTATAAGTCCTAATAGGAATATGAAAAAATAATAATTATATCCACAGTGTCGTCAAAGGTTTGTAGGTAATATAAGTCTCTTGTTGAGATTGGAATATGGTATTGTCATCAATGCAATTTCATTTGCATTGCATTCGGATATTACCCTAGACCATTTGTGCTATACACATTATTATATGGTAAATATTATATATATATGATGGGGAATATAAAAAGAGTTATATACACACACCACCTGCAGTTGGATTATCACAAAGGAGCCCTAAGAGGCTACATATCAGGCCTACGTGGCCTAAATAGAGACGCATGGCTAAGACGATATGATATGAACGCACGTGGGCCAATATAACCATGCCCGCAGGCAATTATGGTAAGATGTCTGGGTGGTCGTAGATACCGCATGTGCATCATGCATGACATTTATGTATATTATGCCCACAGAGGCTGCTATGAAAAGAAAGACGCTTGTGTGGCCATCAGTATACAGCATTGGTATTGCATAACATTTAGACATATGTACTAGGACACTCAGAGGCATGTACTATTAGTCAGTGTTTCGCTTCGACATGATACATCTCTGTTATGTTATTTGTTATTCCTAACATACTTAGTATATCACGCATCAACTTCCTTTTGTCCGGGACGCCGCTTCACGCCCGCAGTTCGCTTAAAGAGAGTGACGATTCACGCCGTAGGTTGTCGTTCTGGGCTTGACGCTGAGCACTCTATTTGTTTCAACGCAGAGTCTAGTCTTTGTCATGACCCGACTCGCGATCGTGCCTTACCCCGGGCACCCTAGTGATACAACATCAGAGAAAATCAGCTTAAACAAAAAATTAAACAGGAAACAAGATAAAAGATAAGAAAAAAGGTTAACCAAAACGGCCACCTTCATGTATATACAATATAACCGAACAGCATAATCCTTTACAAACCCCGCCACAACAAGATTACTGCACTTAAGAATATAACAACAACTATGACGGACAGGCCCCGCCATACCCCTTTGTCACGACTAACCTGCCCGTGGATCGTGTCTTACCCTGCACCCAAGTAGACATACATCAAAGTAATCACGAACATAAAACAAGACATGAAATAATATGAAGTGTAAAACAGCTTATTCGAGAAAAGTTGCCTTTTCAAGCATATATATATATATAAAACTTAACCAATGAACATCCCATTTACAAACTCGCCACAACAAAGATTACATGCACTTAAGAATGATATATCGACAACGTGACAGGTTCCCGCCATACCCCGAACGTAAGTACCTACAACGATGTGGGACTATACCATCGATAAGCCTCCGAGAAACGGAGCTTCCTAAAACGCTGAATCGTGATCCTAAGAGCGAGGATCAACAATCGCGTACTTCTACCGCGCATTTAACGCACTTCAAGGAGGTCCGCATAACAGTACCAAGTATGTGAAATCAAAATATCAGAATGAAATCATAGTAGTCTATATAAATCAGACATATATGATAAACAAACTACAATTCACAATAAATAAGCAGCCATGTCAAGTCGTGACTCACGCCTCAAAGTCATCACCAAATATAACTACGGGTCTCACGCCACAACATCAATCATGCCCGTGGAATACCTTCCTCACCGCAGCCTTTTTGATATAAAAGCATCAAGGAATACACATGAACACCGTGTCCCACTGTCATAATCAAACCGCACGGTAAGGTAAGGCATAGCCGACTACTAAAACCTACGCATTAACAAGGTCATAAATCAGATCACGAGGTTCGTTTAGATCGCCACATGATCTAAGCTGGCCACTCGCCCGCAGTATCAAATGTGCGCTTCTAATCCTAGAACTTCCCGCAGCTCCGCATAGGCCACTCACATAGGCCCGCATGAGGTATTCCCCGCATCGAGGGTAGCTACTCCCTACAACGCCCCGACTCGCAAATCAGATGGCCACATAGACCGATGAGGTATAACCCCGCACACTAACCTCGAACTCGTAGCCCGCATAAGTCCTCGACCCGCATGAGGTATTCTCGAATCATGGTCCCAAACCGCTCGAGTCTACTCCAGACGGAGGGCAGCTTAACCCCCGGTATCATCTCAAGAGGTGAGTGATATAGTACTAACATAACAGCTTATAGTTTAAACAACATAAGCATAAGTAAGACTGACCTCTTTACGATGTGAGTGATATAATACTAACATAACAACTTATCGTTAAACAACATAAGCACAACAAGGAAAACCCCTTTACACAAACATCACAAGATACTAACACACGTAGCATCCTAACATGCTTACTTTATCAAATAGACAAGAAAGTATTACAAGGCTATCACAAACCAACACAATCAAGTTATTCACACAAGGTACTTTCTACTTTATTTTAACAAGTTCGGGTTTTTATCCCCAAAGTACTTCATACATTAACTCTTTAAAAGATCCGCTTCTTTCACAAAAGTCACACAATACCCGTAGTATAAAAATAGAGTGACTATCTTTTTAAGTAAACCAAAACACTTCCTTTTGTAAAATCAAGTAACAACATTATTTTCCAAACGTTCAAGTTTGCCTTATTTCAAATGCTCAAGTTTCTCATTTTCGAAAGGTTTCGTAGTTCATAGTCTTAATCACTTAATAATATAATTCTCTTTCAAAACCATTGAGAAACATATGCCTTATGTGTGAGTAGGTTATTCTTGTTCATAACAATCTTAATAAAGCAGCCATGATCTAGGAAATGTAATATCATTTTGTCTCATCTTAGCTTCTACGCATGGAGGTTTCTACCGGTTTTAATAATACTTAATTAGTCAAAACATTTCCTTTATTAGCGCCGTGGTTTGTCTGATACTTATTCGATTTCAAATTAGTAAGACATTATTCCTTTTAAAACCAAGTACTCATTACTCACGAACGAGGTTTCACACTTTTAACAAAATTCAAATTAATTCAATTAAGTCAAGTCTCTTATCTTTTAAGATCAAGTCTCTTAACTTCTAAAATCAATAAACCATTCTTTTTATCTCTCTTAAGTTGTTATACCTAACTTCCCATAAAGCTAGTATAACTCTTAAGCTTTTAAAACCAATTATTACTCTTCTTTCAAAAACGGTTCTTAATTCTTTTGAAATACTTCAAGATTCTTATTATTTAGACTCAAGTCAAAAGACATCTGAGTAAAACCACGCTCGCTAACACACGCACGCCTACCTTACTATATATATTCTTTAAAATATCATGCTCAAGAGGATAGGAAGAATCACATACCGCGACGATTTATCGACTATTAGCAAATAGCTCCAAAGTAATCAGAATCCTCGCTATCCTTTCCACCCTTCGAGTAATACGCCACTCAAAGATTTCAACCTATAACTGTTATACAAGTCTATCAATGTCTAGACTACTCAGAGAATAAATCTAGATACAAGATTCTACGTAAAATTGGGCAAAGACTTCCCTACCCACAAACTTCACATGTTCATCAGAAATACAAATCCCATGTAAGTATAGCTCAATCTTCTACTTTAATATTCTTCTGATGTGATTTCGCTTCGAGTCTTATCTGTAATATCCTTCTATTACGCTCAATTCTCTTCTATGAATCGATATTCATTCCTATACTACTACAAAGATGTAATTTCCAATTACAATGAATGACAAGATATTTACCTCGATAAGCCCAAAATTATCCAAGTTTAAACGTCGATCCCGAGCAACGCTTAGCTCCTACTCGCACTCCAACCCGCTCCAAACAACCCTTAGAAGTTCTACGCAACTTCTTCTTAATATTTCAACCAACCGTGAAGATTTTCCTTAGGGTTTCGCTTGAGACTAAAAGGACATAAGGTAGTATTTTCTGCTCTACGACAGAGGTAACTTTGGAATACTACAAGGTATAAGGCTAAGGTATTTTGGAATAGTAACAATACTGAGAATACTTTTCTACCAAGTGGGTTATTCTCGCCAGCACCACTAGAAAAGGGGTGCTCTGCCAAGGCCTCAAAGGGGAGTGAGGCTGACGAAAACTTATCAAAGGGGAGAGGATTTCAAGACTTGGAAAGTGTTCATGGACGGCTGAAGTCTTCAACTACTGGGTATGTATCGGGAAACCAATGGACAAGATCAAGACAAGTGGGGGGCAAGTGGAGGGTGAGGATTTGCCCAAGTGCCCCCTAGCCATCTACTCCACAAATCACTCCAAACATTGACCCATGTTTTAGGCCCCAAAACAAGCCAAGAACGCAACCCTTCTACCAACTTGATCGCCACTGAGGTGACAAGTGTCGCCTCTCGTTGGTCCAAAATATTTCATCTCTCGAAAAATCCGCAAAAATTATAAATGACATAGCCGTAATTTTCCCACGCAAGTTTTGGAAAACGCTTCAAAAAAACAATTCGCTTGGTAGTCAGGCACAAATATTTTCGCCCCTTGCCTAATCTTAAGGATTAAACTTTCGTGACGCACGCCTCACGCATACTCGGAAATACGGGGCATAACATTCTCCCCTCCTTAGAAACATTCGTCCCGAATGTTCCTTCTCGATACAGATAATAATAAGTTCCTCTTAACATAACAAGTTGCCAATGCCACACCTGGCCACAAAATAACACACGCGCAATTACTTACATCCAAGTCCATGAGGAATCACCTCTAACATCTCAAAAGTTCCCACCCAAGGTCTAAAAGATACTCCCTTCGCACCTTTTCTTTACAAACGAAATGATCACTCCTATGTTCTTAACACATGCTCGCTTCTTCCATTACTCGTCATACCCTTCTCGTACACTCGAACTCTTTCTCATAACTTACCACATTTCATATCGCTTCGCCTAAAATCTCGGGGTTACTAACTTCAACTTGGTCATCATTAACTGGGAACACTCTGGATGGATCTCCGATATTTTTCCGATCATAGCAACAAGAAAGACCGGACGCACGGCCTCCCACATCGGACGACAAAGCTAACTTATAGGCAACCTGGCCTATCCTCCAAAGGATCCAAAATGCTCTAAGTACCTCGTGCTAAGTTTCTCTGCTTTCCAAAACTCGCCACACCCTTTCCGGTGGCACCTTCAAGAAATCCTACCACAACTCAACCTGCAAGCGCCGCCGATCATCCGCACGCACTCGCTGTCTCCGAGCTCCGATAACCTCTCCGGATAGGATTCACCATATCCACATCCTCGCCGAAACAAGAATGAACCAGCTATCTGAACCTTGCCAAAATCGAACCAATCGACCGGCAACTTACACTTCCGCCCATACAAGGCGTCATAAGGCGATATCTGAATACTTATATGGTAGCTATTAAACACTCCCTCAATCAGAGACAACAATCCTCACAATACCCTCGAAATCCAAACACCGCCCGAGGCGAACGCGACATCGAGACTCACCAGTTCCTAACCCCGCTCGTAAAACTTCCGTAAAAGAAATAGTCGTAACTGGCTCCATCGCCGCCATAAGGTGAAAGTAGGCACCTCGTGCAGCCTTACAACCTTCCCGATATAACATCTCGCATAACCTCGCGAGTAAACGCCTTGACTAAAAGACAAGACGGGTCGACTCATCGCCCGACCATCGGTCGAACGCATCCACGAACTCAGACGACGGTTAATTAAACTTGGGCCTAACACCCGTGACTCCACCACCGCGACCACCTCGAATCGACCTACCACAATGCAGCCGCGTTTGACCCGCAATCGTCCAAGAATCCGCCCGCTATCGCAAGAAAACTCTTGCTCCCGATCCTAACAATCTCTCATCGAGTCACGAAACCTAGTGGTCTTCTTAGCTCAACTACCCTCTTTCATTTCATACCACTCGTGACTTATCACACAAACATATCTCACGTACTATGCACCCGATGGTCAAACATAAAATACATCTTTACTCGAGACGGCCTTACCTCTAAGGTCTCTACGTATAAAACTCTAAGGCTCACACTTTCCTATCCTCAATCTTACCCTTTTAACTAACCATGATTTCTAATCACAATTAACACAATGCTATCTCAACCTAGCACTTAAGATACACTTATCTTATCACACATACAATCTCTGCAGGTTATGATATACCGACCCATCTGCTTCACTCCTCCGCTGCTTCAATCAATCCCGTCCGCCAGGCGCATAGCAAAACAAGTCGTCAAGAAGTACGACACTCCCACAATGACATCTACCACAACGCCACACCGGTGCGGTGGCCTCTCGCTAACAACCCTTCCTCTCCGAGCCATCAATCCGCAAATCGACGGTAAGCCGAGTCCTCCTACTTGCATCCTCCTACTAGACATCTTTTCGACACACGCCTCGACGGCCGCAGTAAAACAACCACCATCAATAAGACGACATTCCCCGACGACGCCGCTACACCGTGAACACCGAGGAAAAATCAACTCACCGCTAGAACTTACGTATTCCGCGGAACTAAGCCCCGAGCTCACCAACTCCGCATACTCAACGCCCCAACATCGCGGAGACCACTCGCATCGTGGAGGTGCATATCTAATTGGCCGAGGCGTTCGCCTCAAAGTTACCAAAGGATCTCCGCCGACGCCCTTCTTCGATGTCCTGATTAACTGCCGATCTCTACGCCTCGGCCGCGCATAAGCCCGCACGCAGCCATGCTCATGCTCGATCAAGAGCTACTTTACACAACCTCTCTCGTATAGTCATCAAGACCCGTGATAAATCGATACATAATATGCTCTCGCTGCTAAATCCCAGCTAGTAATGTGGCGCCTCTTTGCAACCCATACTTTCGCCATCGTCAGGAACGGAAGGTCCAGATATCATGGCCGCAGAGGAATCGCCGCCAAGCTAAACACTTGGACCGGCCGCCGCAGTAACTCCTCGAACGAAGCACCACCCTAGGTGATGATTGGCCTGCGGCCTCGTGAATCTCTCGTGTTTACTTCGCAGCCTCCTACGCTTTGCCCTTCTCGCCCGGTTGCTCTTGCGCGAGGCATAACTGCACGGAAAGAAATACGTTAGAGGGTCCAACTTATAACACGGCCTAAGCACGATCTCAGAGTGAGAAGAATGGAAACCAATCCTAAATATCCTATAGCCTCTCGACATTATGTGGCGCACAACACACCGATAATCAAGACTCTACTAGATACGGCTCAGACACTTTCCAAGGATTAATCGCCTCGATACCACTTTTGTCACGACCAACCCGCCCGTGAACGGTGCCTTACCCGCACCCAAGTAGACATACATCGTAGTAATCAATGAACATAAAACAAGACATGAAATAATATGAAGTGTAAAATGCTTATTCGAGAAAAGTTGCCTTCGCATATATATATATAAAAACTTAAATCCAACAGCATATCCCATTTACAAACTCGCCACAACAAGATTACTGCACTTAAGAATGATATATCGATAATGGCGGACAGTGGCCCCGCCATACCTCGAATGTAAGTACCTACAACGACAGTGGACTATACCACCGATAAGCCTCCTGAGAAATAGAGCTTCCTAAAACGCTGAACTGATCCTAAGAGCGAGGATCAACAATCGCGTACTTTCTACCTGCAGATTTAACGCAGCTCGGGCGAGGTCAAGACAACAGTACCAAGTATGTGAAATCAAAATATCAGAAATGAAATCATAGTAGTCTATATAAAGCAGAGACATATATGATAACCAAACTACGCTCACAATAAATAAGCCATATGTCAAGTCGTGACTCACGCCTCAAAGTCATCACTCAAATATAACTACGGGTCTCACGCCCACAACATCAATCATGCCCGTGGAATACCTTCCTCACCGCCAGCTTTTGATATAAAAGCACCAAGGAATACACATGAACACCGTGTCCCACCGTGTCATAATCAAACCGCACGGTAAGTACGAAGGCATAACCGACTACTAAAACCTACGCATCAACAAGGTCATAAATCAGACACGAGGTCCGCCTGACCGCCACATGATCGGTTGGCCACTCGCTCGCAAAGATCAAATGTGCGCGCCTAATCTCGAACTTCCCGCACCCGCATAGCCACTCACATCGCCCGCATGAGGTATTCCCGCATCGAGGGTAGCTACTCCCAAGAACGCCCCGACTCGCACCGCACGGCCACATGCACCGCATGAGGTATAACCCCGCAC
Source organism: Przewalskia tangutica (assembly GCA_029844215.1). NCBI lineage: Eukaryota > Viridiplantae > Streptophyta > Magnoliopsida > Solanales > Solanaceae > Przewalskia > Przewalskia tangutica. Next base: position 43,235,583 of record CM056720.1, on the reverse strand, counting down.
ACTAACTCGAACTCGTAGCTCCGCATAGGTCCCCGACCCGCATGAGGTATTCTCAATCACGGTCCCACACCGCCCGAAGTCTACCCCGCGACGGAGGCGCTTTAACCCCCGGTATCATGTCAAGAGGTGAGTGATATAATACTAACATAACAGCTTATCGTTAAACAATATAAGCACAACAAGGAAAACCCCTTTACACAAACATCACATGATACTAACACACGTAACATCCTAACATGTTTACTTTATCAAATCGACAAGAAAGTATTACAAGGCTATCACAAACCAACACAATCAAGTTATTCACACAAGGTACTTTCTACTTTATTTTAACAAGTTCTGCTTTTATCCCCAAAGTACTTCATACATTAACTCTTTAAAAGATCCGCTTCTTTCACAAAAGTCACACAATACCCGTAGTATAAAAATAGAGTGACTATCTTTTTAAGTAAACCAAAAAACTTCCTTTTGTAAAATCAAGTAACAACATTATTTTCCAAACGTTCAAGTTTTCCTTATTTCAAATGCTCAAGTTTCTCATTTTCGAAAGGTTTCGTAGTTCATAGTCTTAATCACTTAATAATATAATTCTCTTTCAAAACCATTGAGAAACATATGCCTTATGTGTGATTAGGTTATTCTTGTTCATAACAATCTTAATAAAGCAACATGATCTAGAAATGTAATATCATTTTGTCTCATCTTAGCTTCTATGCAGATGGAGGTTTCACCGGTTTTAATAATACTTAATTAGTCAAAACATTTCTTTATTAGCGCTGTGGTTTGTCTCGATACTTATTCCGATTCAAATTAGTAAGACATTATTCCTTTTAAAAACTAAGTACTCATTACTCACGAACGAGGTTTCACACTTTTAACAAAATTCATATTAATTCAATTAAGTCAAGTCTCTTATCTTTTAAGATCAAGTCTCTTAACTTCTAAAATCAATAAACCATTCTTTTTATCTCTCTTAAGTTGTTATACCTAACTTCCCATAACGCTAGTATAACTCTTAAGCTTTTAAAACCAAGTATTACTCTTCTTTCAAAAACTGTTCTTAATTCTTTTGAAATACTTCAAGATTCTTATTATTTAGACTCAATCCAAAAGACATCTGAGTAAAACCACGTTCAGTTAACACACGTACGTCTACCGTACTATATATATTCTTTTAAAATATCATGCTCAAGAGGATAGGAAGAATCACATACCTCGCGATGATTTATCGACTATTAGCAAATAGCTCCAAAGATCGTAATCCTCGCTTATCCTTTTTCCACCCTTCGAGTAGAATACGCTACTCGCAGACTTTCAACCTATAACGGTTATACAAGTCTATCAATGTCTAGACTACTCCTAGAGAATAAATCTAGATACAAGATTCTACAAAAATTGGGCAAGACTTCCCTACCCACAAATTTCACAAGTTCATCAGAATACAAATTCCCATGTAAGTATACTCAATCTTCTACTTTAATATTCTTCTGATGTGATTTCGCTCGAGTCTTATCCGTAATATCCTTCTATTACGCTTCAATTCTCTTCTATGAATCTTATATTCATTCCTATACTACTACAAGATGTAATTTCCAATTACAATAGAAGGACAAGATATTTACCTCGATAAGCCCAAAATTATCCAAGTTTAAATGTCGATCCCGAGCAACGCTTAGCTCCTACTCCGCGCCTCCAACCCGCTCCAAACAACCCTTAGAAGTTCTACGCAACTTCTTCTTAATACTTCAACCAATGTGAAGATTTCTTGTGGTTTCGCTTGAGACTAAAATGACATAAGGTAGTATTTCTGCTCTACGATAGAGGTAACTTTGGAATACTACAAGGTATAAGGCTAAGGTATTTTGGAATAGTAACAATACTGGAGAATACTTTTCTACCAGTGGGGTATTCTCGCCAGCACCACTAGAAAAGTGGGGTACTTTCGCCATGGCCTCTCAAAGGGGAGGAGGCTTGGACGAAAACTTATCAAAGGGGGAGAGGGATTTCAAGACTTGGAAAGTGTTTGATGGATGAAGGAAGTCTTCAACTAAGGGGGGTATTTATAGGGAAACCAATGGACAAGATCAAGACAAGGGGGCAAGTGAGGCAGGATTTGCCCAAGTTCCCTAGCCATCTACTCCACAAATCACTCCAAACATTGACCCATGTTTTAGGCCCCAAACAAGCCAAGAACGTGCAACCCTTCGGCCAACTTGACCGCCCACTGAGGTGACAAGTGCCGCCTCTCGCTGGTCCAAAATATTTCATCTCTGAAAATCCGCAAAAATTATAAATGACATAGCCGTAATTTTCCTACGCAAGTTTTGGAAAACGCTTCGCCTGAAACAATTCGCTTTGGTAGTCAGGCACAAATATTTTCGTCCCTTGCCTAATCTTAAGGCTTAAACTGTGATGTACGCCTCACGCATATACTGAAATACGGTATAACACCGAATGTACAAGTACCTACAAAGTGATGGGACTATACAAAAGATAAGCCTCCGAGAAACGGAGCTTCCCAAACGCCGAATCGCGATCCTATGAGCGAGGATCAACAATCGTGTACTTCTACCGCAGATGAACGCATCCCCGGGCGAGGTCGCATAATAGGTACCAAGTATGTGAAATCGAAAATATCAGAATGAAATCACATTTCATCATTTTATAAAATCATTTCGCAATAAGTAAACGCTATGTCAAGTGGCAAGGACGATATCCTCAAAAATAATCACTCACACATAACTACGGGTCTCACGCCCATAATATCAATCACGCCCGTGGAACCCATTCTCATCGCCGACAAGACATGATGTAAAACAACACCCATATGTGAACTCAACAATAGATCCCGTCAAGGCTATTAAACCGATCGGGCCAAGTAGAGTAGCCAACTACCAGATCCGAAGGCTAGTCATAAAACTTCACGGGCCAAGTACGGAAGCCAACTACCAGATTCATGTAACGCCCCAAACCTCAAGCTCAGGATCGTGCCCTACCCGCACCCTTTACCTTAACAACTAAGTAAATGCGAAATCAAATAACACCTCTTTTTTTTCTTTTTTTTTAAAAACCAACGACGCGGTAAGGCAAAGCCGACAAGGCGTCATATAATATACATAAACAAAAGACACTACACCGCATACGCAGTCCAATCCTACATATGAATACGCACTTCTAAGAGTTAAATCGAAATATGACGGACAAGGCCCCATTGCATCCATAATCGCATAAAAGCTCAGCATCGGGCGAACTATACCAAAATGATAAACTCCTCAATGAGGAGCTATCCAAAACTCGAGCAGTGGTCCTACACTGCCGATAACCAAATCAAGACCTAAACTCGCAGATGTAACGCAGCCTCGGCGAGGTCAAGACGTAAGAATGTACTAAGTATGTGAAACAAGAAATATCAGAATGAAATCATAAAAGTCTAACAAAACAGGAGACATGTATGATAGCCAACCTACAATACACAATACATAAGCAGTCATATCAAGTCAGGGACGCATGCCCTCAAAGTCATTACTCAAATATATCCATGGGTCTCACGCCCATAATATCAATCATGCCCGTGGAATCCTTCCTCACTGCCGGCAGTCCCTGATATAATACAACATCAATAAGCACACTGAACCTTGCAATCATGAGAGTAAATAGTAGTATACTTACAATATAAACTAGGAAGCTCACGATCAAAGCAGACCACCCGCCCGCAAAGATCATTAAGCAATCCTACTCGGGACTATTTCACCCGTGATAGTCGCGTGGACCCGCGTGAGGTATTCCTCGCACGGGACTATTTCACCCGCATAAGCCCTTACTTGACTCGCACGAGGTATTCCTCGATAGGTCGGACCCACCCGCACGGGACTATTTCACCCGCATAAGCCCTTACGACCACACGAGGTATTCCTCGCATCGTGGGTAGCAAATCCACTAATACGCAAATGCTACAAACCCGGAATGACCGAAATGAATGATATACCACTAGCACACAACCGGCTAGTACCAGCACACATAGGCAATTCTCAATTAAACAAGCCAAAGTACTTATCAAGGCACACTTAGACTAATTCTCAATTAATCAAGCCAAAGTACTTATCAAGGCACACTTAGAATAATTTTCAATTAATCAAGCCAAAACACTTAGCAAGGCACACTTAGAATAATTCTCAATTAATCAAGCCAAAGTACTTATCAAGGCACACTTAGACTAATTCTCAATTAATCAAGACAAAGTACTTATCAAGGCACACTTAGACTAATTCTCAATTAATCAAGCCAAAGTACTTATCAAGGCACACTTAGAATAATTCTCAATTAATCAAGCCAAAGTACTTATCAAGGCACACTTAGAATAATTCTCAATTAATCAAGCCAAAGTACTTATCAAGGCACACTTAGAATAATTCTCAATTAATCAAGCCAAAGTACTTATCAAGGCACACTTAGAATAATTCTCAATTAATCAAGCCAAAGTACTTATCAAGGCACACTTAGAATAATTCTCAATTAATCAAGCCAAAGTACTTATCAAGGCACACTTAGACTAATTCTCAATTAATCAAGCCAAAGTACTACGTACATACATTCTTTTCAAAAGACTCATTTTTATGTAAAACCCCAAGATACTAACACCCGTAGTATCAAGGTGTGTCTATTTTTCAAAGTAAGTTACTACACTTTTAGAAACTCATTTCAAAGCTTGAAACCAAGTAACTTCAAATTTTCACAATCTAAGCAACTTATGCCTAATAATCAAAATAGACAACTTTCTTAACCTTCCATAAAGCCGTTATAACCAACTTCCCATAAAGTTGTTATAACCCTTTATGGTTTTAGACATATTCATTCTTTTTTTTAACCAAGAGACTTATACTTAAAACCAAGTATCACAAACTTCCAAATCAAGTCTCTTAACTTTCAAAATACTTCGAGTCTCTTAATATATAGAAAACAAGTTTCTTCTACTTTTAAACCTCAAGTAACTCACACCATTAAAACAAGTTACTCCTCTTAAATCATGTCATTTCTCCTCTTTTAAAACAATTTAGTAAATCACTCCTTTGACTCCCCTAAAGTCATTATAATGACCTTTAGGTTTTGGAACTAAGGCGCTAGCCAAAAGATTTGGAAGCCACTTCCTTTTCAAGACTCTATGTACTTTAAGTAGAATACTTTCACTTTAAAGAATCCAACTTCACTAAGGCAATGGATTATACAACTTACAATTTAAACATCAAAGTACAATCAATGGAAGTACATAGAACAAATTCTACTTTAGGCAATCCAAATACAACCAAGGAATTGATCATTTAAGGAGTAGAACGTACTTTCTTTATCTTAAGGAATCATGCTAGAAGAGGAGATAGTTCACATACCTTTTCGGCTAAATCCACAAGCTAAGCCGAATACGCCGCACGAAGTTGTCAACCTATAATGGTCACAACAAGACTATCAACTTCTAGTCTCTAACGTAGAATAATACTAAGTATACGGTCTCTAATTCTACGGAAAATCGGGCAGCACTTCCTTTGTTTCTACTCACTTTGCCACCTTTTTCAAGGCCGGATACAATAACCAACACGCCACATTTAAGGCTCAAAACAACAACCAAACAAAGGGGATTACACGTCTTACAATACATGTAAAATTCCGCCCCACAATTCATACGAAGTAGTTTAATGCTCACTAGCCATTCTCGGCCAACTTACATAACCAACAATTCAAAGTCTTTTCCAATCCTTTTCCAATTCCAAGTTCTAAGGTCTAACATGTTATATAGTCATAAACAACTTCATCAACTACAATTTCCTTCTTTATACAACATGCGACGACTTAAACTAATAATCGACTTGAATTGTAATCTTAAAGCTAAACATGCTAGTTTTCGGATTAGGGTTCCAATAGTCAATACACTTATCAAACTTCATACTATAAAACTCATTCTTGCTAATATCCATAGCTACAACAACAAGTAATCTTAATTACTAAAACGACAAGATTTATATCTTTTCAAGCCCTTAAAATTTCCAAGATTCAAAGTCGCGCCTTAGCAATTCTTAGCTCCTTTCCTTAAGTTTTAATCCGCTCCAAGCACCCCTTAGAATCTTATGAAGAACCCATCTTCAAGTTCCAACTTCAAAGTTGAAGAACTCCTTAAGTTTCCGCCTTGCGACTAATACGAAAATGCCGTTTTTCCGAAATCTTTCTATTGAGATAACCATACAACACTCTTAGGAACCTTGGTTTAAAGTCTTGTGAGCAATGGAGAAAAACTACAAATTTTTCTTGTGCAAGCTTAGCCAAACCCGAGAGCCCTTTCTCTCCACAAGACTAGTCCTTGAAATTTTTTACTAAGTATAGAAGGCTCAAGTCTTGCATTACTAGTGTAGTGAATATATAACACATTGGATGGCTTAGATAACAACACTTGTTAAAATCGAGGGAAGAGATCAAGCTGGCGTTTCGACTTGGTCAACAATGTCAAACTCTTAATTAGCAAGACTTTGTCATCTACACATCGGTCAAACGACCCTTTGCCCTTAGCATAATTCGACCAAGCCACGTGGGAGGTGCCACGTGTCGCCTCTCATTCGTCCCATAAAATTTCAGAACCCACGCGGCCCCGCAAAACGAAAATTTCTGGCCCCACATGACCAAATCCGTAAAAACAAATTTCCATAATGTTAATAAGTTTCATACTCTTCAAATAATGCATTTTGAGAATTCAATTCTCAACAACGAACATTTTTCCTTTCCGACGTTCGGAAGATTTTTCCGCCGGAAAAACAATTCTTCCGCCGGAAAAACAATTCTTCCGAACGTACTAATTTCCAAGTCTTGATTACTTACGTACATTCTCTTATATTAGTCCTAGACTTACGGGGTGTATCAATCCAAACCAGCCACGCAACTGGCCGAGGCAAGTATCTTAAGCTAGCGTACCAGAGCCTACCTTCTCACGAGATATGACCGTGGCAAGTATCTTAAGCTATCTACCGTGAGCTCGATACACGAAATGACCAGACAAGTATATAAAGCGTTCAGAACCACACGCATAAATCAAGCCCGTGATTGTTCGTCACCGCGCAAGCTTCATGGATTAGCGGTCCATGGACTAATAACATAACCCGGATTTAACCCTCACAACGACCGCACGCCCCAAAGATCTTACTCTGTGATAAGCATGGCCATGAAACCATCCTATCGGACGATACCCGGGGCCACCCATCGTGGTCGATGTCGAAAGGAAATAACAAGATAATACTCAAAGTGGACGATACCGGCCACCCATCGTGTCAAGATGTCCAAAAGAAATAACCGATAATACTCAAAGTGACGATACCCGCGACCATCCAACGCCACAAGATGTCCAACAATCAATCAAATAGCCACCTCCATCGAGAGACACTCAGAGCACAAAATCAAACACTTGCACCACAACAAAGCTATCACCACAAGCATAGGCAATTTTAAGGTACTTTATTTTATGTCAACAATCCGGTTTCAACCCCAAAATACTACATACTTTCATTCTTTCAAAAGACCTCTTTTTACGTAAAGCCACACGATACTATCACTGTAGTATCAAACACATTTTCTTTTCAAATCAGAACGACTGCCCGGTCAAGCATCGTGCCTTATCCCGCACCCTAGTGATACAATCATCGAGAAAACCACGAAAATAAAACTTAAACAAGAAACAGATATATGAACATAAACAAAGCAACCCAACTGCTACCTTCCAATAACATAATAAATACAACTCTTTCAAAACGAATGCTTTAATCCCTTTTACAAACCCCGCCACAACAAGATTACATGCACTTAAGATTTACAACAACTATGACGGACAGGCCTCGCCATACCCCGAATGTACAAGAACCTACAACTCAGTGGAACACATACTAAAAGATAAGCCTCCGAGAAACGGAGCTTCCCAAAACGTCAACCGAGATCCTAAGAGCGAGGATCCACGACCGATGTACTCTACCGCAGATGAACGCACTTCAAGGCGAGGTCAAGATAACAGTACCAAGTATGTGAAATCAGAAAATATCAGAATGAAATCATACTAGTCTATATAAAGCAGAGACATGTATGATAACCAAACTACAGCTTCACAACATAAAAGCATATGTCCCGTGGACTCACGCCTCAAGTCATCACTCAAATATAACTACGGGTCTTACGCCCACAACATCAATCATGTTCGCATCACGGCCGCATGCCCCGCACTCGTGACGGCAGACATGTCCATGATGCAACAATAATACCAATGCCCCACGGCCACATGCCCCTAATTCTACCTGTAGACACGCCCACGTGACATCAACAATAATATACCGGGTGATCAACCCCGCCGCACGGCCACATGCCCCTAATTTACCTCTGCAGACATGTCCATGTAACCACAATAACAATATATCGTAATCAACCCGCCGCACGGCCGCGATGCCCCGAATCGTGACGGTAGACATGTCCATGTGACATCAACAACAAGACAAGAATCAAAATGGAAACATACCCGGAATTCTCCATCACCGCCAAAGACGCCCAAGTAAGTTCTCAACAAGTCGACCTACTTCATCGAGACGCCAGAATACGTAAATACCACCCGTGCACAACAAAGGCTATCATCACACGCATAGGCAAGGTTCACAACAACAAGCATAGGCAAGTTTCACAACAACAAGCATAGGCAAGTTTCACACAACTCAAAGTACTTTCATTTTATGCCAAAGTCCGTTTTTAACCCCAAAGTACTACATACGTTAAGTTCTTTTAAAAGAGATCCATTACTTTTATAAAAGTCACCCTATACCCATAATATTAGAATGACCAACCCACATTCCTTTTCAAAACCAAGTAACAACATTCTTTTCCTAAGTTCCAGTTTGCCTAGTTTCAATTACTCAAGCTTCTCATTTTCAAATGCTCAAGTCACTTATTTTAGAAAGGTTTCATAACTCATAGTCTTAATCTCTTTTAAAACAATCGAGTAACATATGTCATATATGTGAGTAGTTTATTCTTTGTTTATAACGATCTTATTACAAAGAATCATGATCTAGAAAATGTAATATCATTTTGTCTCATCTTAGCTTCTATGCATGGAGGTTTCTACCGGTTTTAATACAACACATCATTATTCAATACATTTTCCTTTATTAACGCCGCAATGGTCTGTCGATACACATTCTCGATTCCAAATCAAGAAACATTATCCCTTTAAAACCAAGTACTCATTACTCACGAATGAGGTTTCACACAAACATCCACATTAAAACAAATAAGTTAAGTCTCTTATCTTATAAGATCAAGTCTCTTAACTTCTAACATCAAGAAACCATTTTCACTCATAAGGTCGTTATAACTAACTTCCCATAAAGCTATTATAACACCCTATGTTTTAAACCAACCAAATCACTTAGCACACGTACGCTCACCGCACTACATAGTTCACAACAATCATGCTAGAAAAGATAGGAAGAGGTTCACATACCTCGCGACGATTTATCGACAATAAGCAAAACGCCCAAGTACTTCAACCCGCTACTACTCCTAAGCCAAGTAGATCACGCCACACGTAGTACTCCACTCCTAAAATGGTCATAGTACTCTATCAAACCTTTCTTATCATCAAGACTTATACCAATAAAAAGCCCTCAAAATCTACGGAAATTTCTGCAAAGACTTCCCGCTTATACTCACTTTTCCATCTTTTACCAAGGTCCAATAACCGTAATATATATACCATATATATATATAAGGCGTAATAATTAAACAACATAAAGGCGGATTACACGCCCAAACGGTAACGCGTTTACTATCACGCCCATAACAACAATAAGTAAAAGAAGGGATTACGCGCCAACCTGTAACGCGTTTACTATCACGCCTTCATAACAATACAATAATTAAAAAGGGATCACACGCCAAACTAACGCGATTGAAAATCTTCCCCAATGTAAATGTAAATACACCCAATGTAAATACCCAAAGTAAATACGGTCCAAAGTAAATACAGTCCTTAAGTTGGGGTCCTGGCCAACTTTGTCCATTTTACTTATCCAATTTACTCATTAGTCATCCAACTTATATTTCCATTCTTAATATAAGTTATAGTTACTTTGTTATTAGCTTCTTAGCAAGTAAGATACGCTTACCATTTTAATGGCAAACGGCCAATCCTTTCTTTTAACAAGTTAACAAGATCCAACTCTTCCAAACTTACTCCATATATTATATAATCCATAATATACTTATAATATATGTATAACAACCAATTCACAAAGAGGTTTAAGTTCCACTACCTCAAATAGCCCAAAATATCCAAGTTCTTAAAGTCGCCCAAGCAAGTCTTAGCTCCAAATCTTTACGCCCAATCCGCTACAAGCAACCCATAGAAGCTCCTAACCAACTTCTCTTCAAGATTCAACTCCAAAAAGTGAAGAACACTTGTGGTTTCAAGATGACAACTTTCGCCAAGGCATCCCTTCAAGGCTGTGGTGTGAAATCTTTTCCAACTCTTGGTACACAATCTTCCTAACACCTTAGGGAAGAACACTTGAGAGTTTAAGAATTGTTGGACAAATTTTGCTCAAGAAATGGGGCAAACCGAGAGCTCCAGGTCAAGGGAGAATGAGGGTTTTTCAAGTCTTCAAATGTCTAAGTTGGAAGATTTCATCAACTAAGGTGCATATATAGGACAACCAAGGGATAGGACGAAGGCAAGTGTGTGGTTGAGATTGGGGACAAGTGTGGTGGGACCCACAAGCCACTTGTCCACACAAAATATCTAGCAAGACTCGCCACTGCTCTGCCACTGTCTAGCTAATTTCTGCCATGGCCACCCAGGGGTGACACGTGTCGCCTCCTACTCGCCCAAAATATTTCATCTCCAAAATATCCATAATGGCCAAAATCTCAAAACTAAGCTGCTCTACAAAACCAGAATTTCACCCGTGGCCCCACGTGACCATTTCCTAAATAAAATTCCATAATTCTCAAATATTCTAAGAAGTCCGAATACCAAACTGGGAATCCAATTCCCCATTAACTAACCTTTTTCTTCACAAAACCTAAACTTTTCCGTTTAAAAATCACATCTTTCTTTCTTTCCAAAATTTCTCCGTAATCTCGCACGCATATCCTCACCTATATACCCCGAACTACGGGTATAACATTCTTCCTCTTAGAAACATTCGTCCCGAATGTTCATTCTAAGTCTCCAAACGCATTTGTTTCAGATAGTCTTCACTACTATACTTACAAACCGATCACGCCACCAATGGCCGAATATAACATGTGCGCAAAACTCAAATCCAAGCCAACGAGGAATCATTTCTAATCTTACAACAGCTCCCACTAGCTTCAATTTACTCTAAGGCCATTCCCGCCTTCACGATCCGATTCGTTGAACGATCCACGAACTCGCACGATGGTTACCTAAACTGGGCCTAGCACCCTCGCGACTCTACCACCGGTGACCACCTCGAATCGACCCCACCTCAATATGGCCGCGGTTGACCCGCAAATGGCCCTCAACCCGACCCCTAAACGCGCCAACTCTTGTTCCCGATCCTAACAATCTTACTAATTCACGCCATGAAAGCTACCACTTCCATCTCACACTACCCATGTAATTATCCCACAATATTTCCCGCATACCAAGTACATCCAAAGACCAACCGTAAAATCACTCCACTCAAGACGGCCTCGCTCTAAGGTCTCCACGTATAAAACTCTAAGGTTCACACTTTCCATGCCCCCACACTTATCCTTCCAACTAACCATGTTTTCTAACTTACAAACAACACAACGCTATCCGCATATAGCACACAATAATAAGATCATCATATCGCGCAAAACCAAACTCTAGAGGGTTATGATATACCGGTTACCGCCCACTCTAATCATAGCCCACCGCAGGCGCATAATCGTAGGCGCGAACCACCCATCGATCCGTAGGGTCGAGTCATAACATCCGTATACCTGGCCTGACAGCCGCAAATGGCCCCGCTGGCCGCAAAAATAACAAGCTCCCCGCACCACGACACTCCCTAAATGCGTCTACCACATCGACCACACCGAGGTAGTGGTGACCGTGACCGCCAACACCCTTACTTCCCGAAACTCAACCTCGAGCCCCGACCGCCCCCGAATACTCAAGGTTGGAGGACCACTGCATCGGGCGGAGGTACAAAACTAGTATGGCCGAGGCGGTCCGCCGAAGTCACCAGCGACCTCGTTGTTCTCGCCTCTTCGCCGATTCGTCATTCCGCCGACCTCTCCGTGCCTCACATCCCCAAGATGAGCTCGCATGCGCAATGTCCATGCCCTACCAAGAGCTACTCCCAACATGCCTCGACATGTAATCATCGAGCCTCAGAACATATCGGTGCACTCGATCCTCCATACTAGCTACCAACGCCGACGCACGCCAATGAGTCGAACTCACATTGTACTCCGAACCGCACGCCCGCCTCGTTTAAGCATCAAAATTGCTTACCGCGTTCTCTCATCCGCGGAGGCAAGAAGCGCGAGGAACGCCCAAAACTCATCCCATACCTGGAGGTGCATGCTCTCCCGAAAGCTCCTATGAATCAAACCAATCGATCGCGTATCACGCAGCCGATGCGAACCAAAGGTCACAGACTCGGCCTCAAGCCTTGATCACCCGCATGATCCGTCAGAATCGCTGATGAACTCGCGATCATCCTCGTGCCTCACCCATAAAACTCGCGCTACAACTCGTAAAGTCCCGTAGCCTCAAACTATTCGCCGGGGTGAACCATCGTGCATCGAATCGAATCGCCGATTCACTTATCTCATATTCGCCACGACTCGCCAAAGAATCGCCATCTCCTTATAACCCATCTCTCTCGCCTGCATCGCGGACCGAGGCTCAGTATCGCGGTCTCGCAGCCATTGCCGCGCTTCTAACCTCTCGCTGGGCGGCGCTACAAAACCCGCCGTCAAGCACAACTCGTGTATTGCTCGCTCGCGCTGCATTCTCTCAGATCTCACTAGAGGTTCCTCACTGCCTTGCCCTTCGTGGCTCGTTGCCTTGCGCGAGGCATAACTGTAAAAACGAGATACGCTGCAGGGTCCAACTTACAACACGCCTCTAAGGCACGATCTCGAATGAGAAGAATGGAAACTAATCCTAAATGTCTCAGCCTCGATTATAGACGTGGTGCACAACACATCGATAATCAAGACTCTACTAGACACGGTCGTAGACACTTTCCGAGGATTAATCGCTTCGATACCACTTTTGTAACGACTCGCCCGGCCCGCATCGTGCCTTATCCCGCACCCTAGTTGATACAATCATCGAGAAAACCAATGAAAATAAAACTTAAACAAGAAACAGATATATGAACATAAACAAAGCCAACCCAACTTACCTTCCAATAACATAATAAATACAACTCTTTCAAAACGAATGCTTTAATCCCTTTACAAACCCCGCCCACAACAAGATTTCATGCACTTAAGATTTACAACAACTATGACGGACAGTGGCCTTCGCCATACCTCGAATGTACAAGAACCTACAACTCAGTGGAACACATACCAAAAGATAAGCCTCCGAGAAACGGAGCTTCCCAAAACGCTGAATCGAGATCCTAAGAGCGAGGATCCACGACCGATGTACTTCTACCGCAGATGAACGCAGCCCCAAGCGAGGTCAAGACAACAGTACCAAGTATGTGAAATCAGAAAATATCAGAATGAAATCATACTAGTCTATATAAAGCAGAGACATGTATGATAACCAAACTACGCTTCACAACATAAAAGCAACATGTCCAAATGTGACTCACGCCTCAAGTCATCACTCAATATAACTACGGGTCTTACGCCCACAACATCAATCATGTTCGATCACGGCCGCATGCCCCTAATTCAGACGGCAGACATGTCCATGATGCAACAATAATACCAATGCCCCATGGCCACATGCCCCTAATTCTACCCTGCAGACACGCCCACGTGACATCAACAATAATATACCGGTGATCAACCCCGCCGCACGGCCACATGCCCCGAATTCTACCTGTAGACATGTCCATGTAACCACAATAACAATATATCGTAATCAACCCGCCGCACGGCCGCATGCCCTAATATCGTGACGGCAGATACGCCCACGTGACATCAACAACAAGACAAGAATCAAAATGGAAACATACCCGTGGAATTCTCCATCACCGCCAAAGACGCCCAAGTAAGTTCTCAATAAGTCGACCGCCTCTATCGGAGACGCAGAATACGTAAATACCACACTTGCACAACAAAGGCTATCATCACAAGCATAGGCAAGTTTCACAACAACAAGCATAGGCAAGTTTCACAACAACAAGCATAGGCAAGTTTCACACAACTCAAAGTACTTTCATTTTATGCCAAAGTCCTGTTTTTAACCCCAAAGTACTACATACGCTAAGTTCTTTAAAAGAGATCCATTACTTTTATAAAAGTCACCCTATACCCATAGTATTAGAATGACCAACCCACATTCCTTTTCAAAACCAAGTAACAACATTCTTTCCTAAGTTCCAGCTTTGCCTAGTTTCAATTACTCAAGCTTCTCATTTTCAAATGCTCAAGTCACTTATTTTAGAAAGGTTTCATAACTCATAGTCTTAATCTCTTTTAAAACAATTGAGTAACATATGTCATATATGTGAGTAGTTTATTCTTTGTTTATAACGATCTTATTACAAAGAAACATGATCTAGAAAATGTAATATCATTTTGTCTCATCTTAGCTTCTATGCAGATGGAGGTTTCTACCGGTTTTAATACAACACATCATTATTCAATACATTTTCCTTTATTAACGCCGCAATGGTCTGTCGATACACATTCCGATTCCCAAATCAAGAAACATTATCCCTTTAAAACCAAGTACTCATTACTCACGAATGAGGTTTCACACAAACATCCACATTAAAACAAATAAGTTAAGTCTCTTATCTTATAAGATCAAGTCTCTAACTTCTAACATCAAGAAACCATTTTCACTACATAAGGTCGTTATAACTAACTTCCCATAAAGCTATTATAACACCCTATGTTTTAAACCAACCAAATCACTTAGCACATGACGCTCACCGTACTACATAGTTCACAACAATCATGCTAGAAAAGATAGGAAGAGGTTCACATACCTCGCGACGATTTATCGACAATAAGCAAAACGCCCAAGTATTTCAACCCGCTTCTACTCCTAAGCCAAGTAGATCACGCCACACGTAGTACTCCACTCCTAAAATGGTCATAGTACTTCTATCAAACCTTTCTTATCATCAAGACTTATACCAATAAAAAGCCCTCAAAATCTACGGAAATTTCGGCAGCACTTCCCCCGTTTATACTCACTTTTCCATCTTTTACCAAGGCCCGAATAACCGTAATATATATACCATATATATATATAAGGCGTAATATTTAAACAACATAAAGAAGGGATTACACGCCCAAACGGTAACGCGTTTACTATCACGCCCATAACAACAATAAGTAAAAGAAGGGATTACGCGCCAACCCAGAACGCGTTTACTATCACGCCTTCATAACAATACAATAATTAAAAGGATCACACGCCCAAACTAACGCGATTGAAAAATCTTCCCTAATGTAAATGTAACACAAACAATGTAAATACAGTCCAAAGTAAATACAGTCCAAAGTAAATACAGTCCTTAAGTTGGGGTCCTTGGCCAACTTTGTCCATTTTACTTATCCAATTTACTCATTAGTCATCCAACTTATATTTCCATTCTTAATATAAGTTATAGTTACTTTGTTATTAGCTTCTTAGCAAGTAAGATACGCTTACCATTTTAATGGCAAACGGCCAACTTTTCTTTTAACAAGTTAACAAGATCCAACTCTTCCAAACTTACTCCATATATTATATAATCCATAATATACTTATAATATATGTATAACAACCAATTCACAAAGAGGTTTAAGTTCCACTACCTCAAATAGCCCAAAATATCCAAGTTCTTAAAGTCGCCCAAGCAAGTCTTAGCTCCAAATCTTTACGCCCAATCCGCTACAAGCAACCCATAGAAGCTCCTAACCAACTTCTCTTCAAGATTCAACTCCAAAAAGTGAAGAACACTTAGTGGTTTCAAGATGACAACTTTCGCCAAGGCATCCCTTCAAGGCTGTGGTGTGAAATCTTTTCCAACTCTTGGTACACAATCTTCCTAACACCTTAGGAAGAACACTTGAGAGTTTAAGAATTGTTGGACAAATTTTGCTCAAGAAATGGGGCAAAACCGAGAGCTCAGGTCAAGGGAGAATGAGGGTTTTTCAAGTCTTCAAATGTCTAAGTGTGGAAGATTTCATCAACTAAGGGTGCATATATAGACAACCAAGGGATAGGATGAAGGCAAGTGTGTGGTTGAGATTGGGGACAAGTGTGGGTGGGACCCACAAGCCACTTGTCCACACAAAATATCTAGCAAGACTCGCCACTGGCTCTTGCCACTGTCTAGCTAATTTCGCCATGGCCACCTGTGGGTGACACGTGTCGCCTCCTACTCGCCCAAAATATTTCATCTCCTAAAATATCCATAATGGCCAAAATCTCAAAACTAAGCTGCCCACAAAACCAGAATTTCACCCGTGGGCCCCACGTGACCATTTCCTAAATAAAATTCCATAATTCTCAAATATTCTAAGAAGTCCGAATACCAAACTGGGAATCCAATTCCCATTAACGAACCTTTTCTTCACAAAACCGAAACTTTTCCGTAAAAATCACATCTTTCTTTCTTTCCAAAATTTCGTCAGAATCTCGCACGCACATCCTCACCTATATACCCCGAACTACGGGTATAACATTCTTCCTCTTAGAAACATTCGTCCCGAATGTTCATTCTAAGTCTCCAAACGCATTTGTGCTTTCAGATAGTCTTCACTACTATACTTACAAACCGATCACGCCACCAATGGCCGTAATATAACATGTGCGCAAAACTCAAATCCAAGCCAACGAGGAATCATTTCTAATCTTACAACAGCTCCCACTAGCTTCAATTTACTCTAAGGCCATTCCCGGCCTTCACGATCCGATTCTGGTTGAACGCATCCACGAACTCGTACGATGGTTACCTAAACTCGGGCCTAGCACCTCGTGACTCTACCACCGGCGTGACCACCTCGAACCGACCCCACCTCAATATTGGCCGCGGGTTGACCCGCAAATGGCCCTCAACCCGACCCCTAAACGCGCCAACTCTTGTTCCCGATCCGAATAATCTTACTAATTCACGTCATGAAAGCTACCACTTCCATCTCACACTACCCATGTAATTATCCCACAATATTTCCCCGCATACCAAGTACATCGGCAAAGACCAACCGTAAAATCACCCACTCAAGACGGCCTTGCCTCTAAGGTCTCCACGTATAAAACTCTAAGGTTCACACTTTCCATGCCCCCACACTTATCCTTCCAACTAACCATGTTTTCTAACTTACAAACAACACAGCGCTATCCGTACATAGCACACAATAATAAGATCATCATATCGCGCAAACCAAACTCTAGAGGGTTATGATATACCCAAGCTACCGCTCCACTTCTAATCATAGCCTCACCGCAGGCGCATAATCGTAGGCGCGGCGAACCACCATCGATCCAGAGGTCGAGTCGTAACATCCGTATACCTCGCCTGACAGCTCGCAAATGGCCCCGCTGGCCGCAAAAATAACAAGCTCCCCGCACCACGACACTTCCCAAATGCGGTCTACCTACATCGACCACACCGAGGTAGGGTGACCGATTCGCCAACACCCTTACTTCCTCGAAACTCAACCTCGAGCCCCGACCGCCCCAATACTCAAGGTCGCGAGGACCACTGCGACCGGGCGGAGGTACAAAACTAGTATGTCGCCGAGGCGGTCCGCCTCGAAAGTCACCAGCGACCTGTTCTCGCCTCTTCGCCGATTCGTCATTCCGCCGACCTCTCCGTGCCTCACATCCTGCCAGATGAGCTCGCACGCGGCAATGTCCATGCCCCTGAAGAGCTACTCCCAACATGCTCGACATGTAATCATCGAGCCCTCAGAACATATCGGTGCACTCGATCCTCCATACTAGCTACCAACGCTGGACGCATCGCCAATGAGTCGAACTCACATTGTACTCCCGAACCGCACGCCGCCTGCCTAAGCATCAAAATCTGTTTACCCGCGTCTCTCATTCGCGAGGCAAGAAGCGCGTGAGGAACGCTCAAAACTCATCCCATACCGCCGAGGTGCATGCTCTCCCGAAAGCTCCCATGAATCAAACCAATCGATCGCAGTATCACGCACCGACGCGAACCAAAGGTCACAGACTCGGTCTCAAGCCTTGATCACCCGTGATGATTCAGAATCGCCGGATGAACTCGCGATCATCCTCGTGCCTCACCCATAAAACTCGCGGCTACAACTCGTAAAGTCCCGTAGCCTCAAACTATTCGCCGCGAACCATCGTGCTATCGAATCGAATCGCCGATCCAAATTATCTCATATTCGCCACGACTCGCCAAGAATCGCCATCTCTTATAACCCATCTCCTCCGCCTGCATCGTGGACCGAGGCTCGTGTATCGGTCTCAAGCAGCCTATTGCCGCGCTTCTAACCTCGCTGGGCCGGCGGCGCCACAAAACCCGCCGCTCAAGCACAACCTCGTGCATCGCTCGCTCGCGCTCGCATTTCTCAGATCTCACTAGAGGTTCTCGGCCGCTCTTGCCCTTCGTGGCTCGTTGCCTTGCGGAGGCATAATCGTAAAACGAGATACGCCGAG
The DNA here is from genome assembly GCA_029844215.1 of Przewalskia tangutica. Taxonomy (NCBI): domain Eukaryota; kingdom Viridiplantae; phylum Streptophyta; class Magnoliopsida; order Solanales; family Solanaceae; genus Przewalskia; species Przewalskia tangutica. The sequence continues at coordinate 43,216,754 of CM056720.1, read as the reverse complement.
GGTCCAACTTACAACACACTCTAAGGCACGATCTCTGAATGAGAAGAATGGAAACTAATCCTAAATGTCTCAGTTCTCCTCGATTATAGACGTGGTGCACAACACATCGATAATCAAGACTCTACTAGACACGGCTCAGACACTTTCCGAGGATTAATCGCTCGATACCACTTTTGTAACGACTGCCCGGCCCAAGCATCGTGCCTTATCCGCACCCTAGTGATACAATCATCGAGAAAACCAGCGGAAAATAAAACTTAAACAAGAAATGATATATGAACATAAACAAAGCCAACCCAACTGCTACCTTCCAATAACATAATAAATACAACTCTTTCAAAACGCAAGCTTTAATCCCTTTTACAAACCCCGCCACAACAAGATTACATGCACTTCTAAGATTTACAATAACTATGACGGACAAGGCCTCGCCATACCCTCGAATGTACAAGAACCTACAACTCAGTGGAACACATACTAAAAGATAAGCCTCCGAGAAACGGAGCTTCCCAAAACGCTGAATCGAGATCCTAAGAGCGAGGATCCACGACCGATGTACTTACTCGCGCAGATGAACGCAGCCTCCGGGCGAGGTCAAGATAACAGTACCAAGTATGTGAAATCAGAAAATATCAGAATGAAATCATACTAGTCTATATAAAGTGAGACATGTATGATAACCAAACTACGCTCACAACATAAAAGCAACATGTCCAAATGTGGACTCACGCCTCAAGTCATCACTCAAATATAACTATGGGTCTTACGCCCACAACATCAATCATGTTCGCATCATGGCCGCATGCCCTAACTCAGACGGCAGACATGTCCATGATGCAACAATAATACCAATGCCCCATGGCCACATGCCCGAATTCTACCTCGTAGACACGCCCATGTGACATCAACAATAATATACCGGGTGATCAACCCCGCCGCACGGCCACATGCCCCTAATTCTACCTCTGCAGACATGTCCATGTAACCACAATAACAATATATCGGTAATCAACCCGGCCGCACGGCCGCATGCCCCTGAATATCGTGACGGTAGACATGTCCCATGTGACATCAACAACAAGACAAGAATCAAAATGGAAACATACCCGTGGAATTCTCCATCACCGCCAAAGACGCCCAAGTAAGTTCTCAACAAGTCGACCGCCTCTATCGAGAGACGCCAGAATACGTAAATACCACACTTGCACAACAAAGGCTATCATCACAAGCATAGGCAAGTTTCACAACAACAAGCATAGGCAAGTTTCACAACAACAAGCATAGGCAAGTTTCACACAACTCAAAGTACTTTCATTTTATGCCAAAGTCCGGTTTTAACCCCAAAGTACTACATACGTTAAGTTCTTTTAAAAGAGATCCATTACTTTTATAAAAGTCACCCTATACCCATAGTATTAGAATGACCAACCCACATTCCTTTTCAAAACCAAGTAACAACATTCTTTTCCTAAGTTCCAGTGTGCCTAGTTTCAATTACTCAAGCTTCTCATTTTCAAATGCTCAAGTCACTTATTTTAGAAAGGTTTCATAACTCAGAGTCTTAATCTCTTTAAAACAATCGAGTAACATATGTCATATATGAGTAGTTTATTCTTTGTTTATAACGATCTTATTACAAAGAAATGATCTAGAAAATGTAATATCATTTTGTCTCATCTTAGCTTCTATGCAGATGGAGGTTTCTACCGGTTTTAATACAACACATCATTATTCAATACATTTTCCTTTATTAACGCCGCAATGGTCCTGTCGATACACATTCTCGATTCCCAAATCAAGAAACATTATCCCTTTAAAACCAAGTACTCATTACTCACGAATGAGGTTTCACACAAACATCCACATTAAAACAAATAAGTTAAGTCTCTTATCTTATAAGATCAAGTCTCTTAACTTCTAACATCAGTAAACCATTTTCACCTACATAAGGTCGTTATAACTAACTTCCCATAAAGCTATTATAACACCCTATGTTTTAAACCAACCAAATCACTTAGCACATGTACGCCTCACCGCACTACATAGTTCACAACAATCATGCTAGAAAAGATAGGAAGAGGTTCACATACCTCGCGACGATTTATCGACAATAAGCAAAACGCCCAAGTACTTCAACCCGCTGGCTACTCCTAAGCCAAGTAGATCACGCCACACGAGTACTCCACTCCTAAAATGGTCATAGTAGTCCTATCTAAGCTTTCTTATCATCAAGACTTATACCAATAAAAAGCCCTCAAAATCTACGGAAATTTCGCAAAGACTTCCCGCTTATACTCACTTTTCCATCTTTTACCAAGGTCTAATAACCGTAATATATATACCATATATATATAAGGCGAGATAATTAAACAACATAAATAAGGGGATAAAACGCCCACACGGTCACGCGGTTTACTATCACGCCCATAACAATAATAAGTAAAAGAAGGGGATTACGCGCCAACCTAACGCGTTTACTATCACGCCTTCATAACAATACAATAATTAAAAAGGGATCACACGCCCAAACTAACGCGATTGAAAATCTTCCTTAATGTAAATGTAAATAATGTAACATACAATGTAACATACCCAAAGTAAATACGGTCCAAAGTAAATACAAATTCTAAGTTGGGGTCCTTGGCCAACTTTGTCCATTTTACTTATCCAATTTACTCATTAGTCATCCAACTTATATTTCCATTCTTAATATAAGTTATAGTTACTTTGTTATTAGCTTCTTAGCAAGTAAGATACGCTTTTACCATTTTAATGGCAAACGGCCAACTTTCTTTTAACAAGTTAACAAGATCCAACTCTTCCAAACTTACTCCATATATTATATAATCCATAATATACTTATAATATATGTATAACAACCAATTCACACAGAGGTTTAAGTTCCACTACCTCAAATAGCCCAAAAATATCCAAGTTCTTAAAGTCGCTCCAAGCAAGTCTTAGCTCCAAATCTTTACGCTCCAATCCGCTACAAGCAACCCATAGAAGCTCCTAACCAACTTCTCTTCAAGATTCAACTCCAAAAAGTGAAGAACACTTAGGTTTCAAGATGACAACTTTCGCCAAGGCATCCCTTCAAGGCTGTGGTGTGAAATCTTTTCCAACTCTTGGTACACAATCTTCCTAACACCTTAGGGAAGAACACTTGAGAGTTTAAGAATTGTTGGACAAATTTTGCTCAAGAAATGGGGCAAAACCGAGAGCTCTAGGTCAAGGGAGAAGGAGGTTTTTCAAGTCTTCAAATGTCTAAGTGGAAGATTTCATCAACTAAGGGCATATATAGACAACCAAGGGATAGGATGAAGGCAAGTGTGTGGTTGAGATTGGGGACAAGTGTGGGTGGGACCCACAAGCCACTTGTCCACACAAAATATCTAGCAAGACTCGCCACTGTCTTGCCACTGTCTAGCTAATTTCGCCAAGGGCCACCTAGGGGTGACACGTGTCGCCTCCTACTGGCCCAAAATATTTCATCTCCAAAAATATCCATAATGGCCAAAATCTCAAAAACTAAGCTGCCCTACAAAACCAGAATTTCACCCGTGGGCCCCACGTGACCATTTCCTAAATAAAATTCCATAATTCTCAAATATTCTAAGAAGTCCGACACCAAACTGGGAATCCACCCCATTAACGAACCTTTTCTTCACAAAACCTAAACTTTTCCGTCGAAAAATCACATCTTTCTTTCTTTCCAAAATTTCTGTCGTAATCTCGCACGTACATCCTCACCTATATACCCTGGAACTACGGGGTATAACACAAACCAAATTACTACACCTTTCAGAAAATCCTTACAAGACTTTTAAAATCAAGTACTCTATACTTTTTTAAACCAAGTGCTTTATAGTTTTAAGACAATATCAAGTATACTTTTAAAACCCCGTAAATTACTCTTTTCAAAACAACTAACCCATACTTAAATCAAGTTACTTCTCCTTTTCCAAAATCAAGCCGTTTATAAGTAAAGTCTCTTATTTTAACTTCATAAAGTCGTTATAACTAACTTTCCATAAAGTTATTATAACACTTTATGTTTTAAATAAACCAAATTCATTTCACACTGCACGCTCACCGCACTATATAGTTTACAACAAATCATGCTCAAGAGTATAGGAAGAATCACATACCTCTTCTGGCTTAATCCACAAGCCAAGTCGAGTATGCCGCGTGAGAAAATCCACCTATAATAACCAAAATATATCTTTAAACCTCTACTTCTCTTCGTAGAATTTTCTATTTAAATTGTTTCTTATTTTACGTAAATTTGGGCAGCACCTCCCCCCCCCCCCCCCCCGCAATCACATAAATAACCTCCCCTTACAAGGCTTGTTACTAAGCCAACAACTCAGTGGATTACACGCCTAACTGCACGCAGTGCACTCGCCTCATAATAATACTACACAAGTTCATCAGAATACACCCAAATGTAAATACAGTTCAGTTCTTAACAATATTCATTCTACATTTAGTATACTCAACTATACATTACTACAACATGTAATATCCAATTACAATAGGGGGATAACGATCATTACCTCGATAAGCCCAACATTATCCAAGATTATAAGTCGATCCTGAGCAACGTTTAGCTCCTATTATGTATGCTCCAAACCGCTCCAAGCAACCCTCAGAAGTTTCTAACAACTTCTCTTAAACACTTCAACTCCAAAAAGTGAAGAACACTTAGGCTACAATTTGGCAATGTTTTGGCCACGAGGTAGTTTTAGGGCCTAGGGTGTGAAATCTTTTCTAACTTTTGGTTAATAATCTTCCTAATACACTAAGGAAGAACACTTAAGAGTTTAAAAATTTTTGGACAAAGTTTGGTTAAGGGAGAGGGGTGTTGGACGAGAACTACAACAAAGGGAGGGAGTATTTTTGCCTTGGAATTTCTCAAGTGTGGATGAAGAAGTCTTGAAACTTAAGGGGGTATTTATAGGACATTCAAGGGCTAGGATCAAGCAAGTGTGGTATAGATTGGGCTACATGTGTGTGGGTCCCACTTATCTATCTACTCCACAAATATCTTGCAAGACTTTGACCAAATGTTTTAAGTCTTTTCATGCCAAAAACGTAAACCATGTCCAACCATTTGTTCACCAAGTGTCACCTAGGGGTGACACATGTCGCCCTCCTATTGGTCCAAAATATTTCATCTTTCGAAAATATCCGTAATGCCAAAAATCCGAAAATAAAGTGGGCCCCACAAACCGTAAATTCCTCCCGTGGGCCCCACGTGACCAATTCCGGAAATATAATTCCATAATTCTCAAATATTCCAAAAAGTTTGAATACCAAATCTGGGAATCCAATTCCCATTAACGAACCTTTTTCCTTCACAAAATCCGAAAACTTTTCCGTCGAAAAAAAATCACATCTTTTCTTCCTTTCCAATTTAATGTCGTATTCTCGTACGTATGTCCTCACATACATACCCTGGAACTACGGGGTGTAACATTCTTCCCCCCTTAGAAACATTCGTCCCGAATGTTCCTTCTAAGTCTCCAACGCATACGCACCAAGATAGTCTTCACTACTATACTTACGAAACCAACTATGCCACATATTGCCATAATATAACATACGCGCGAAACCCAAATCCAAGCTAACGAGGAATCACCTCGAAGATGTAAAACAACACCAACTCTCGCTCCTGGTCCAAAGGATACTCCCTTCGCACCTTCACTTCACAAAAATGATCACTTCCATCTCTCAGCACATGTTCACTTCTTTCATTACTCGTCGTACCCTTCTCGAACACCCGAACTCTTTCTAGTACACGTACCACACTTCAGTCATCACTTCAGTTTCCAAAACCTGGGAGTCACTACCTCCAAACTTGGTCATGTTTCTAGCCTCACATTCCTCTACGGCCATTCCCTGCCATCACGATTCGATTATGGTCGGACACATCCGCGAACTCGTACGATGGTTAACTAAACTTGGGCCTAACACCCTCGTGACCCTATCACCTGGCGGGACCACCCCAAACTGACCCCACCCCATTCCGGCCGCGGTTGACCCGCACCGCCTCAACCCGACCCATTATCGCACCAAACTCTCTCGCTCCTCGATCCTAACAATCTTACCAATTCACGCCATTAAGCTACCACTTTATCTCAAACTACCCATGGAATTATCACGCTAATACTCCACGATACCAAGTACTTCGACAAAGACTAATCAGAAAATCTTTCACTTAGGATGGCCTCGCATCCGAGATCTCAATCATATCAAAATTCTAAGGCTCTCAACCTCTATGTACCCAACTTCCCCTTTACTAACCAGGCCTCTAAATCACAATTTTTCACAGTGTTACCCAAACATAACACTTAACCTAAAATCATCATATCACGAATAAAAATCTCTAGAGGGTTAAGGATATACCTGAAATCAATTAGGCGGTTCCAAGGACCGCTAGAACTGGGAACCTCTACCATGACCTCTGCCATGGCCTGTCGGTGTATGAACATCCTACCTAGCTATGGAAGGAGAAGAACCCGCAACGGATCCCGAAGGCCGAGTCTCTACATCCGCGCTACCTCCGGTCGGATAATTTCTCGCAAAATGGCCCTGCTGGCCGCATGTAAAACAAGACATCTGAATACCGTGACACTCTCCCGCATGGGGTTTACCACACTGGCCATACCGAGGTCGGGTGGTTTATCCGCCAAGACCCCAACTCCCAAAACTCAACCTCGAGCCCCGACCGCCTCAATACCCCGAAGCTCAAGATCAGAGGACCATTCTGCATCGACGGAGGCGATAACTAGTTCGCACCGAGGCGGTCCGCCTCGAAAGTCACCAAAGGACCTCGCCCCGCCTTCTTCTCGCTGGTATTGTCAATCCGTCGGCCTCCGCTCACACCCGAGTGCATACGCCAGATGCGGCACGTCCATGCCCGGCCAAGAGCTACACCGAGCAAGACTCGCCAAGTAGTCATCAAGCCCGTGGACGTAGCGGTGCACTCGCCCTCCATATTCGCAACCAACGCGGGACATACCGAGCCAAAGAGTCGAACTCCACGCTGTACTCCAACCGCACGCCTTCTCGCCTCAAAGATCGTAAATTTGCCGCCGCGTTTCCTCATCCGCGAGGCAAGAAATGGCCGAGAAATGCCTCCGAGAACTCGCCCCAAATAATCGGAGGCGCATGCTCACACCGACAACTCCTATGAATCAAACTAGTCGATCGCAGATCACGCAGCCGACGCGAACCTAGACCACCGACTCAGATCCAAGCCTTGATCACTTTACGATCCAGAATCGCTTGATGAACTCATGCGATCATCCTCGTGCCTCGACCGTAGAACTCGCGCGGCTGCAACTCAAAGTCCCGTAGCCTCAAACTATCCGATCTCGTGAACCACGGTGCTATCGAATCGCCAGATTCAAATTATCTCATGTTCGCCACGATCTCGCTAGTAATCGCCATCTCTCAGAACCCATCTCTCTCGCTTGTGCCGTGGATCGAGGCGCGGTACCGTGGTCTCGTGAGCCACCGCCGCGTTCTAAACTCGCTGGCCGGGCGGCGCGCAAAACTCGACGCTCAAGCACTATTCGTAATGACCGCTCGCGCTCGCATTTTCTCGTGTCCTACTAGCAGCTCCTCACGCTTGCCCTTTCGTGCCTGGTTGCGGCGTGAGGCATAACTGGTAAAAAACGAAATACGTCAGAGGGGTCCAACTTATAACACAGCTCTAAGGCACGATCTCAGAATGAGAAGAATGGAAACCAATCCTAAATATCCTATAGCCTCCTGATTATTGGTGTGGTGCACAACACACCGATAATCAAGACTCTACTAGATACGGTATGTAGACACTTTCCGAGGATTAATCGCTTGATACCACTTTTGTCACGACCCGACTGCCCGCGATCGTGCCTTACCCCGGGCACCCTAGTGATACAACATCAGAGAAAATCAGCGGAAACAAAAACTTAAACAGGAAACAAGATACAAGATAAGAAAACAGGTTAACCAAAACGGTCACCTTCATGTATATACAAAATAACCGAACAGTTACAATCCTTTACAAACCCTACCCACAACAGTACTACAGACCTCTAAGAATGTAACAACAACTATGACTGTTATACCCCATAGTTCCAGAGTATGTATGTGAGGACGTACGTAAGAAAATACTACAGAAAAATTGGAAAGGAAGAAAGATGTGATTTTTTCGACTTTAAAAGTTTCCTGATTTTGTAAGGAAAATGTTCGTTAACGGGAATAGGATTCCCAGATTTGGTATTCGACTTTTGGAATATTTGAGAATTATGGAATTTTATTTCCGAATTGGTCACGTGGGCCCACTGAGGAAATTTTACGCTTTGTGGGGCCCACTTTATTTTCGGATTTTTGGCATTACTGGATATTTTTTCTAAGACTAATAGTTCGAGCAGTGGGCGACACGTGTCACCCTCGAGGCCACGCCGCATTGATCAGCGTGTCGGATTTGTTGAGCGGGACAAGTTGGTCGCCACTTGTCCCATTGTTATGGTGACAAATGGTTGGCCAACTACCCACACACATGTACCCCATCCTCACCACACACTTGCCTAGATCTTGGCCATTGATTTTCCTATAAATACCCCCATTGATTTCAAGACTTCTTCATCCACTTAAATGTGTCTTAGTCACAAAATCCCCACTCTTACGTGCTCTCGTCCAAATTCCCTTGGTAGAAAAATTCTTCAAGTGTTGGTATAGTCCCAAATAACTTATACTAGTATTCCTAGTAGTTTTCCAAAGTTATTTCTAATATTAAGAGCCCGGAAATACTACTTTGTTCCTTTAGTCGCCAAACGAGGCCCTAGAAAAATCTTCATAGCTTAGATGAAGTGTTAAGAGAAGTTGTTTAGAAACTTCTAAGGGTTGCTTTGAGCGGATTGCAGCGTAAGGAAGTGGAGCTAAACGTTGCTCAGGATCGACTTATAAACTTGGATAATTTTGGGCTTATCGAGGTAATGATCTTTATCCCCCTATTGTAATTGGAAATTACATGTTGTAGTAGTTAATAATTGAGTATAAGATATATTGGAAGAATCAGTATAAAGAATTGAAATGTATTTACATAGGACTGTATTTACAGTAGACTTGTAGTATTCCTGTGAAGTAGAATTGAACACGTCCGGTTAGACGTGTAATCCCCTTGGAGTTGTTGGCCTTGTAGCGGGCCTTGATAGGGGAGGTGATTTATGTGATAGCGGGAGGTGTCGCGAATTTTCCGTAGAAATATTCTACGAAGAGAACTAGAAGTTAATAGGCGCTTTATGGCCATTATAGGTGGAAGTACTACGAGTAGCGATTCTACTCAAGAGTGGAAAAGGCTAGTGCGTTGTAAGATTTGGAGCATTTTGCTAATTGTCGATAATCGCCGCGAGGTATGTGAACCTCTTCCTATCTTTTCTAGCATGATATGTCAGAACTATGTAGTACGGTAGACGCATACGTGTTAAGTGAATTTGGTTGGTTTAAAACATAAAGTGTTATAACGGCTTTATGGGAAGTTTGTTATAACAACTTTATGGGCAAAGAAATGGTTTGTGGTTTTTAAAATATAAAAGACTTGATGTGAAATAATAAGGACTTGGGTTGTGTTAAAAGTTTTGAAACCGCTTTAATGAGAAATGGGTAATCGGGTTTTAAAAGGAATAATGTTATATTGATTTCTAAATAAGGACAAGTATCGAACAAACCATCGCAGCTAATAATAAAGGAAAATGTATTGACTAATTAATTATTATTAAAACCAAGAGAAACCTCCATCCGCATAAGCTAAGATAAGACAAAATTGTATTACATTTTCTAGATCATGGTCGCTTTAATAAGATTGTTATAAACAAGAATAACCTACTCACACATAAGGCATATGTTACTCAAATTGTTTTAAAAGAGAATTATGTTATTAAGTGATTAAGACTATGAACTACTAAACCTTTCAAAATAAGAGACTTGAGTATTTGAAATTAGGCAAACTTGAACTTTTGGAAAAGAAGGTTGTTACTTGTCTTTAAAAAGGGAAATTATTTTGGTTTACTTAAAATAATAGTTACTCATATGGATACTACGAGTGTTGGTATCGTGACTTCTTGTGAAATAATGGATATTTGTAAGAGAATCAAGTATGGTAATTTGTTGTGCTTGCTTGTGATAGCCTTGTTGTGTAAAAGTTGTATTCCTATACTACCGCGTCTCGGAGGGTCGGTATATTGTTATTGTTGTTACATGGACATGTTCGCACCGATGAAGAATTCGGGCATGTGGTTACGCGCGGTTAATCACCCAGATATTGTTATTGTTGTTATAATGGACATGTCCGCACCGATAAAGAATTTCGGGGCATGTGTACGCGCGGGTTAATCACCCAGATATTGTTATTGTTGTTATACGGACATGTCTCGCACCGCCAAGAATTCGGTACGCGCGGGTTAATCACCCAGATATTGTTATTGTTGTTACATGGACATGTCCGCACCGATGAAGAATTCCGGTACGCATGCGCGGGTTAATCACCCAGATATTGTTATTGTTGTTACATGGACATGTCTCGCACCGGCGAAGAATTCCGGGAATGCGGTCTACGCAGGTTGATTACCCGATATATTGTTATTGTTGTTACATGGACACGCTCGCACTGGCGAAGAATTCCGGGCATGGCTACGCGCGTGGTTGATTACCCGATATATTGTTATTATTGTTACATGGACATGTTCCGCACTATGAAGAATTCCGGGGCATGTACGCGCAGGTGGTTGATTACCCGATATATTGTTATTGTTGTTACATGGACACGTCTCGCACCGATGAAGAATTCCGGCATGCCTACGCGCAGGTTGATTACCCAGATATCGTTATCAGATCCTCGACATGTCTACACCGATGGAGAATTCCGGGGCATGTGGACACGATGCGGAATGATTGATATTACGGGCGCGAGACCCTTGGTTATATTTGAGTGATGACTTTGAGGGCGCGAGTCCTCGCTTATACGATCGCTTTATGTCGTGGAAATGTAGTTTGCTTATCAAACATGTCTCCGCTTATTTAGACGTTATGATTTCGTTTACATGATTTTCGGGCCACATACTTGGTACTTGATCGACTCTCCTTCGGGCCATGCGTCATTCCGCAGTAGAGGTACATCGGCTGTTGATCCTCACTCTAGGATCACGTCAACAGATTGGAAGCTCCGCTTCTCCGAGGCTTATCTTTTGCATGCTTTCCGAGTTGTAGGTTCTGTACATTCCGGTATGGCGGCCCTGTCCCGTCATAGTTGTTGTTACACTCTTAGAGGTCTGTAGTACTGTTGTGGGCAGGGTTGTAAAGGATGTAACTGTTCAAATTTATGTATATATGCAAAAGGGCAACCGTTTTGGTTAGCCTGTTTTCTTTTATCTTGTTTCATATCTGTATGTTTTTATTTCCGCTGGTTTTTCTCGATGTTGTATCACTAGGTGCCCGGTAAGGCACATGGGCCCGTGGCCTGCCATGACAAAAGTGGTATCGAGCGCTTAATCCTGAAAGTGTCTACGCAGACCGCATCTAGCAGTAGTCTTGATTATCGGTGTTGCGCACCACACCTATAATCGTGAGGTCGCAGGATATTTAGGATTGGTTTCATTCTTCTCACTCGAGATCGTGCCTTAGAGTCGTGTTATAAGTCGGACTCCTCCGACGATTCTTTTCACCCGCTATGCCTCTACGCAAGGCAACCAGAGCCCGTATGGCAAGACAGCAGAGGAGTCCGCGAGTAGAGCACAGAGGGTTACTAGTGGCACGCCCGCCATTATCCGAGACGCTTCATTCGGGAGTTCGCGACGCCGCTAGCCCCGTGAGAGTTTAGAGCAAAGAGTCGTAGCTACCGAGACCACGATACCGAGCCTCTAGTCCCACGGCCAGAACAGAGGATAGAAGTTACAAGGAGACGGCCCGCCACTAGCTAGTCCGTGGCCGAATGAGGATGACGAGAGCCGGTGGTTCCGGCAGCACTGAGTTCACCTAGATCCGATAGTTTTGAGATTTCGACTACTTGAGTTGCCCCACCCAAGTCCTATGGATCGAGGACCGGGAAGATCATCGAGTTTATTCGACAGCTTGCAGCGGATCATGAAAGTGATCAAGACCTCGAGGCATTCTTACACACTTCTTGCCCTCGCAGTATGGCGAGAGCTCGCAGATAGATTTGCTGGCCGAGGCGTAACGGGCGCACGATTCGGGAATACAATATAGAGTTTGACTCATGGGCTCGTTATGACCCCGCGTTAGTGGCAGACATGGAGGATAGAGTGCACCGATATGTCATAGGACATGACGATTATCTAACAGAGAGTTGTACAAGAGTAGCTCTTCAGTCAGACATGGACATTGCCCGAGTACAGGCTTACGCGCAGCAGACCGAGGAACGTAGAGGTCGACGGAATGACCGAGATCAGCAGAAGAGGGCCAGAACAGCAGGGTCATTTGGTGACTTTAGAGGCGGACCGCCTCAGCAGCAGGCTAGTTGTCACGACCCAATCCCGGGCCCGTGACTGGTGCCTTATCCCGGGCACCCTAGTGATACAACATCAAAGAAAATCAGCGGAAATAAAAACTAAAACATGAGACAAGACATAAAGTATTAAACAGGCTAACCAAAACGGTCACCTTCCTGAATATATACATATATATATATCAACCCGAACAGTTATCCTTTTTACAAACTCTGCCCACAACAGTACTACAGACCTCTAAGAATGTAACCATAACTATGACGGGACAGGGCCCCGCTATACCCCAGAATGTACAAGTAACTACACTGACAGGGCACTATACCAAAGATAAGCCTCCGGAGAAACGGAGCTTCCCAAAATGCTGAACTGTGATCCTATGAGCGAGGATCCACAACCGATGTACCCCTACCGCAGATGAACGCAGCCTCCGGCGAGGTCAAGCATAACAGTACCAAGTATGTGAAATCAAAATATCAGAAATGAAATCATAACAGTCTATATAAAAACGGGAGACATGTATGATAACCAAACTACAGTCCACAAAGTATAAGTAGTCATGTCAAGTCAGGGACTCACGCCCTCAAAGTCGTCACTCAAATATAACTATGGGTCTCACGCCCACAACATCAATCATGCCCGTGGAATACCTTCCTCACTGCCGGCAGTCTATGATATAATCACACCAAGAAGTACACATGAACACTAGGTCCCACCTGTGTCATAACAACCGTACGGGGCAAGTACGAAGGCTAACTACCAGATACCAAAGCCGCATCATCAACTGACCGGGGTAAGTACGAAAGCCAACTACTAGATACCAAGGCCGTACTAACAATACTATACAACCAAACCACGAAGCTGACACGGGGCAAGTACGAAAGCCGACTACTGTGTACCGCGCCGTGGTCACGAATGACCGGGAAAGTACGGCTAACTACTGTGTACCGGTCGTGGTCACGAGACTTCGCCACTAAACCGAACGGCAAGTGCGAAGGCTAACTACTGTGTACCAAGGCCGAATCACCACGCAGACGGCAAGTACGAAAGCCAACCACCGATACCAATGCCGAATCAAGAAACCTCATGGAGAGCTAGTCCATGGAATAACGCTATCAATGCGAGCGCACTGCGGAATCCTCCACACCGCAGACGCCCAAGTAACATCATAGAAAATCAACCGGCCCTCCATTGAGAGACGCGGTGGTATAAAAATACAATACTTGCACAACAAGGCTATCACACGCAAACATAGGCAAGTTACACACAACTCAAGGTACTTTCATTTTATGTCAACAATACGGGTTTCAAACCCAAAAATAATACCCACTTTCATTCTTTCAAAAAAAGACCTCTTTTTACGTAAAAGATACTAATACTCGTAGTATCAAAAACACATTTCCTTTTCAAACCAAATTACTTTACTTTTGTAAAAACCTTTACAAGACTTTTAAAATCAAGTACTCTATACTTTTTAAACCAAGTGCCTTTCTTTTAATACAACATCAAGTATACTCTTTAAAACTCAAATACTTACTCTTTTCAAAACAAGTAACCTATACTTAAATCAAGTTACTATTTTAAAACCAATGATAAAACCATTCTTTTGCTTTCATAAAGTCGTTATAACTAACTCCCCATAAAGTTGTTATAACGCTTTATGTTTTAAACCAATTTAAGACAAAACCATGTCTTTCTTTTAAATCAAAACTCTTCAATTCCTTTAAAAAACCAATTACCCATTTCTCATAAAAGCGGTTTCACAACTATTTAACACAAACCAAGTCCTTAATATTTCCTGTCAAGTCATTTATAAGTCAAGTCTCTTATCTTTCAAGATCAATTCTCTTAACTTCTAAAATCAATAAATCATTATTTTACCTACATAAAGTCGTTATAACTAACTTCCCATAAAGCTATTATAACACCTTATGTTTTAAACCAATTTATTCACTTAGCACATGTACGTCTACCGTACTACATAGTTCACAACAATCATGCTAGAAAAGATAGGAAGAGGTTCACATACCTCGCGACGATTATCGATAATTAGCAAAATTCTCCAAGTACTACAACCTTGCTAGCCTTTTCCACCCTTCAAGTAGAATACGCTACTCGTAGTACTTTAACCTATAATGGCCATAAAACGTCTATCAACTTCTAGATCAATTCGTAGAATATTCTAAATACAAGATTCCTTATTCTACGTAAAAATTCGGCAAAGACCTCCCCGCAACCACATAAATCTCCTCCTCTACTCTGACCCGCTACTGTGCCAACAACTCCTGGGGAGAGGTTACACGCCTAACCTGACGTGTACACCGCTTCCACAATAATACTACACTACCATCAGAATACAATCCAATGTAAATACAGTTCAATCCTTTAAAGACATCTTTCCAAAATATCTTATACTCAATTCTAAACTATAATAACATGTAATATCCAATTACAAAAGAAGGACATAAATCATTACCTCGATAAGCCCAAAATTATCCAAGATTAATAAGTCGATCCTGAGCAACGTTTAGCTCCAATTCCTTACGCTCCAACCCGCTCCAAGCGACCCTTATAAGTTTCTAAATAACTTCTCTAAACACTTCAACCAAGCTATGAAGGTTTTTCTAGGGTTTCATTTTGCGACTATTGGAATAAGGTAGTATTTCCGGGCTCCTAGTATTGAAATAACTTTGGAATACTACTAGGGATACTAGGCTAAGGTATTTGGGATTTATACAACAATACAAGAAGTATTTTCTACACAAGTGGGGGGGAGGGGGACGAAAACTACAAAGGAGGGAGTATTTTTTGCCTTGAAAGCTCTTAAGTGTGGATGAAATTATGCTTCAAGCTAAGGGGGTATTTATAGAAGAATCAAGGGCCAAGATCAATGTAAGTGTATGGCCAAGATTGGGCCATGTGTGTGTGGGTCCCACCACACCACATGGCCAACGATTTGGGCTTCCAAGTGTCATGGCCATTCGTGCGACAAGTGCCAGCCACTGTCCCTCCACCTGGCCCACATGGCCACTCAAGGGGGTGACACGTGTCGCCCCCTTACTCGTCCAAAATATTTCGTCTTCCGAAAATATCCAAAATACCGAAAATCTCAAAAACAAAGTGGGCCCTACAAAACAGTAAATTTCTCCCGTGGGCCCCACGTGACCATTTCCGAAAATAAAATCCCATAATTCTAATATAATCCAAGAAGTCCAAATACCAAATCTGGGAATCCAATTCCCACTAACGAACCTTTTTCCTTTACAAAAACCGGAAACTTTTCCGTCGAAAAATCACATCTTCCTTTCTTTACAAAATTTTTGTCGTATTCTCGTACGTACATCCTCACTTATATACCCTGAAACTACGGGGTATAACATTCTTCCCCCCTTAGAAACATTCATCGCGAATGTTCCTTCTAAGTCTCCAAACATACCTGCGCCGGTATAGTCTCCACTACTATACTTACGAAACCGATCATGCCACCAATGGCTAGAATATAATATGTACGCAAAACTCAAATCCAAGACAACGAGGAATCGCCTCTAATATCACAACAAGCTCCCACCCATGGTCTAAAGGATATTCCCTTTATCATATCGGTTTCCAAAACCTTGGAGTCACTACCTCCAAACTGGGTCATCTTACTAGCCTCAAATTCCTTTAAGGCCATTCCCGGCCTCGATTCTGCTCGAACACAGCCACGAACTCATACGATGGCTACCTAAACTTGGGCCTAGCACCCTCGTGACCCTACCACCTGGAGGGACCACCTCGAACTGACCCCACCCTATTCTAGGCTACGGGTTGACCCGCGAATGGTCCTCAACCTGACCCATAATCGTACCAGACCCTTGTTCCCCGATCCGGAACAATCTTACCTATCCATGTCATGAAAGCTACCACTTTCATCTTACACAACCCAAGGAAATATCCCTCAATATATTTCACGCATACCAAGTGTTTCGACAAAGACTAACCATAAAATCTTTTACTCAAGACGGCCTTACATCTAAGGTCTCAACTGTAATATTCTAAGGTTCACAATTTTCTCATCCCCAGACTTACCCTTTTCACTAACCAGGCTTCTAAATCACCTTTTAACTCAAAGCTATCCGATCATAACACTTAACACATCATCATAACATCAATACATACTAGTATCTAGAGGGTTAAGGATATACCTTTAAATAGGCGGTTCAAAGGACTGCTAAAACTGGGAACTTCCACCGCGACCTCTGCCGTGGCCTGCCGGTGCATGAACATCCTGCCTAGTTATGGAAGGTGAAGAACCCGCAACTGATCTCGTAGTCTTTGCTAACCCACTGCTACTCGGCCTGGACAGCCGCCAAATGGCCCTGTTGGCCGCAAGAATAACAATCTCCCAAATTAGTACAACACTCTCCCTTATGAAGTTTTCCACAACGGCCACACTGAGACAAGGGTGGCCTCATCCGGCGAGCACTCCTACTCCCCCGAAAATCTGAACCCTGAGAGCCCTGACCTGCTCCTGAATATCCCGAACGTCCCGAAGACTGTGGAGGGCCACTCGGTACTAGCGGAGGCGCATAACTGGCCTGCTGCTGAGACGGTCCGCCTCGAAAGTCGCCAGAAGACCCTGCTGTTCTGGCCCTCTTCTGCTGATCCCGGTCATTCCGTCGACCTCTCCGTGCCTCACATCCAAGTGCATAAGCCTGCATGCGGGCAATGTCCATGCCCGGCTAAAGAGCTACACCCGAGCAACTCTCTGCCAAATAATCGTCTAGCCCTGTGACATAGCGGTGCACTCTATCCTCCATACTAGCTACTAACGCGGGGACATACCGAGCCAATGAGTCGAACTCCACATTGTACTCCCGAATCAGACGCCTGCTCGCTCAACACCAAAAACTGTTTACCGAGCCCTCCTCATCCGCGAGGCAAGAAATGTGCAAGAAATGCCTCGAGAACTCGCTCCATACGGCCGAAGTGCATGCCCTCCCGACAGCTCCCACGAATCAAACTACGATCGCAGATCACGCACCGATGTGGAACCCAAGACCATCGACTCGGTCTCCAAGCCTCGATCACTCTACGATCCGTCAGAATCGCTTGATGAACTCCCGCGATCATCCTCGTGCCTCGACCAGTAACTCGCGGCTACAACTCGTAAAGTCCCATAGCCTCAAACTATCCGACTCGGTGAACCACGTACCATCGAATCGAATCCGCCGATACACCTATCTCATGTTCGCCACGATCCCGCCAAGAATCGGCTATCTTTGTACCTCAACTCCTCTCGCTTCCAGCCGTGGACCTGAGGCTCGTGTATCAGGTCTCAGCAGCCCATCGCCGCGCTCTAAATCGCTGGGCCGGGCGGCATCGTAGAATCCGCCTCGTAGCACTACCCCGTAAAACTCGCCTCTCGCTCGTAACCTCCGTGCTCTACTCGCGGCTCCTCGCTGCATTGCCCTTCTGGCTCGTTGCCTTGCGTGGAGGCATAATCGATATAAAAGAATACGCCGAGGGAGTCCAACTTACAACACGCCTCTAAGGCACGATCTCGAGTGAGAAGAATCGAAACTAATCCTAAATGTCTCGCAGCCTCGATTATAGATGTGGTGCACAACACACCGATAATCAAGACTCTACTAGACACTGTCAGACACTTTCCGAGGACTAATCGCTTCGATACCACTTTTGTCACGACCCGATCTCGCCCGTGATCGTGCCTTATCCCGGGAACCCTAGTGATACAACATCAGAGAAAATCAGCGGAAATAAAAACTAAAACATGAAACAAGACATAAAGTATGAAACAGGCTAACCAAAATGGTCACCTTCCTGAATATATACATATATATATATCAACCCGAACAATTATCCTTTTTACAAACTCGCCACAACAAAGGCATGCACTTAAGAATGTAACCATAACTATGACGGACAGTGGCCCCGCCATACCTCGAATGTACAAGTAACTACACCGACAGTGGACTATATCAAAGATAAGCCTCCGAGAAACGGAGCTTCCAAAATGCCGAATCGTGATCCATGAGCGAGGATCCACAACCGATGTACTCTACCTACGGCATGAACGCACTTCCAAGCGAGGTCGCATAACAGTACCAAGTATGTGAAATCAAAATATCAGAAATGAAATCATACAGCCTATATAAAACGGAGACATGTATGATAACCAAACTATACCACAAAGTATAAGTAGTCATGTCAAGTCGTGACTCACGCCTCAAAGTCGTCACTCAAATATAACTACGGGTCTCACGCCCACAACATCAATCATGCCCGTGAATACCTTCCTCACCGCCAGCCTATGATATAATCACACCAAGAAGTACACATGAACACTAGGTCCCACTGTGTCATAACAACCGGACGGCAAGTACGGGCGCTAACTACCGATACCAAAGCCGATCATCAATCGACCGGCAAGTACGAAGCCAACTACTAGATACCAAGGCGTGACTAACAATACTATACAACCAAACCACGGCCGACACGGGCAAGTACGAAAGCCGACTACCAGTACCGGCCGTGGTCACGAGTCGACCGGCAAGTACGGCTAACTACTGTGTACGGCGTCGTCACGAGACTTCGCCACTAAACCGAACGGGCAAGCGCGAAGGCTAACTACTGTGTACCAAGGCCGAATCAGCCACTTAGACGGGAAAGTACGAAAGCCAACCACCGGATACCAAGGCCGACCAAGAAACCTCATGGAGAGCTAGTCCATGGAATAACGCTATCAACAGGAGCGCACCCGTGGAATCCTCCGTCACTGTCGGTACGTCCAAGTAAGATCATAACTAATCAACCGGCCCTCCATTGAGAGACGCGGTGGTATAAAAATACAATACTGGCACAACAAGGCTATCACACGCAAACATAGGTAAGTTACACACAACTCAAGGTACTTTCATTTTATGTCAACAATACGGGTTTCAAACCCAAAAATAATACCCACTTTCATTCTTTCAAAAAAAGACCTCTTTTTACGTAAAAGATACTAATACTCGTAGTATCCAAAACACATTTCCTTTTCAAACCAAATTACTTTACTTAGAAAAACCTTTACAAGACTTTTAAAATAAAGTACTCTATACTTTTTAAACCAAGTGCCTTTCTTTTAAAACAACATCAAGTATACTCTTTAAAACTCAAATACTTACTCTTTTCAAAACAAGTA
Organism: Przewalskia tangutica; assembly: GCA_029844215.1. NCBI lineage: Eukaryota > Viridiplantae > Streptophyta > Magnoliopsida > Solanales > Solanaceae > Przewalskia > Przewalskia tangutica. The sequence goes on along the minus strand of CM056720.1, from coordinate 43,197,053 downwards.
ACCTATACTTAAATCAAGTTACTATTTTAAAACCAACGATAAAACCATTCTTTTGCTTTCATAAAGTCGTTATAACTAACTCTCCATAAAGCTGTTATAACACTTTATGTTTTAAACCAATTTAAGACAAAACCATGTCTTTCTTTTAAATCAAAACTCTTCAATTCCTTTAAAAACCCAATTACCCATTTCTCATAAAAGCGGTTTGTAACGACTGCCCGGTCTGCATCGTGCCTTATCCTGCACCCTAGTGATACAATCATCAGAGAAAACCAGCGGAAAATAAAACTTTAACAAGAAACAAGATATATGAACATAAAACAGGCCAACCCAACGGTTACCTTCCAATAACATAAATAAATACAACTCTTTCAAAACGAACATTTTAATCCTTTTTACAACCCTGCCACAACAAGCATTATGCACTTAAGATTTACAACAACTATGACGGACAGGCCCCGCCATACCCCGAATGTACAAGAACCTACAACTCGTGGAACACATACCGAAAGATAAGCCTCCGAGAAACGGAGCTTCCCAAAACGCTGAACGAGATCCTAAGAGCGAGGATCCACGATCGATGTACTCTACCGCAGATGAACGCAGCCTCGGGCGAGGTCAAGATAACAGTACCAAGTATGTGAAATCAGAAAATATCAGAATGAAATCATACTAGTCTATATAAAGCAGAGACATGTATGATAACCAAACTACGATTCACAACATAAAAGCAACATGTCTAGTCGTGACTCACGCCTCAAGTCATCACTCAAATATAACTATGGGTCTTACGCCCACAACATCAATCATGTTCAGATCACGGCCGCATGCCCGAATTCAGATCGGGTGTAGACATGTCCATGATGCAACAATAATACCAATGCCCCACGGCCACATGCCCTAATTTACCTCGCCAGACACGCCCATGTGACATCAACAATAATATCCGGGTGATCAACTCGCCGCACGCCACATGCCCGAATTCTACTCTGCAGACATGTCCATGTAACCACAATAACAATATATCGGTAATCAACCCGACCGCACGGCCGCATGCCCCTAAATCAGACGGTGTAGACATGTCCATGTGACATCAACAACAAGACAAGAATCAAAATGGAAACATACCCGTGGAATTCTCCATCACCGCCAAAGACGCCCAAGTAAGTTCTCAATAAGTCGACCGCCTCTATCGAGACGCAGAATACGTAAATACCACATTTGCACAACAAAGGCTATCATCACAAGCATAGGCAAGTTTCACAACAACAAGCATAGGCAAGTTTCACAACAACAAGCATAGGCAAGTTTCACACAACTCAAAGTACTTTCATTTTATGCCAAAGTTCGGGTTTTTAACCCCAAAGTACTACATACGTTAAGTTCTTTTAAAAGAGATCCATTACTTTTATAAAAGTCACCCTATACCCGTAGTATTAGAATGACCAACCCACATTCCTTTTCAAAATCAAGTAACAACATTCTTTTCCTAAGTTCCAGTTTGCCTAGTTTCAATTACTCAAGCTTCTCATTTTAGAAAGGTTTCATAACTCATAGTCTTAGTCTCTTTTAAAACAATTGAGTAACATATGTCATATATGTGAGTAGTTTATTCTTTGTTTATAACGATCTTATTACAAAGACCATGATCTAGAAAATGTAATATCATTTTGTCTCATCTTAGCTTCTATGCATGGAGGTTTCTACCGGTTTTAATACAACACATCATTATTCAATACATTTTCCTTTATTAACGCCGCAATGGTCTGTCGATACACATTCCGATTCCCAAATCAAGAAACATTATCCCTTTAAAACCAAGTACTCATTACTCACGAATGAGGTTTCACACAAACATCCACATTAAAACAAATAAGTTAAGTCTCTTATCTTATAAGATCAAGTCTCTTAACTTCTAACATCAAGAAACCATTTTCACTACATAAGGTCGTTATAACTAACTTCCCATAAAGCTATTATAACACCCTATGTTTTAAACCAACCAAATCACTTAGCACACGTACGTCACCGCACTACATAGTTCACAACAATCATGCTAGAAAAGATAGGAAGAGGTTCACATACCGCGACGATTTATCGACAATAAGCAAAACGCCCAAGTACTTCAACCCGCTTCGCTACTCCTAAGCCAAGTAGATCACGCCACACGTAGTACTCCACTCCTAAAATGGTCATGGTACTTCTATCAAACCTTTCTTATCATCAAGACTTATACCAATAAAAAGCCCTCAAAATCTACGGAAATTTCTGCAAAGACTTCCGCTTATACTCACTTTTCCATCTTTTACCAAGGCCTAATAACCGTAATATATATACCATATATATATATAAGGCGTAATAATTAAACAACATAAAGAAGGGGATTACACGCCCAAACGGTAACGCGTTTACTATCACGCCCATAACAACAATAAGTAAAAGAAGGGATTACGCGCCAACCGTAACGCGTTTACTATCACGCCTTCATAACAATACAATAATTAAAAAGGATCACACGCCCAAACTAACGCGATTGAAAAATCTTCCCTTAATGTAAATGTAAATACAAATTCCCAATGTAAATACACCAAAGTAAATACGGTCCAAAGTAAATACGGTCCAAAGTAAATACATTCTTAAGTTGGTCCTTGGCCAACTTTGTCCATTTTACTTATCCAATTTACTCATAAGTCATCCAACTTATATTTCCATTCTTAATATAAGTTATAGTTACTTTGTTATTAGCTTCTTAGCAAGTAAGATACGCTTTTACCATTTTAATGGCAAACGGCCAATCCTTTCTTTTAACAAGTTAACAAGATCCAACTCTTCCAAACTTACTCCATATATTATATAATCCATAATATACTTATAATATATGTATAACAACCAATTCACAAAGAGGTTTAAGTTCCACTACCTCAAATAGCCCAAAATATCCAAGTTCTTAAAGTCGCCTCCAAGCAAGTCTTAGCTCCAAATCTTTACTGCCCAATCCGCTACAAGCAACCCATGTAAGCTCCTAACCAACTTCTCTTCAAGATTCAACTCCAAAAAGTGAAGAACACTTAGGGTTTCAAGATGACAACTTTCGCCAAGGCATCCCTTCAAGGCTGTGGGTGTGAAATCTTTTCCAACTCTTGGTACACAATCTTCCTAACACCTAGTGGAAGAACACTTGAGAGTTTAAGAATTGTTGGACAAATTTTGCTCAAGAAATGGGGCAAAACCGAGAGCTCTAGGTCAAGGGAGAAGGAGGGTTTTTCAAGTCTTCAAATGTCTAAGTGGAAGATTTCATCAACTAAGGGTGCATATATAGGACAACCAAGGGATAGGATGAAGGCAAGTGTGTGGTTGAGATTGGGGACAAGTGTGGGTGGGACCCACAAGCCACTTGTCCACACAAAATATCTAGCAAGACTTGGCCACTGCTCTCGCCACTTGTCTAGCTAATTTCGCCAGGGCCACCTGTGGTGACACGTGTCGCCTCCTACTGGCCCAAAATATTTCATCTCCAAAATATCCATAATGGCCAAAATCTCAAAAACTAAGCTGCCCCACAAAACCAGAATTTCACCAGTGGCCCCACGTGACCATTTCCTAAATAAAATTCCATAATTCTCAAATATTCTAAGAAGTCCGAATACCAAACTGGGAATCCAATTCCATTAACGAACCTTTTCTTCACAAAACCGAAACTTTTCCGTAAAAATCACATCTTTCTTTCTTTCCAAAATTTCGTAATCTCGCACGCATATCCTCACCTATATACCCCGAACTACGGGTATAACATTCTTCCTCTCTTAGAAACATTCGTCCCGAATGTTCATTCTAAGTCTCCAAACGCATTTGTGTCAGATAGTCTTCACTACTATACTTACAAACCGATCATGCCACCAATGGCCGTAATATAACATGTGCGCAAAACTCAAATCCAAGCCAACGAGGAATATTTCTAATCTTACAACAGCTCCCACTAGCTTCAATTTACTCTAAGGCCATTCCGCCTTCACGATCCGATTCTCGTTGAACGATCCACGAACTCGCACGATGGTTACCTAAACGCCTAGCACCCTCGTGACCCTACCACCGGCGACCACCTCGAACCGACCCCACCTCAATATGGGCCGCGGGTTGACCCGCAAATGGCCCTCAACCCGACCCCCTAAACGCGCCAACTCTTGTTCCCGATCCGAACAATCTTACTAATTCACGCCATGAAAGCTACCACTTCCATCTCACACTACCCATGTAATTATCCCACAATATTTCCCGCATACCAAGTACATCCAAGAAAGACCAACCGTAAAATCACCCACTCAAGACGGCCTCGCCTAAGGTCTCCACGTATAAAACTCTAAGGTTCACACTTTCCATGCCCCCACACTTATCCTTCCAACTAACCATGTTTTCTAACTTACAAACAACACAACGCTATCCGCATAGCACACAATAATAAGATCATCATATCGCGCAAACCAAACTCTAGAGGTTAAGGATATACCAAGCTACCGCCCACTCTAATCATAGGCCCACCGCAGGCGCATAATCAGAAGGCGATGAACCAGCCATCGATCCTAGGCCGAGTCATAACATCCGTGCTACCCTTGGTCGGACAGCCTTCGCGAAATGGCCCCGCTGGCCGCAAAATAACAAGCTCCTCGCACCACGACACTCCCGAAATGCGTCTACTACATCGACCACACCGAGGTAGGGTGACCGACGCCAACACCCTTACTTCCTCGAAACTCAACCTCGAGCCACGACCGCCCCGAATACTCAAGGCGTGGAGGACCACTGTGACCGGGCGGAGGTACAAAACTAGTATCTGCCGAGGCGGTCCGCCTCGAAAGTCACCAAAGGACCCCGTTGTTCGCCCTCTTCGCTGATTCGTCATTCCGCCGACCTCTCCGTGCCTCACATCCCAGATGAGCTCGCATGCGCAATGTCCATGCCCACAAGAGCTACTCCGAACATGCCTCGACATGTAATCATCGAGCTCAGAACATATCGGTGCACTCGATCCTCCATACTAGCTACCAACGCTGACGCATCGCCAATGAGTCGAACTCACATTGTACTCCCGAACCGCACGCCCGCCTCGTCTAAGCATCAAAATCTTCGCCCGCGCCTCTCTCATTCGCGGAGGCAAGAAGTGCGTGAGAACGCCCAAAACTCATCCCATACTGCTGAGGTGCATGCTCTCCCGAAAGCTCCTATGAATCAAACCAATCGATCGCGTATCACGCAGCCGATGCGAACCAAAGGTCACGGACTCGGTCTCAAGCCTTGATCACCCGCATGATCCGTCAGAATCGCCGGATGAACTCCTGGATCATCCTCGTGCCTCGACCCATAAAACTCGGCGGCTACAACTCGTAAAGTCCCGTAGCCTCAAACTATCTCGCTCGGTGAACCATCGTGCATCGAACTGAATCGCGATCCAAATTTATCTCATATCTGCCACGACTCGCCAAAGAATCGGGCCATCTCCTTATAACCCATCTCCTCCGCCTGCATCGGACTGAGGCTGTGTATCGCGTCTCGGCAGCCATTGCCGCGCTCTAACCTCTCGCTGGTCGGGCGGCGCACAAAACCCGCCGTCAAGCACAACCTCGTGTACTGCTCGCTCGCGCTCGCACTCTCTCAGATCTCACTAGCGGTTCTCGGCTGTCTTGCCCTTCGTGGCTCGTTGCCTCGCGGAGGCATAATCGTAAAAACGAGATACGCCGGAGGGTCCAACTTACAACATGCCTCTAAGGCACGATCTGGAATGAGAAGAATGGAAACTAATCCTAAATGTCTCAGCCTCCTCGATTATAGATGTGGTGCACAACACATCGATAATCAAGACTCTACTAGACACGGTCAGTAGACACTTTCCGAGGATTAATCGCTCGATACCACTTTTGTAACGACTTCGCCCGGCCCGCATCGTGCCTTATCCCGCACCCTAGTGATACAATCATCGAGAAAACCAATGAAAATAAAACTTTAACAAGAAACAAGATATATGAACATAAACAAAGCAACCCAACGGTTACCTTCCAATAACATAAATAAATACAACTCTTTCAAAACGAATGCTTTAATCCTTTTACAACCCCGCCCACAACAAGATTACTGCACTTAAGATTTACAACAACTATGACGACAGGCCCCGCCATACCCCGAATGTACAAGAACCTACAACTCAGTGGAACACATACCGAAAGATAAGCCTCCGAGAAACGGAGCTTCCTAAAACGCTGAATCGAGATCCTAAGAGCGAGGATCCACGACCGATGTACCTCTACCGCAGGCGTAACGCCCGGGCGAGGTCAAGACAACAGTACCAAGTATGTGAAATCAGAAAAATATCAGAATGAAATCATACTAGTCTATATAAAGCAGAGACATGTATGATAACCAAACTACTGATTCACAACATAAAAGCAAATATGTCTAGTCGGGACTCACGCCTCAAGTCATCACTCAAATATAACTACGGGTCTTACGCCCACAACATCAATCATGTTCGCATCACGGCCGCATGCCCCTAATTCTGCAGACGGTAGACATGTCCATGATGCAACAATAATACCAATGCCCTACGGCCACATGCCCTAATTCTACCTGCCAGAGACACGCCCATGTGACATCAACAATAATATACCGGGTGATCAACCGCGCCGCACGCCACATGCCCCGAATTCTACCTCGGTGTAGACATGTCCATGTAACCACAATAACAATATATCGGGTAATCAACCCGACCGCACGGCCGCATGCCCCTAATCAGATCGGTGTAGACATGTCCATGTGACATCAACAACAAGACAAGAATCAAAATGGAAACATACCCGTGGAATTCTCCATCACCGCCAAAGACGCCCAAGTAAGTTCTCGATAAGTCGACCGCCTCTATCGAGACGCAGAATACGTAAATACCACATTTGCACAACAAAGGCTATCATCACAAGCATAGGCAAGTTTCACAACAACAAGCATAGGCAAGTTTCACAACAACAAGCATAGTTTTTCACACAACTCAAAGTACTTTCATTTTATGCCAAAGTTCGGTTTTTAACCCCAAAGTACTACATACGTTAAGTTCTTTAAAAGAGATCCATTACTTTTATAAAAGTCACCCTATACCCGTAGTATTAGAATGACCAACCCACATTCCTTTTCAAAATCAAGTAACAACATTCTTTTCCTAAGTTCCGCTTGCCTAGTTTCAATTACTCAAGCTTCTCATTTTAGAAAGGTTTCATAACTCATAGTCTTAGTCTCTTTAAAACAATCGAGTAACATATGTCATATATGTGAGTAGTTTATTCTTTGTTTATAACGATCTTATTACAAAGCATGATCTAGAAAATGTAATATCATTTTGTCTCATCTTAGCTTCTATGCAGATGGAGGTTTCACCGGTTTTAATACAACACATCATTATTCAATACATTTTCCTTTATTAACGCCGCAATGGTTCTGTCGATACACATTCTCGATTCCCAAATCAAGAAACATTATCCCTTTAAAACCAAGTACTCATTACTCACGAATGAGGTTTCACACAAACATCCACATTAAAACAAATAAGTTAAGTCTCTTATCTTATAAGATCAAGTCTCTTAACTTCTAACATCAAGAAACCATTTTCACTTTACATAAGGTCGTTATAACTAACTTCCCATAAAGCTATTATAACACCCTATGTTTTAAACCAACCAAATCACTTAGCACATGTACTACTACCGTACTACATAGTTCACAACAATCATGCAAGAAAAGATAGTAAGAGGTTCACATACCTCGCTACGATTTATCGACAATAAGCAAAACACTCCAAGTACTTTCAACCCGCTTCGGCCACTCCTGCCAAGTAGATCACGCCACACGTAGTACTCCACTCCTAAAATGGTCATGGTACTCCTATCAAACCTTTCTTATCATCAAGACTTATACCAATAAAAAGCCCTCAAAATCTACGGAAATTTGACAAAGACTTCCCGCTTATACTCACTTTTCCATCTTTTACCAAGGTCGAATAACCGTAATATATATACCATATATATATATAATGCGTAATAATTAAACAATATAAAGAAGGGGATTACACGCCCAAACGTTAACGCGGTTTAATATCACGCCCATAACAACAATAAGTAAAAGAAGGATTACGCGCCAACCGTAACGCGTTTACTATCACGCCTTCATAACAATACAATAATTAAAAAGGCATCACACGCCCAAACTAACGCGATTGAAAAATCTTCCTTAACGTAAATGTAAATACACCAAAGTAAATATCCAAAGTAAATACGTCCAAAGTAAATACACCCAAAGTAAATACAAATCCTTAAGTTGGGGTCCTTGGCCAACTTTGTCCATTTTACTTATCCAATTTACTCATAAGTCATCCAACTTATATTTCCATTCTTAATATAAGTTATAGTTACTTTGTTATTAGCTTCTTAGCAAGTAAGATACGTTTACCATTTTAATGGCAAACGGCCAATCCTTTCTTTTAACAAGTTAACAAGATCCAACTCTTCCAAACTTACTCCATATATTATATAATCCATAATATACTTATAATATATGTATAACAACCAATTCACAAAGAGGTTTAAGTTCCACTACCTCAAATAGCCCAAAATATCCAAGTTCTTAAAGTCGCTCCAAGCAAGTCTTAGCTCCAAATCTTTACGTTCCAATCTGCTACAAGCAACCCATAGAAGCTCCTAACCAACTTCTCTTCAAGATTCAACTCCAAAAAGTGAAGAACACTTAGGTTTCAAGATGACAACTTTCGGCCAAGGCATCCCTTCAAGGCTCGGGGTGTGAAATCTTTTCCAACTCTTGGTACACAATCTTCCTAACACCTAGGGAAGAACACTTGAGAGTTTAAGACTTGTTGGACAAATTTGGCTCAAGAAATGGGGCAAAACCGAGAGCTCTAGGTCGAGGAGAATGAGGGTTTTTCAAGTCTTCAAATGTCTAAGTGTGGAAGATTTCATCAACTAAGGGTGCATATATAGGACAACCAAGGGATAGGATGAAGGCAAGTGTGTGGTTGAGATTGGGGACAAGTGTGGGTGGGACCCACAAGCCACTTGTCCACACAAAATATCTAGCAAGACTTGGCCACTTGTCTTGCCACTTGTCTAGCTAATTTCGGCCAAGGGCCACCTAGGGGGGTGACACGTGTCGCCCTCCTACTCGTCCAAAATATTTCATCTCCCGAAAATATCCATAATGGCCAAAATCTCAAGAACTAAGCTGCCCCACAAAACCAGTAAATTTCACCCGTGGGCCCCACGTGACCATTTCCTAAATAAAAGTCCATAATTCTCAAATATTCTAAGAAGTCCGACTACCAAATCTGGGAATACAATTCCCATTAACGAACCTTTTCTTCACAAAACCGAAACTTTTCCATTTAAAAATCACATCTTTCTTTCTTTCCAAAATTTCTGTCGTAATCTCGCACGTACATCCTCACCTATATACCCTGGAACTACGGGGTATAACACGGTTTCACAACTGTTTAACACAAACCAAGTCCTTAATATTTCCTATCAAGTCATTTATAAGTCAAGTCTCTTATCTTTCAAGATCAAGTCTCTTAACTTCTAAAATCAATAAATCATTCTTTTACCTACATAAAGTCGTTATAACTAACTTCCCATAAAGTTATTATAACACCTTATGTTTTAAACCAATTTATTCACTTAGCACACGCACGCTCACCGTACTACATAGTTCACAACAATCATGCTAGAAAAGATAGGAAGAGGTTCACATACCTCGCGAAGATTATCGACAATTAGCAAAATGCTCAAAGTACTACAACCTTGCTAGCCTTTTCCACCCTTCAAGTAGAATACGCTACTCGTAGTACTTTAACCTATAATGGCCATAAAACGTCTATCAACTTCTAGATCACTTCCTAGAATATTCTAAATACAAGATTCCTTATTCTACAGAAAATTCAAAGACCTCCCCGCAACCACATAAATCTCTCTCTACTTTGGCCCGCTACTGTGCCAACAACTCCTGTGGAGAGGGTTACACGCCTAACCGGACGTGTACACCGCTCCACAATAATATCGCACTACCATCAGAATACAATCCAATGTAAATACAAATTCAACTTTAAAGACATCCTTCCAAAATATCTTATACTCAATTCTAAACTATAATAACATGTAATATCCAATTACAAAAGAAGGACATAGATCATTGCCTCGATAAGCCCAAAATTATCCAAGATTAATAAGTCGATCTCGAGCAACGCTTAGCTCCACCTTACGCCCAACCCGCCTCCAAGCGAATTCTTAGAATTTTCTAAATAACTTCTCTAAACACTTCAACCAAGCTATGAAGGTTTTTCTAGGGTTTCATTTTGCGACTATTGGAATAAAGTAGTATTTTCGGGCTCCTAGTATTGAAATAACTTTGGAATACTACTAGGGATACTAGGCTAAGGCATTTGGGATTTATAAAACAATACAAGAAGTATTTTCTACACAAGTGGGGAGGGACTAAAACTACAGGAGGAGTATTTTTGCCTTGAAAGCTCTTAAGTGTGGATGAAATTATGCTTCAAGCTAAGGGGGTATTTATAGAAGAATCAAGGGCCAAGATCAATGTAAGTGTATGGTCAAGATTGGGCCATGTGTGTGTGGGTCCCACCACACGACATGGCCAACGATTTCTCCCGTGGGCCCCACGTGTCGCCCCCTTACTCGTCCAAAATATTTCGTCTTCTGAAAATATCCAAAATACCGAAAATCTCAAAAACAAAGTGGGCCCCACAAAACCGTAAATTTCTCCCGTGGGCCCCACGTGACCATTTCCGAAAATAAAATCCCATAATTCTAATATAATCCAAGAAGTCCAAATACCAAATCTGGGAATCCAATTTCCACTAACGAACCTTTTTCCTTTACAAAAACTGAAAACTTTTCCGTCGAAAAATCACATCTTCCTTTCTTTACAAAATTTTTGTCGTATTCTCGTACGTACATCCTCACTTATATACCCTGGAACTACGGGGTATAACACTAGTTATGCACCTTCGCCAATACAGAGTGGTCCTCCACAGACTTCAGGACGTTCGGGGTATTTAGAGTCGGGTCGAACTCGTGGTTTCCGCTCACGATTTACATAGTTCTAGCCACCGATTCGCTTCCTCAGTGTCCACTATGTGACAATCGTCATCCCAGGGAATGTCGTCTTTTTGCTAGTACTTGTTTTACCAGCGGCCGTCAGGGCCATGTGAGGAGAGAATGTCCTAGTAGGAGGGATACAGGTGGGATGCCTTAGCCTACTGTGTCACCAGATTCGGTGGTTCGGAGAGGGGGTGTTAGCTGAGAGGCCACCCCACCCCTGTATGGCGTTGTGGTAGGTGTTCTTATGGGAGGTCGACTACTTAGATAGCTTGTTAGGCTTGCGGCCAGGCCTTTGCGAGAAATTGTCCGAATGCAGTGGCGCGGATGTTACTGACTCAAATTTCGGATCGAGTCGGTTCATCACCGTCAGAAGTTATGCACCCACAGAGCAGGATTTGATTAGAGCGGCAAAGGGAAAGTGAGGCAAGAATTACAGAGATATCTTCACCTTTAAGAGACTTGCTTAGGTCGCATGGTAGATTTACGCGAGTGCTATGTTCGGTTAGATGTAAGTTGTGATTAAAAACACGGGTAGTTGAAAAGGGTATGTTTGGGGGTAGGAAGAATGGTGAGCCTTAGAAGTTTGATAACGCTGAGATCTTAGATGCGAGGCCATCTTAAGTGAAAGATTTACTAATCTTTGTCGAATGTGTAAGACGCGAGTATTAGCGTGATAATTCCACGAGTAGTGCGAGATAGAGTGGTAGCTTTCTTGATGTGAGTTAGTAAGTTTGTTCCGGATTGGGAACAAGAGAGTCGTGCGACATACCCGTAGTTCCGTGAGTATGTATGTGAGGACGACGCATTTAAAATACGGCATTAAAAATTGGAAAGGAAGAAAGATGTGATTTTTTTTCTTTTAAAAGTTTCCGGATTTTGAAGGAAAATGTTCGTTAACGGGAATAGATTCCCGATTTGGTATTCGGACTTTTTGGAATATTTGAGAATTATGGAATTTTATTTAGAATTGGTCACGTGGCCCACGGAGGAAATTTTACGGGTTTGGGGCCCACTTTATTTTCGGATTTTGGCATTACGGATATTTTTTCAAGACTAATAGTTTGACGAGTAGGGGCGACACGTGTCACCCCCTCGAGGCCACGTGGGCCGATTGATCGGGTGTGTTGATCTGTTGAGCGACAGTTGGCTCGCCACTTGTCCCATTGTTATGGTGGACAAATGGTCCAACTACCCACACACATGTACCCCATCCTAACCACACACTTGCCTAGATCTTGGCCATTGATTTTCCTATAAATACCCCCATTGATTTCAAGACTTCTTCATCCACTTAAATGTTTCTTAGTCACAAAAATCCCCCGCCCTCCTCTTATGTGGCTCGTCCAAATTCCCTTGGTAGAAAAATTCTTCAAGTGTTGGTATAGTCCCAAATACCTTAGCCTAGTATTCCTAGTAGTTTTCCAAAGTTATTTCTAATTTTAAGAGCCAGGAAATACTACTTTGTTCCTTTAGTCGCCAAACTAAGCCACAGAAAATCTTCATAGCTTAGATGAAGTGTTAAGAAGTTGTTTAGAAACTTCTAAGGGTTGCTTGGAGCGGTTGGAGCGTAAGGAAGTGGAGCTAAACGTTGCTCAGATCGACTTATAAACTTGGATAATTTTGGGCTTATCGAGGTAATGATCTTTATCCCCTATCAGAATTGGAAATTACATGTAGTAGTTAATAATCGAGTATAAGATATATTGGAAGAATCAGTATAAAGAATTGAACTGTATTTACAGTAGACTTGTAGTATTCCTGTGAAGTAGAATTGAACACGTCCGGTTAGACGTAATCCCCTCGAGTTGTTGGCACAGTAGCGGCCTCGATAGGAGGTGATTTATGTGATAATGGGGGAGGTGTCGCGAATTTTCCGAGAAATATTTTACGAAGGGAACTAGAAGTTAATAGGCGCTTTTATGGCCATTATAGGTGGAAGTACTACGAGTAGCGTATTCTACTCAAGAGTGGAAAAGGCTAGCGCGTTGTAGTACTTGGAGCATTTTGCTAATTGTCGATAATCGTCGCGAGGTATGTGAACCTCTTCCTATCTTTTCCAAAGATGATATGTTGTGAACTATGTAGCGGTAGACGCATACGTGTTAAGTGAATTTGGTTGGTTTAAAACATAAAGTGTTATAACGGCTTTATGGGAAGTTTGTTATAACAACTTTATGTGGGCAAAGAAATGGTTTGTGGTTTTTAAAATATAAAAGACTTGATGTGAAATAATAAGGACTTGGGTTGTGTTAAAAAGTTGTGAAACCGCTTTAATGAGAAATGGGTAATTGGGTTTTAAAAGGAATAATGTTATATTGATTTCGGAAATGAGGACAAGTATCGAACAAACCACCGCAGCTAATAAAGGAAAATGTATTGACTAATTAATTATTATTAAAACCAAGAGAAACCTCCATCCAGATAGAAGCTAAGATAAGACAAAATTGTATTACATTTTCTAGATCATGGCTGCTTTAATAAGTATGTTATAAACAAGAATAACCTACTCACACATAAGGCATATGTTACTCAAATTGTTTTAAAAGAGAATTATGTTATTAAGTGATTAAGACTATGAACTACGAAACCTTTCGAAAATAAGAGACTTGAGTATTTGAAATTAGGCAAACTTGAACTTTTGGAAAAGAAGGTTGTTACTTGTCTTTAAAAAGGGAAATTATTTTGGTTTACTTAAAATAATAGTTACTCTGTTTTGGATACTACGAGTGTTGGTATCAGGTGACTTCTTGTGAAAGAATGGATATTTGTAAAGAGAATCAAGTATGGTAATTTGCTTGTGCTTGCGTGATAGCCTTGTTGTGTAAAAGTTGTATTCCTATGCTACCGCTGTTCTCGATGGAGGCGGTATATTGTTATTGTTGTTACATGGACATGTCTGCACCGATGAAGAATTACGGCATGTGGGCCATGCGCGGTTAATCACCGATATTGTTATTGTTGTTACGGACATACGCGCACCGATGAAGAATCGGCATGTGGTACGCGCGGTTAATCACCCGTATATTATTATTGTTGTTACATGGACATGTTCGCACCGATGAAGAATTCCGGCATGCGTTACGCGGGTTAATCACCCAGATATCGTTATTGTTGTTACATGGACATGTCGCACCGATGAAGAATTCCGGCATGCGGTTACGCGCGTTAATCACCCAGATATTGTTATTGTTATTACATAGACATGGCTGCACCGAGAAAGAATTCCGGGCATGTGGCTACGCGCGCAGGTTGATTACCCGATATATTGTTATTGTTGTTACATGGACATGCTCGCACTGGAAGAATTCGGGGCATGTGGCCACGCGCAGGTTGATTACCCGATATATTGTTATTGTTGTTACATGGACATGTCGCACCGGTTAAGAATTCCGGGGCATGGCTACGCGCAGGTTGATTACCCAGATATCGTTATTGCATCCTCGACATGTCTACACCGATGGAGAATTCAGGGCATGGCCACGATGCATGATTGATATCGTGGGCGTGAGACCCTTGGTTATATTTGAGTGATGACTTTGAGGCGTGAGTCCCCGCTTGACATGATCGCTTTATGTCGTGAACTATAGTTTGGTTATCAAACATGTCTCCGCTTATTTAGACCGTTATGATTTCGTTTATGATTTTCGCCACATACTTGGTACTGTTGATCGACCTCCTTCTGGGCTGCATTCATGCCGCAGTAGAGGTACATCGGTTGTTGATCCTCACTCTTAGGATCACGTCAACAGATTGGAAGCTCCGCTTTCTCCGAGGCTTATCTTTTGGTGTGTTTCGAGTCAGGTTCTTGTACATTCGGGTATGGCGGCCCTGTCCGTCATAGTTGTTGTTACACTCTGAGGTCTGTAGTACCGCAAGGTGGTTGTAAAGGATGTAACTGCTCAAATTTCTGATATATGCTAAAGGGCAACCGCTTTGGTTAGCTTGCTTTTTTTATCTTGTTTCATATCTCAGATGTTTTTATTTCGGCGGGTTTTCTCTGCTGTTGTCTCACTAGGGTGCCCGGGTAAGGCACTGGCCATGCCCGTGGTCGGTCAGGACAATGACGACAGGCCCCGCCATACCCCTGAATGTACAAGTACCTATAGTGACAGAGGACTATACCAAAAGATAAGCCTCCGGAGAAACGGAGCTTCCCAAACGCTGAACTGCGATCCTATGAACGAGGATCAACAACTGGTGTACCTCTACCTGCGGCATGAACGCAGCCCCCCGAAGGAGGTCAGTACAACAGGTACCAAGTATGTGAAACTGAAAATACTGTAATGAAATCACATTTCATCATTTTATAAAATCATTTCGCAATAAGTAAACAGTTATGTCAAGTAAGGGGACGCATATCCTCAAAAATAATCACTCACACATAACTATGGGTCTCATGCCCATAATATCAATCATGCCCGTGGAACCCATTCCTCACTGCCGGCAGTACATGATGTAAAACAACACCCATATGTGAACCTGAACACTAGATCTGCGCCAAGGTCATTAAACCGATCGGGCCAAGTAGAGTAGCCAACTACCAGATCTGAAGGCTAGTCATAAAACTTCACGGGCCAAGTACGGAAGCCATCTACCAGATCCAAACCAGCCACACAACTAGCCGAGGCAAGTATCTTAACGAGATATGACCGTGGCAAGTATCTTAAGCTATCTACCAGAGCCTGCCGATACACGAGAAATGACCAGGACAAGTATCTAAAGTGTGCCTGTAACCACACGTACAAATCAAGCCCGTGATTGTTCGTCACCGCGGCAAGCTTCATGGATTAGCGGTCCATGGACTAATAACATAACCCGGGTATTTAACCCCTCACAATGACCGCATGCCCCGCCATCTTACCTCGGTATAAGCATGGCCATGAAACCATCCCATCGACGATACCCGGCCACCCATCGTGTCAGTATGTCCAAAGAAAATAACAAGATAATACTCAAAGTGGACGCATACTCGTGGGCCACCCATCGTGTCAGTATGTCCAAAAGAAATAACCAGATAATACTCAAAGTGGATGCATACCCGTGGACCATCCAACGCGTCAGTATGTCCAATAATCAATCAAATAGCCGACCCTCCATCGAGAGACACGGTAGCACAAAATCAAATACTTGCACCACAACAAAGCTATCACCACAAGCATAGGCAAGTTTAAGGTACTTTTATTTTATGTCAACAATCCGGGTTTCAACCCCAAAATACTACATACTTTCATTCTTTCAAAAAGACCTCTTTTTACGTAAAACCACACGATACTATCACTCGTAGTATCAAACACATTTTCTTTTCAAACCAAATTACTACACCTTTCAGAAAATCCTTACAAGACTTTTAAAATCAAGTACTCTATACTTTTTTAAACCAAGTGCTTTATAGTTTTAAGACAATATCAAGTATACTTTTAAAACCCCGTAAATTACTCTTTTCAAAACAACTAACCCATACTTAAATCAAGTTACTTCTCCTTTTCTAAAATCAAGTCGTTTATAAGTAAAGTCTCTTATTTTAACTTCATAAAGTCGTTATAACTAACTTCCCATAAAGCTATTATAACACTTTATGTTTTAAATAAACCAAATTCATTTCACACTGCATATCTATCGCTATATAGTTTACAACAAATCATGCTCAAGAGTATAGGAAGAATCACATACCTCTTCTGGCTTAATCCACAAGCCAAGTCGAGTATGCCGCAGAGAAAATCCACCTATAATAACCACAATATATCTATCAACCTCTAGTTCTCTTCAGAATATTCTAAGTAAATAGTTCCTTATTCTACGTAAAATTCAGCAAAGACCTCCCCGCAATCACATAAATAACCTCCCCTAACAAGGCTTGTTACCAAGCCAACAACTCCAAGGGGATTACACGTCTAACCAGACGTTTGCAATTCTGCCTCATAATAATACTACACAAGTCTAATGTAAATACAGTCCAAATGTAAATACAGTTCAGTTCTTAACAATATTCATTCTACATATAGTATACTCAACTATACATTACTACAACATGTAATATTCAATTACAATAGGGGGATAAAGATCATTACCTCGATAAGCCCAAAATTATCCAAGATTATAAGTCGATCTTGAGCAACGTTTAGCTCCTATTCTGTACGCTCCAAACCGCTCCAAGCAACCCTTAGAAGTTTCTAACAACTTCTCTTAAACACTTCAACTCCAAAAAGTGAAGAACACTTAGGCTACAATTTGGCAATGTTTCGGCCACGGGGTAGTTTTAGGGGCTAGGGTGTGAAATCTTTTCTAACTTTTGGTTAATAATCTTCCTAATACACTAAGGAAGAACAATTAAGAGTTTAAGAATTTTTGGACAAAGTTTGATTAAGGGAGAGGGGTGTTGGACGAGAACTACAACAAAGGGAGGGAGTATTTTTGCCTTGGAATTTCTCAAGTGTGGATGAAGAAGTCTTGCAACTTAAGGGGGTATTTATAGGACATTCAAGGGCTAGGATTGAAGCAAGTGTGTGGTCTAGATTGGGCCATGTGTGTGTGGGTCCCACTTATCTATCTACTCCACAAATATCTTGCAAGACTTTGACCAAATGTTTTAAGTCTTTTTCATGCCAAAAACGTGTAAACCATGTCCAACCATTTCGTCCACCAAGTGTCACCTAGGGGTGACACATGTCGCCCTCCTATTGGTCCAAAATATTTCATCTTCCGAAAATATCCGTAATGCCAAAAATCCGAAAATAAAGTGGGCCCCACAAACCGTAAATTCCTCCCGTGGGCCCCACGTGACCAATTCCGGAAATATAATTCCATAATTCTCAAATATTCCAAAAAGTCCGAATACCAAATCTGGGAATCCAATTCCCATTAACGAACTTTTTTCCTTCACAAAATCCGGAAACTTTTCCGTCGAAAAACAATCACATCTTTTCTTCCTTTCCAATTTAATGTCGTATTCTCGTACGTATGTCCTCACATACATACCTTGGAACTACGGGGTGTAACATTTGGTATGATATTTTGATGTCGTATACTCTTCAGAGGCTTGTAGATAGGTGTCCTGTGGATAGTGGTTTTGTATGGCCCTATCGGCCGTACGGCCAGCGTATATATGTATAAGTCAGTTTTTTGGTCAAAAGCTTTCATAATCTTTTTTGGTTTAGTCCGTGCTTATTGTGATTATATGTTAATAGTGTAATTTGGGGTACCCGGCGGGTGGGATCCGGGAGCCCATCGTGGTCCTCCGGTTTGGGTCGTGACAACTAGGTATTAGAGCATGTGTTGGAGATCTTTCTTGGATTGTACCAATAGAGGATGTGAAGGTTACATAGGATCTGTCATATGAAGAAATTCATGTTGTTGTCCTAGATCTACAAGTCCGCAAGCCAAAGACTAACAAAGTAGCTTCTGTGAATGTTCTTTGGCGAAATAGGAACGTGGAAAAGATGACATGGGAAGCGGTAGAGGAAATGATACGCAAATATCCACACCTATTTTAGGCCAACACCAAAGTTTTAAAAGAAGCATAAGGTAACTTCCAATTCCTAGTATTGTAATTAATGCTTGAAGAGCATGAGAGGTCTGATGTAGTTGTTTGTTATATGTCAGCTAACATTCTAGGATGAATGTTTCTAAGAGGGGGGAAGGATGTAACGTCTCGTAATTTTAATTAAAAACGTCTCGTAATTTTAATTAAAAATTTGAGCGCCTAAACGAAGGAAATAGACCCTGGAAGTGTATGTTGTATTTACGTATGCTAATAAGGAATTTAGTATACAAAAAGATGTGATCCCGAAATAATTTTGGATGTAACAAGTGTGACGATGGGGATTAACAATAATAGTTGTATATCCCCAAAAGAGGTGATGGACTAATGTCATATTACAAATTATGACATCGAGTATACGAAGGTTTTATAAGTCATATGAATTTAAGTAAATTGGGATTAAAATTTAATTGTGTGTATAATTGATTAATTGCGGGGTGGACTATTTATTTTAAGGAGGGATCATTACGTGTCACGTTTAAGTAAGAACCTAAGGTGACTATCCTAATTTGTTATGTGGTGTCGTGTATGCGTGCATTGTGAAATTCCACTAGCTACAGGTCATTCGTTATTATGATATACAGACCTGAGGCTACTCTAGAATATACTTATCCAAGTGCTTTTCTCCAAATGTGAAATGATAATTAAAATTGTGAAATACACTTCTACATTCTAGACCTTCTTGATATGGTTCCTTTTGAATAGTTTTAGGGTTCTCCCGTTACAAAATCCTTATAGTTAGTTACTGATATAAGGATGCTCAGCTGAAAGGATGAAATTAAGAGGTTTAAAAATAGTTACTTCTTCATCGATTTGTGAGTCTAACATTGGCTCCTTTCGAGTACTAGCAAGAATTTTTCTAAACAAGTTCAGGTATGTTAAGGCAAATTATTTCTTCCTTTTGACATGCTCCATATAATGAAATATAACCGTGATATGATTCCATAATTTATTCTACTTCTAGAAGTTAAGAATAATCACGTTATTGATTCTTATGCTGAAAGCATGTCTAAATTATTTATAAGTAGTAATAGGAATCTGAAAAAAATTATAATTATATTTAACAGTGTCGTCAAAGGTACAAATGTAATATGTCACCTGTTGAGATTGGAATATGGTGTTGTCATTCATGCAATTTCATTTGCATTGCATTCACATAACCACTTGTGATATGCACATTACTATATGGTATATATACGCACACCACCTACAGTTGTTACAGATTATCACAAAAAATCCCTAAGAGGCCACATATCGTGCCTGTGTGGCCTAAATGGATGAATGTGTGGCCAATATGATATGATATGAATGTCTGTGTGGCCAATATTACCAGATGCCCACAGAAGCAGTTATGGATAAGATGCCTGTGTGGCCGTAGTATATCGTATGTGCATCATGTATGACATTTATGTATATTATGCCCACGTAAGTCGCTATGAAAAGAAAGAAGCATGTGTGGCCATCAGTATACTACATTGGTATTACATAACATTTAGCATATGTACTAGGGCACTCAAAGACATGTACTGTTGGTCAGTGTTTCTGTTTCATATTATGATACATCTATGTTATGTTATTTGTTATTCCTAACATGCTCAGTACATCAGTCGTACTGACGTTCTTTTTGTTGGGGGACGCTGCAATTCATACTCACAGGTTCAGTTAAAGAGAGTGATGGTTCTCGCTGGTAGGCTGTTGGTTCAGCTGATGTTGGAGCACTCTATTTGTTTTAGCGTTGCAGTCTAGTCTTGGTATGATATTTTGATGTCGTATACTATTTAGAGGCTTGTATACATGTGTCCTGTGGATAGTGGTTTTGTATGGCCTTATCGGCCTTGGCATGGTCATGTATATATGTATAAGTCAGTTTTATGGTAAAAAAGTTTCATAATCTTTTTTGGTTTAGTCTGTGCTTATTGTGATTATATGTTAATAGTGTAATTTGGGGTACCCGGCGGGTGGGATCTGTGCGCTCGCGTGGTGCTCCTGCTAGGTCGTGATAAACTCGTATTAGAGCATGTGTTGGAGATCTTTCTCGGATTGTACCAATAGAGGATGTGAAGGTTACTGAGGATCTGTCATATGAAGAAATTCCTATTGTTGTCCTAGATCGACAAGTCCGCAAGCCGAGGACTAAGAAAGTAGCTTCTGTGAAAGTTCTGTGGTGAAATAGGAACGTATAAAAGATGACATGGGAAGCAGAAGAGGAAATGATACGCAAATATCCACACCTATTTTAGGCCAACACCAAAGTTTTAAAAGAATCATAAGGTAAATTCCAATTCCTGGTAGTGTAATTAATGCTTGAAGACCATGATAGGTTTGATGTAGTTATATGTTATATGTCACCCTAACATTCGAGGACGAATGTTTCTAAGGGGTGAAACATGTAACGTCTCGTAATTTTGGATGATAATTTGAGCACCTAAATAAAGGATATAGACCTCGGGAAGTGTATGTTGTATTTACGTATGCTAATAAGAAAATTAGTATACAAAAAGATGTGATCCCGAAATAATTTTGAACGTAACAAGTGTGACGATGAAGATTAACAATAATAGTTGTATATCCCCAAAAGAGGTGAGGGAATAATGTCATATTATAAATTATGACATCGAGTATACGAAGGTTTTATAAGTCATGGAAATTTAAGTAAATTGGGATCAATATTTAATTGTGTGTATAATTGATGGTGGGCTATTAATTTTAAGGAGGGGTCATTATGTGTCACGTTTAAGTAAGCACCTAAGGTGACTATCCTAATTTGTTATGTGGTATCGTTTGTGTGTGCATTGTGAAATTCCACTAGCTACAGGTCATTCGTTATTATGCTATACATACCTGAGGCTACTCTGGAATATACTTATCCAAGTGCTTTTCGCCAAATGTGAAATGATAATTAAATTGTGAAATACACTTCTACATTCTAGACCTTCTTGATATGGTTCCTTTTGAACAGTTTTGGGGTACTCCCATTACAAAATCCTCATAGTTAGTTACTGATATAAGGATGCTCAGCTGAAAGGATGAAATTAGGAGGTTTAAAAATAGTTACTTCTTCATCGATTTTGTGAGTCTAACATTGGCTCCTTTCGAGTACTAGCAAGAATTTTTCTAAACAAGTTCAGGTATGTTAAGGCAAATTATTTCTTCCTTTTGGCATGTTCCATATAATGAAATATAACCGTGATATGGTTCCAAAATTTATTCTACTCCTAAAAGTTAAGAATAATCATGTTATTGATTCATATGCTGAAAACATGTCTAAATTATTTATAAGCCCTAATAGGAATATGAAAAAAAAATTATATTCAGAGTGTCGTCAAAGGTACAAAGGTAATATGTCACCTGTTGAGATTGGAATATTGTGTTGCCATTCATGAAATTTCATTTGCATTGCATTCGCATAACCACTTATGCTATGCACATTACTATATGGTAAATATTATATATATATATAGGCGAATGGAAAAGGGGAAAAGGCGTTATATACGCACACCACCTACAGTTGATACAAATTATCACAAAAGATCCATAAGAGGCCACATTCGTGCCTGTGTGGCCTAGATGGATGCATGTGTGGCCAAGATGATATGATATGAATTCCTGTGTGGCCAATATTACCAGATGCCTACAGAAGCGGTTATGGTTAAGATGATTGTGTGGCCGTAGTATACCGCATGTGCATCGTGCATGACATTTATGTATATTATGCCCACAGAGGCTGCTATGAAAAGAAATACGCCGGTGGCCATCGATACTACATTGGTATTGCATAACATTTAGACATATGTACTAGGGCACTCAGAGGCATGTACTGTTGGTCAGTGTTTCTATTTCAGATTATGATACATCTCTGTTATGTTATTTGTTATGCCTAACATACTCAGTACATCAGTCGTACTGACATTCCTTTTGCTGGGGGACGTGTTTCATGCCCGCAGGTTCAGTTAAAGAGAGTGATGGTTCACGCTAGTAGGTTATTGGTTCAGCTGATTGTCACGACACGACCCCGGGCCCGCGACTGGTGCCCTACCTGGGCACCCTTTACAGGTATACATCAGAGAATAGCAGCGGAACATACACAACTTGT
Source organism: Przewalskia tangutica (assembly GCA_029844215.1). NCBI lineage: Eukaryota > Viridiplantae > Streptophyta > Magnoliopsida > Solanales > Solanaceae > Przewalskia > Przewalskia tangutica. The sequence continues at coordinate 43,174,261 of CM056720.1, read as the reverse complement.
TATACCCCGTAGTTCGTGGTATGTATGTGAGGACGCACGCACGAGAATACGACGTAAATTTTGGAAAGAAAGAAAGATGTGATTTTTCGACTAAAAGTTTCCGGTTTTGTGAAGGAAAAGGTTCGTTGATGGGAATTGATTCCCGTGATTTGGTATTTGGGCTTCGGATTATATTGGAATTATGAGATTTTATTTTCTGAAATGGTCACGCTGGGCCCACGGAGAAATTTACGATTAAGGGCCCACTTTGTTTTTGAGATTTTCGGTATTTTGGATATTTTCGGAAGACGAAATATTTTGGGCGAGTAAGGGGGCGACACGTGTCACCCCGAGGTGGCCTTGGCCGAAATGGCTTGACACGTGGCTTGTGGCCGATTTTTGTTGCCATGTGGCTAGCCACTTGTCTTGCTTAGACAAGTGGCTTGTAGCACCACACTTGTACCCCAATCTCACCACACACTTGCATTAATCTTGGCCCTTGAATTCTCTATAAATACCCCCTTAAGTGCAAGACTTCATTTCATCCACACTTAAGCTTTCCAAAGCAAAATATTTTCCTCCCTTTGTAGTTGATTTCGTCCCCTCCCCTCGAGTAGAAAATACTTTGAGTATTGTAGTATAAATCCCAAATACCTTAGCCTAGTATCCCTAGTTGTATTCCAAAGTTATTTCAATACTAGAGCCCTAATACTACTTTATTCCAATAGTCGCAAAACGAAACCCTAGAAAAATCTTCCTAGCTTGGTTGAAGTGTTTAGAAGTTGTTTAGAAACTTCTAAGGGTTGCTTGGAGCGGGTTGAGAGTAAGGATTTGGAGCTAAACGTTGCTCGTGATCGACTTATATCTTGGATAATTTTGGGCTTATCGAGGTAATGATCTATGTCCCCTATCAGAATTGGATATTACATATTGTAGTAGTTTAGAATTGCGTATAAGATATATTGGAAGGATTATTATAAAGGATTGAATCAGATTTACATCGGGTATTTACTGAGACTTGTGTAGTATTATTGTGAGGCAATTGAACACGTCCGTTAGACGTGTAATCCCTGAGTTGTTGGCTTGCAGTGCCTTGTTGAGGGAGGTTATTTATGTGTTCATGGCGGGGAGGTGCCGAATTTTCCGTAGAATAAGGAATTGTTTACTTCGAATATGCTACGAAGGGAACTAGAGATTGATAGATATATTGTGATTATTATAGGTGGATCTTCTATGCGCGGCATTCTTGACTTGGCTTGTGGTTTAAGCTAAAAAGGTATGTGATTCTTCCTATACTCTTGAGAATGATTGTTGTGAACTATATAGTACGGTAGACGTACGTGTGTGAAATGAATTTTGTTTGTTTAAAACATAAAGTGTTATAATAGCTTTATGGGAAGTTAGTTATAACGACTTTATGAAGATAAAAGAAAGATTTGATTTTGAAAGCTAAACAACTTGATTTCGGAAAAGGAGAAGTAACTTGATTTAAGTATAGGTTACTTGTTTTGAAAAGAGTAAGTTATTTGGGTTTTAAAGAGTATACTTGATGTTGTTTTTAAAGAAAAGCACTTGGTTTAAAAAAGTATAGAGTACTTGATTTTAAAAGTCTTGTAAGGATTTTCTGAAAGGTGTAGTAATTTGGTTTGAAAAGAAAATGTGTTTTTGATACTACGAGTATTAGTATCGTGTGGCTTTTACGTAAAAAGAGGTCTTTTTGAAAGAATGAAAGTATGTAGTATTTTGGGGTTGAAACCCGGATTGTTGACATAAAATGAAAGTACGTTGAACTTGTCTAAGCTTGTTGTGATAGCCTTTGATGTGCAAGTGTTTTGTTTACGTACTCACGGGTATGCGTCGGGAGGTATGCTATCTGATTGATTGCTTGGACATACTGACACGTCAACATTCAGGGGTATGGCGGGGCCCTGTCCCGTCATAGTTGTTGTTACATTCTTAGAGGTTTGTAGTACTGTTGTGGGCAGAGTTTGTAAAAGATTGTAACTGTTTGGTTATATTGTATATACATGAAGGTGACCGTTTTGGTTAACCCGTTTTCTTATCTTGTATCTTGTTTCCTGTTTAAGTTTTTGTTTCCGCTGATTTTCTCTGATGTTGTATCACTAGGGTGCCCGGGGTAAGGCACCAGTCGCGGGCCCGAGGTCGGGTCGTGTGAAAAGTGGTATCAAAGCAGTTAATCCTCGGAAAGTGTCTACAGACCGTATCTAGTAGAGTCTTGATTATCGGCGTGTTGTGCACCACACCTATAATCAGGAGGCTATGGGATATCTAGGATTGGTTTCTATTTCATCTCACTCTGAGATCGTGCCTTAGAGCTGTGTTGTAAGTTGGACTCCTTCTGACGTATTCTTTTATGCCAGTTATGCCTCCACGCTAGCAACGAGCCCGAGAAGGGCAAGCGGCGAGAGGAGGCTGCGAAAGCGGCAGCGGTCTCATCGAGGCCACGATGCACGAGCCTCGATCCGCGGCGAAACGAGGATATGGGTTATAAGGAGATGGCCCAGTTACTAGATAGAATTGTGGCTAGACACGAGGACAGACGAGAGTCAGAGGTTCCGGTAGCGCCCGTAGTTCACCCCAGATCAGATAGTTTGAGACTACGGGACTTTTTGAGCCGCGGCCCACCTGAGTTCTATGGGTCGAGGCCTGAGGATGATCGCGAGGAGTTCATCAAGCGATTCTGGTGGATCGTGAGTGATCAAGGCTTCCGAGACCGAGTCGGTGGTCTTAGGTTCGCATCGGCTGCGTGATACTGCAGTCGACTGGTTTGATTCGTGGGAGCTGTCCCGGGGGAACATGCGCCTCCAGCTGTGTGGGACGATTTCTCGGAGGCATTTCTCTGCCATTTCTTGCCTCCGCAGATGAGGAGAGAACGGGCGGCCAGTTTACGATCTTTGAGGCGAGAGGCGTGCGGTTGGAGTACAACGTGGAGTTCGACTCGTTGGCTCGATATGTCCCTGCGTTAGTGGCGTATATGGAGGGCGAGTGCACCGTTATGTCACAGGGCGGGCGATTATCTAGCGAGAGTTGCTCGGGTGTAGCTCTTGTGGGCATGGACATTGCCCGCGTGCAGCTTATGCGCGGGTGTGAGAGCGGAGGCCGGCGGATTGACCAATACCGTGAAGAAGGCCGGGGCGGCGGTCCTGGTAACTTTCAAGGCGGACCGCGCAGCGAGACTAGTTATGCGCCTCCGCTTGTCTGAGTGGTCCTCTGGTCTTGAGGCGGGTCGAGGCTCGAGGTTGAGTTTTGGGGAGTTGGGGTCTTGGCGGATAAAGCCACCAGACCAAAGTGTAGCGGTGTGGTAAACCCATGTGGGAGTGTCACGGTATTGAAGGGTTGTTTTACATGCGGCAAAGCGGGCCATTTTGCGAGAAATTGTCCACGAGGTAGCTCGGATGTAGAGGCTCGGCCGGGATCGAGGTGGTTCATCTCATTCTTTTTGCCGTGCGAGGAACATGTTTAGAACGACAAAAGGGAAGGTGAAGCAATAGTTACAGGTATATTCTTAACCCTCTAGAGACTAGTATGCATTGATGTTATGGCGATGTGTTAAGTGTTATGTTCGGATAGCTTTGTGTTAAAATGTGATTTAGAAAACATGGTTAGTTGAAAAGGTAAGATTGGGGACAGGGAAATTGTGAGCCTTAGAATATTATACGTGGAGACCTTAGATGCGAGGCCGTCTTGAGTAAAAGATTTTGTTTACGATTGACCTTTGTCGGAGTGTATAGTATACGTGGGGTATATTTGTGTGATAAGTCCCTGAGTGGTGTGAATTATAAGAGGGTAGTTGAGCTAAGAAGACCACTAGGTTTTCGTGACCTGATTAGTGAGATTGTTCCGGATTGGGGAACGAGAGAGTTTGGCGCGAAACGGGTCGGGTTGAGGCAAGGTCGAGGGTCAACCCGCAGCCCGGATTGGGTTGGGGTCAATTTTTGATGGTCCCGCTTTGTGATAGGGTCACGAGGGTGATAGGCCCAAGTCTAGGGAGACATCGTACGGGTTCGTGGATACGTTCGACCAGAATTGGATCGTGAAGGCCGGGAATGGCCTTAGTGTAAATTGAAGCTAGTGGGAGCTTTTGTGAGATGAGAAATGATTCCTAGTTGGCCTGGATTTGAGTTCTGCGCACATGTTATATTACGGCGGTGGTGGCGTGATCGGTTTGTAAGTGTAGTAGTGGAGACTATCTGCGCAAATGCGTTTGGAGACTTAGAAGGAACATTCGGACGAATGTTTCTAAGGAAGAATGTTATACCCGTAGTTCCGGGTATGTATGTGAGGACGTGCGTGCGAGAATAATGACGAAATTTTGGAAAGAAAGAAAGATGTGATTTTTTCGACGGAAAAGTTTAGGGTTTTGTGAAGGAAAAAGGTTCGTTGATGGGGTGGATTCCCAGTTTGGTATTTGGGCTTCTTGGATTATATTGGAATTATGAGATTTTATTTTGGAAATGGTCACGTGGGGCCCAGGAGAAATTCTGCTTTTGTGAGCCACTTTGTTTTTGAGATTTTCGGTATTTTGGATATTTTGGAAGCGAAATATTTTGGGCAGTAGGGGGCGACACGTGTCACCCCTTAGGTGGCCTTGGCGAAATGCTTGACACGTGGCTTGGCGGATTTTTGTTGCCATGTGGCTAGCCACTTGTCTTGCTTAGACAAGTGGCTTGTGGCCTACACTTGTACCCCAAATCTCACCACACTTGCATTAATCTTGGCCTTGAATTCTCTATAAATACCTTAAGTGCAAGACTTCATTTCATCCACACTTAATCTTTCCAAAGCAAAATATTTTCCCTCCCTTTGTAGTTGATTTCGTCCCCCTCCCCCTCTTGAGTAGAAAATACTTTGAGTATTGTAGTATAAATCCCAAATACCTTAGCCTAGTATCCCTAGTTGTATTCCAAAGTTATTTCAATACTAGGAGCCCGGAATACTACTTTATTCGATAGTCATAAGCGAAACCACTAGAAAAATCTTCCTAGCTTGGTTGAAGTGTTTAGAAGTTGTTTAGAAACTTCTAAGGGTTGCTTGGGCGGGTTGGAGCATAAGGATTTGGAGCTAAGCGTTGCTCGAGGATCGACTTATATCTTGGATAATTTTGGGCTTATCGAGGTAATGATCTATGTCCCCCCTATTGTAATTGGATATTACATATTGTAGTAGTTTAGAATTGAGTATAAGATATATTGGAAGGATTATTATAAAGGATTGAACTGTATTTACATTGGGTTTGTATTCTGATGAGACTTGTGTAGTATTATTGTAGGCGAGAATTGAACACGTCCGGTTAGGCGTGTAATCCCCTGGAGTTGTTGGCTTGTAGCGGGCACTTGTTAGGGAGGTTATTTATGTGTTTGCGGGGAGGTCTTTGCAATTTTCAGTAGAATAAAGGCATTTACTTGAATATGCTCTGAAGGAACTAGAGATTGATAGATATATTGTGATTATTATAGGTGGATCTTCTACGCGGCATACTTGACTTGGCTTGTGGTTTAAGCTAAAAGGTATGTGATTCTTCCTATACTCTTGAGCATGATTGTTGTCAACTATATAGTACGGTAGGCGTATGTGTGTGAAATGAATTTTGTTTGTTTAAAACATAAAGTGTTATAATAGCTTTATGGGAAGTTAGTTATAACGACTTTATGAAGATAAAAGAAAGATTTGATTTTGAAAGCTAAACAACTTGATTTGGAAAAGGAGAAGTAACTTGATTTAAGTATAGGTTACTTGTTTTGAAAAGAGTAAGTTATTTGGGTTTTAAAGAGTATACTTGATGTTGTTTTTAAAGAAAAGCACTTGGTTTAAAAAGTATAGAGTACTTGATTTTAAAAGACTTGTAAAGATTTTCTGAAGGTGAAGTAATTTGGTTTGAAAAGAAAGCGTGTTTTTGATACTACAGTATTAGTATCGTGTGGCTTTTACGTAAAAGAGGTCTTTTGAAAGAATGAAAGTATGTAGTATTTTGGGGTTGAAACGGATTGTTGACATAAAATGAAATCGTTGAACTTGCCTATCTTTGTTGTGATAGCCTTTGATGTGCAAGTGTTTTGTTTCGTACTCTGGTGTCTCTCGGGGAGTGACTATCGATTGATTGCTTGGACATGCGACACGTTGGATGGTCCACAGTATCGTCACTTTGAGTATTATCGGTTATTTCTTTTGGACATCTTGACACGTTGGATGGTCGCGGTATCGTCCACTTTGAGTATTATCTTGTTATTTCCTTTGGACATACTGACACGATGGATGGTCCACGGGTATGCGTCTAGTAGGATGGTTTCATGGCCATGCTTATACCTGTTATACCCCGTAGTTGCAGGGTATGTATGTGAGGACGTACGTACGAGAGTACGGCAGAAATTTTGAAAAGAAAGAAAGATGTGAGTTTTAGACGGAAAAGTTTCCGGTTATTTGTGAAGAAAAAGGTTCGTTAATGGGAATTGGATTCCCAGATTTGGTATTTGGACTTCATGGATTATATTAGAATTTTGAGATTTTATTTTGGAAATGGTCACGTGGGGCCCACGGAGAAATTCTGATTTTGTGAACCCGCTTTGTTTTGAGATTTCGGTATTTTGGATATTTTGGAAGGCGAAATATTGGCGAATCGGGCGACACGTGTCACCCCATGTGGCACCTTGGCGAATTTACCTTTGTGCACAACACCCGATTAAGTCGTTTTTCGACGAAGCGTTTTACATAACTACGAGGAAAATTCGGCTATGTCCTTTTTAAATTTTGCGGATTTTTCCGAGACCGAAACATTTTGGACCAGCGGGAGGTGACATGTGTCACCTCGCATTGGAAGCAAGTGGGCGTCAGTGCGAAGTGGTTCGCGTTTGGCGATCTTTTGGCTCGCGTTTTGTCTATTGGTGCCTTGTTTTGTGCCTTGTTTGTGCCTTGTTTTGGCCTTGTTTTGTGGCTTGTTTTGTGGAGTGTTTTGTGGAGTAGGGTTAGGGTGCACTTGGCTTGATCTTGGCCTTACACTTGCCTTGCACTTGGCTAGATCTTGGCCATTGGTTGGCCTTTGGTTTTGCTATAAATACCCCCAAGTGTGAAGACTTCATCCATTCAAAAACTTCCAAGTCTTGAAACCCTCTCCTCCCCTTGTGAGCTCTTGGCAGAGCCTCCACTCCTTTCACCGTGTGGCCTTTGGTAGAGGTTCCTCCCACTTTGTGGTGCTAGTAGTGGGGTACCCACAGCCTAGTTGTTTTCGTATAATACCCCTTGTTGTGGTATAGAAATACTTCTCCTAGTATTGTTATAATGCCCAAAATACCTTAGCCTTGTACCTTGTAGTATTCCAAAGATACCTCTTTACGTAGAGTCCGGAAATACTACCTTTTGTCCTTTTTAGTCTCAAACCGAAACCCTAAGGAAATCTTCATAGTTGGTTGAAGTATTTGAGTAGAAGTTGGTTAGAACTTCTAAGGGTTGTTTGGAGCGCACGGAGTAGGAGCTAAACCTTGCTCAGGATCGACATTATAACTTGGATAATTATGGGCTTATCGAGGTAATTATCTTGTCCCTCTATTGTAATTGGAAATTACATGTTTGTAGAATATATAGTTGAAGTATACTATATATGGAACTATACTTAGTATTCGGCAATGTCTTTTGACTTAAGCCTGAAGAATAAAGAATCCCAGTGTATTTACATAGGGTATTGCGATGAGACTTGTGTAGTATTCTTTGGGTAGAATTGTACACGTCAGGTTAGGCGTGTAAACCCCATAGTTGGCTTAGTGGCGGCCTCGATAGAGGAGGAGATTCTGTTGTTGCGGGGAGTCTTCTTGAATTTTACGTAGAAAGATAGAAACTTGTGTTTTGGGGTTAATAGGCGTTTGTGACCTTTATAGGTGAAAGTACTAAGAGTAGCGTATTACACTCGAGAGTGGAAAGGGCTAGCAAGGTTGTAGTACTTGGAGCATTTTGCTTATTGTCGATAAATCGTCGCGAGGTATGTGAACCTCTTCCTATCTTTTCTAGCATGATTGTTGTGAACTATGTAGTATGGTGAGCGCATGTGCTAAGTGATTTGGTTGGTTTAAAACATAGGGTGTTATAATAGCTTTATGGGAAGTTAGTTATAACGACCTTATGTAGTGAAAATGGTTTCTTGATGTTAGAAGTTAAGAGACTTGATCTTATAAGATAAGAGACTTAACTTATTTGTTTTAATGTGGATGTTTGTGTGAAACCTCATTCGTGAGTAATGAGTACTTGGTTTTTAAAGGGATAATGTTTTACTGATTTCGGGAATCAGAATGTGTATCGACAGACCATTGCAGCGTTAATAAAGGAAAATGTATTGAATAATGATGTGTTGTATTAAAACCAGTAGAAACCTCCATCTGCATAGAAGCTAAGAGAAGACAAAATGATATTACATTTTCTAGATCATGTTTCTTTGTAATAAGATCGTTATAAACAAGAATAAACTACTCACATATATGACATATGTTACTCAATTGTTCTAAAAAGGAATCAAGTGATTAAGTTTGGGAACTATGAAATCATTTGAAAATGAGAAGCTTGAGTAATTGAAACTAGGCAAACTGGAACTTAGGAAAAGAATGTTGTTACTTGATTTTGAAAAGGAATGTGGGTTGGTCATTCTAATACTACGGGTATAGGGTGACTTTTATAAAAGTAATGAACCTCTTTTAAAAGAACTTAACGTATGTAGTACTTTGGGGTTAAAAACCCGGACTTTGGCATAAAATGAAAGTACTTTGAGTTGTGTGAAACTTGCCTATGCTTGTGATGATAGCCTTTGTTGTGCAAGTGTGGTATTTACGTATTCTGGCGTCTCGATAGAGGCGGTCGACTTGTTGAGAACTTACTTGGGCGTCTTTGGCGGTGATGGAGAATTCCACGGGTATGTTTCCATTTTGATTCTTGTCTTGTTGTTGATGTCACGTGGGCATGTCTACCGTCTGATGATAGGGGCACGCGGCCCGTGCGGTCGGGTTGATTACGATATATTGTTATTGTGGTTACATGGACATGTCTCTGCCCGAGGTAGAATTCGGGGCGTGGCGTGCGGCGGGTTGATCACCCGGTATATTATTGTTGATGTCACGTGGGCGTGTACACTGAGGTAGAATTCGGGGCATGTGGCCGTAGGGCATTGGTATTATTGTTGCATCATGGACATGTCTACCGATCGCAGTCGGGGCATGCGGCCGTGATCACGAACATGATTGATGTTGTGGGCGTGAGACCCATAGTTATATTTGAGTGATGACTTGAGGCGTGAGTCACCATTGGACATATTTGCTTTTATGTTGTGAAGCGTAGTTTGGTTATCATACATGTCTCTGCGTTATATAGACTAGTATGATTTCATTCTGATATTTCTGATTTCACATACTTGGTACTGTTATCTTGACCTCCTTGAGGCTGCGTTCATCTGCGGTAGAGAGTACATCGGTCGTGGATCCTCGCTCTTAGGATCTCAGTTCAGTTTTGGGAAGCTCCGTTTCTCGGAGGCTTATCTTTTGGTAGGTGTTCCACGAGTTGTAGGTTCTTGTACATTCGGGGTATGGCGAGGCCTGTCCGTCATAGTTATTGTAAATCTTAGAGGTGCATGTAATCTGTTGTGGGCGGGGTTGTAAAAAGGATTAAAGCATTCGTTTTGAAAGAGTTGTATTTATTTATGTTATTGGAAGGTAACAGTTGGGTTGCTTTGTTTTATGTTCATATATCTTGTTCTTGTTTAAAGTTTTATTTTCCATTGGTTTTCTCGATGATTGTATCACTAGGGTGCGGGATAAGGCACGATGGGAACGGGCGGAGTCGTTACAAAAGTGGTATCGAGCGGTTAATCCTCGGAAAGTGTCTGACCGTGTCTAGTAAGTCTTGATTATCGATGTGTTGTGCACCATCTATAATCGAGGAGCTGAGACATTTAGGATTAGTTTCCATTCTTCTCATTACGAGATCGTGTCTTAGAAATGTGTTGTAAGTTGGACCCTGCAGCGTGTCTCGTTTTTACGATTATGCCTCCGATGAGCAGCGAGCCACGAAGGGCAAGACATCCGAGAACCGCTAGTGAGATCTGAGAGATGCGAGCGCGAGCGAGCAGTACACGAGGTTGTGCTTGACAGCGGGTTTTGTGACGCCTTGACCCAGAGAGTTAGAGCGCAGCAATGGCTGCTGAGACCGATACACGAGCCTCAGTCCAGCGATGCAGGCGAGAGGAGATGGGTTACAAGAGATGGCCCGATTCTTGGCGGTCGTGGCAGATATGAGATAAGTGGATCACAGCGATTCGATTCGATGCACGATGGTTCGCCCCGGCGAATAGTTTGAGGCTACGGGACTTTACGAGTTGTAGCGCCCGAGTTTTATGGGTGAGGCACGAGGATGATCGCGAGGAGTTCATCCGGCGATTCTGTGGATCATGCGGGTGATCAAGGCTTGAGACCGAGTCTGTGACCTTTGGTTCGCATCGGTGCGTGATACCATGATCGATTGGTTTGATTCATGGGAGCTTTCGGGAGAGCATGCACTCCAGCAGTATGGGATGAGTTTCGGGGCTTTCTCACGCACTTCTTGCCTCCGCAGATGAGGAGGCACGAGTAAACGATTTTGATGCTTAGACAGGCGGGCGTGCGGTTGGGAGTACAATGTGAGTTCGACTCATTGGCGTGACGTCCAGCGTTGGTAGCTAGTATGGAGGATCGAGTGCACCGATATGTTCTGGCTCGATGATTACATGTCGAGGCATGTTCGGGTAACTCTTGTAGGGCATGGACATTGCCGCATGCGAGCTCATCTGGCCGGGATGTGAGGCGCGGAGAGGTCGGCGGAATGACGAATCGGCGAAGAGGCGAGAACAACGAGGTCCTGGTGACTTTGGCGGACCGCCTCACATACTAGTTTTGTACCTCCGCCCGGTGCAGTGGTCCTCGCGACCTTGAGTATTCGGGGCGGTCGGGGCTCGAGGTTGAGTTTCGAGGAAGTAAGGGTGTTGGCGGATCGGTCACCCTACCTCGGTGTGGTCGATGTGGTAGACCGCATTTGGGAGTGTCGTGGTGCCGGGAGCTTGTTATTTTTGCGGCCAGCGGGGCCATGTTGCGAGTGTCAGGCCAAGGGTAGCACGGATGTTACGACTCACCTCTGGATCGATGGTGGTTCATCGCGCCTACTGATTACGCCTGCGTGGGCTATGATTAGAGTGGGCGGTAGCCAGTATATCCTTAACCTCTAGAGTTTTGGTATGCTTGTTATGATGGTCTCATTATTATGTGCTATGCGAATAGCGTTGTGTTAATTGTGAGTTAAAAACATGCTTAGTTGGGAGGATACGTATGGGGGCATGGTAAGTGTGAACCTTAGACTATGTCACGGCGAGACCTTAGGGGTAAGGTCGTCTTGAGTTAAAGATTTATTTTTGACCACTTATCGGAGTAGTAGTATCGTGGGATTTATTTGTGTGATAAGTCCGTGGGTAGTGTGAGATGGAAGTGGTAGCTTTCATGATGTGAATTAGTAAGATTGTTCGGATCGGGAACAAGAGTTTAAGCGCGGTTGGGGTCGGGTTGAGGACCATTTGCGGGTCAACCGTAACCGGTTTGGGGTGGGGTCAGTTAGGTGGTCCCGGTGGTAGAGTCACGAGGATGCTAGGCCCAGTTTGTGTGACCATCGTATGAGTTCGTGGGCGCGTTCGACGAAGCGGTTCGTAAAAGGCGGGAATGGCCTTAGGAAGTTTGAGGTTAGTAAGATGACCAAGTTTGGAGGTAGTGACTCGGAGATTTTCGGGAGCGGAGTAATGGTGAAGTATGGTGCGTCTTGGGAGAGTTCAAGTGTTGAGAAGGGCACGGCGAGTAAGGAAAGAAGAGGGCGTGTGTTATTTCGTGGCGGTATGGCGTTGGCAACTTGTTAGAGGAACTTTATCGTTATCCGACTTGAGAAGGAACATTCGGACGAATGTTTCTAAGGAGGAGAATGTTATACCCGTAGTTGCGGGGTATGTATGTGAGGACGTGCGTGCGAGTGCAGCGAAATTTTGAAAAGAAAGAAAGATGTGAGTTTTTAGGCGGAAAAGTTTAGGTTATTTGTGAAGAAAAGGTTCGTTAATGGGGTGGATTCCCAGTTTGGTATTTGGACTTCATGGATTATATTAGAATTTTGAGATTTTATTTTGGAAATGGTCACGTGGGGCCTGGGAGAAATTCTGATTTTGTGAGCCCGCTTTGTTTTGAGATTTGGTATTTTGGATATTTTGGAAGACGAAATTGGGCGAGTCGAGGGCGACACGTGTCACCCCGTATGGCACCCTTGGCGAATTACCTTTGTGCACAACACTTTGGTTAAGTCGTTTTTAAACGAAGCGTTTTACATAACTTACGAGGAAAATTCGGCTATGTCCTTTTTAAATTTTGCGGATTTTTAGAGAGGCGAAACATTTTGGACCAGCGGGAGGGTGACATGTGTCACCTCGCATTGAAGCAAGTGGGCGTCAGTGCGCGAAGTGGTTCACGCGTTTTGGCTTGATCTTTTGGCTCGCGTTTTGTGTCTATTGGTGCCTTGTTTTGTGCCTTGTTTTGTGCCTTGTTTTGGCCTTGTTTTGTGGCTTGTTTGGTGCAATGTTTTGTGGAGTAGGGGTTAGGGTGCACTTGGCTTGATCTTGGCCTTACACTTGCCTTGACTGCTAGATCTTGGCCGTTGGTTGGCCTTTGGTTTCTGCTATAAATACCCCACAAGTGTGAAGACTTCATCCATTCCAAAACTTCCAAGTCTTGAAACCCTCTCCTCCCCTGTGAGCTCTTGGCAGAGCCTCCCTCCTCCACCGTGTGGCCTTTGGTAGAGGTTCCTCCCGCTGTGGTGCTAGCCAGTAGGGTACCCCACTGCTAGTTGTTTTAGTATAATACCCTCCTTGTGGTATTGAAATACTTCTCTAGTATTGTTATAATGCCCAAAATACCTTAGCCTTGTACCTTGTAGTATTCCAAAGATACCTCTTTACGTAGAGTCGGAAATACTACCTTTTGTCCTTTTAGTCTCAGCCAAAACCACAAGGAAATCTTCATAGTTGGTTGAAGTATTTGAGTAGAAGTTAGTTAGAACTTCTAAGGGTTGTTTGGGCGCCTGGGAGCTAAACCTTGCTCGGGATCGACATTATAACTTGGATAATTATGGGCTTATCGAGGTAATTATCTTGTCCTCTATTGTAATTGGAAATTACATGTTTGTAGAATATATAGTTGAAGTATACTATATATGGAACTATACTTAGTATTCGGCAATGTCTTTTGACTTAAGCTTTGAAGAATAAAGAAGCGAATTGTATTTACATGGGTTTGTATTGCGATGAGACTTGTGTAGTATTCTTTGGTAGAATTGTACGTCCGGTTAGGCGTGTAAACCCACACGGTTGGCTTGGTAGCGGCCTCGATAGAGGAGGAGATTTCTGTGATTGCGGGAGAGTCTTCTTAGAATTTTACGTAGAAAGATAGAAACTTGTGTTTTGGGGTTAATAGACGTTTGTGACCTTTATAGGTGAAAGTACTAAGAGTAGCGTATTACTCGAGGAGTGGAAAGAAAGGGCTAGCAAGGTTGTAGTACTTGGAGCATTTTGCTTATTGTCGATAAATCGTCGCGAGGTATGTGAACCTCTTCCTATCTTTTCTAGCATGATTGTTGTGAACTATGTAATGCGGTGAGCGTACATGTGCTAAGTGATTTGGTTGGTTTAAAACATAGGGTGTTATAATAGCTTTATGGGAAGTTAGTTATAACGACCTTATGTAAGTGAAAATGGTTTCTTGATGTTAGAAGTTAAGAGACTTGATCTTATAAGATAAGAGACTTAACTTATTTGTTTTAATGTGGATGTTTGTGTGAAACCTCATTCGTGAGTAATGAGTACTTGGTTTTTAAAGGGATAATGTTTCTTGATTTGGGAATCAGAATGTGTATCGACAGACCATTGCAGCGTTAATAAAGGAAAATGTATTGAATAATGATGTGTTGTATTAAAACCAGTAGAAACCTCCATCTGCATAGAAGCTAAAAGAAGACAAAATGATATTACATTTTCTAGATCATGGCTGCTGTAATAAGATCGTTATAAACAAGAATAAACTACTCACATATATGACATATGTTACTCAATTGTTCTAAAAAGGAATCAAGTGATTAAGTTTGGGAACTATGAAATCATTTGAAAATGAGAAGCTTGAGTAATTGAAACTAGGCAAACTGGAACTTAGGAAAAGAATGTTGTTACTTGATTTTGAAAAGGAATGTGGGTTGGTCATTCTAATACTACGGGTATAGGGTGACTTTTATAAAAGTAATGAACCTCTTTTAAAAGAACTTAACGTATGTAGTACTTTGGGGTTAAAAACCCGGACTTTGGCATAAAATGAAAGTACTTTGAGTTGTGTGAAACTTGCCTATGCTTGTGATGATAGCCTTTGTTGTGCAAGTGTGGTATTTACGTATTCTGGCGTCTCGATAGAAGTGGTCGACTTATTGAGAACTTACTTGGGCGTCTTTGGCGGTGATGGAGAATTCCACGGGTATGTTTCCATTTTGATTCTTGTCTTGTTGTTGATGTCACATGGACGTATCTGCACCGTCACGATATTAGGGCATGCGGCCGTGCGGTCGGGTTGATTACGATATATTGTTATTGTGGTTACATGGACGTATCTACAGAGGTAGAATTCCGGGGCATGTGGCCATGCGCGAGTTGATCACGGTATATTATTGTTGATGTCACATGGGCGTGTCTACAGAGGTAGAATTCGGGCATGTGGCCATGGGGCATTGGTATTATTGTTGCATCATGGACATGTCTACACCGAGAATTCGGGGCATGCGGCCGTGATCACGAACATGATTGATGTTGTGGGCGTGAGACCCATAGTTATATTTAGTGATGACTTGAGGCGTGATTCCCGGACATGGTTGCTTTATGTTGTGGCTGTAGTTTGGTTATCATACATGTCTCTGCGTTATATAGACTAGTATGATTTCATTCTGATATTTTCTGATTTCACATACTTGGTACTGTTGTCTTGACCTCGCTTGAGTGCGTTCATGCGCGGTAGAGGTACATCGGTCGTGGATCCTCGCTCTTAGGATCTCGATTCAGCGTTTTGGGAAGCTCCGTTTCTCGGAGGCTTATCTTTTGGTAGGTGTTCCACTGAGTTGTAGGTTCTTGTACATTCGGGGTATGGCGAGCCTGTCCGTCATAGTTATTGTAAATCTTAAGTGCATGAATTGTTGTGGCGGGGTTGTAAAAGGATTAAAGCATTCGTTTTGAAAGAGTTGTATTTATTTATGTTATTGGAAGGTAGCAGTTGGGTTGGCTTTGTTTTATGTTCATATATCTTGTTTCTTGTTTAAAGTTTTATTTTCATTGGTTTTCTCGATGATTGTATCACTAGGGTGCGGGATAAGGCACGATGCGGGCCGGGCAGTCGTTTATCTAGGTAAGATCTTAGGTATCGGTCATTATGAGGATTATGTTATTTGTCCATGGACCGCTAATCCATGAAGCTTGCGCGGTGAGCGATCACGGGCTTGATTTGTACATGGTTCGGGCACACTTTAGATACTTGTCTGGTCATTTCGTGTATCGGCGAGGCTCGGTCGATAGCTTAAGATACTTGCCACGGTCGTATCTCATGAGACGGTAGGCTATTGCGTTAGCTTAAGATACTTGCTTCGGCGATTGCGTGGCTAGCTTTTTGGTAGTAGTTGGCTTGTACCTTGCGTGAAGGATATGACTAGCCTTCGTTGGTAGTTGGCTATTCTACTTAGCCCAATCGGTTTGATAGCGGCGAGATCTAGTGTTCGTGTTCACATATGGGTGTGGTTTTTACATCATGTGCTGGCGAGGAGCGAGTTCCACGCATGATTGATATTATGGGCGTGAGACCCATAGTTATGTGAGTGATCATTTTGGGGATATCGTCCGCTTGCCCTTTTGTTTACTTATTGCGAAATGGTTTTATAAAATGATGAAATGTGATTTCATTCTGGTATTTCGATTTCACATACTTGGTACCTATTATGCTTGACCTCGCCGGAAGTGCGTTCATCTGCGGTAGAGGTACACCAGTTGTTGATCCTCGATCATAGGATCGCAGTTCAGCGTTTGGGAAGCTCCATTTCTCTGGAGGCTTATCTTTTGGCATAGTCCTCTGTCACTATAGGTACTTGTACATTCAGGGGTATGGCGGGGCCCTGTCCCATCATAGTTGTTGTTACATTCTTAAGTGCATGAAATCTTGTTGTGGGCAGGGTTTGTAAAGGATTGTAACTGTTTGGTTATATTGTATATACATGAAGGTGGCCGTTTTGGTTAACCTGTTTTCTTATATTGTATCTTGTTTCCTGTTTAAGTTTTTGTTTCCGCTGATTTTCTCTGATGTTGTATCACTAGGGTGCCCGGGGTAAGGCACCAGTCGCGGGCCCGAGATCGGGTCGTGACACAACTCATAAAAATACATAGACATTAGACATCAACAGGCTAGCCGATAAGGCTACCTTTCGTAACATATACATAATATAAATAAATAAAATAGTACCTCTCTGTTCTTACAACTCAATCCACAAATTTGACTACAGACCTCTAAGAATAACAACTGTGGCGGGACAGGGCCCCGCCATACCTCTGAATGTACAACATCCGACCATACCAGGGATGCAGACCAGGGTAAGCCTCGGAGTAATGGAGCTTCCCAACAGTTGAATAGTGATCTAGAGTGAGGATCGACAACTGTATACTCTGCAACTGCGTGAGCAGCCCGGCGAGTCGATTACAACGTGTACCAAATATGTGGCCCGAAATCTTGTAGTGAAATCATAAGTCTAAAATAAAGAGACATGTATGATAACTCAAATAACGATGCATTGTGCCTTACTAACAATGAGAGTAAACAAGAGTATACTTTCTTGCATAAAAATAGAGGCTCATGATCAAAGTAGGGCCACCGCGTAGTATCATTAAGCGATCCTACTCACAGGACTATTTCACCCGCGTAGTCGTGTGGATCCGCGTGAGGTATTCCTCGCATGAAGTATCCTGCGTAGGTCGTGTAGACCGCGTGAGGTATTCTCGCATAGGTGATCCGCCCGCGTTGGACTATTTCACCGCGTAAGCCATACGGACTCGCGTGAGGTATTCCTCGCATCATGGGTAGCAAATCCACGGAATATGCAAATGCCACAAACAGGAATGACGTAATGAATAATATATCACTAGCACAAACCGGCTATCATACATAACATAAGCACTACGACATCATACATAACATAAGCAAGTTAAGAAATCACAACTTCTTATTAGTCTTGTTCACATACACTCTCATTTTAGTTTACTTAAAGGCACTAACATGTCTTTATAAAAATCAGAATTTAACCCAAAGTACTACGTACTTCTACTCTTTTAACAAATGACTCTTTTTCATATAAAACTTGAAGATACTAATAATGTTATACGCGTATTTCGGAGTATGTACGCGAGGCGTGCGTACAAAGTTTAAGCCTTAAGTTAGGCAAGGGGCGAAAATTTGTGCCTGACCCGAAAGAATTGTTTTTCGGCAAGCGTTTTCCAAACTTTGCGAAGGAAAATTACGATTCGCGACATTTATTATTTTGCGGATTTTTCGAGAGATGAAATATTTTGGACCAACGAGAGGCGACACTTGTCACCCCCGAGTGGGCGGCAATGTGGGCTTGTCTTGCACGTTTGTGGCCTAAAACTTGGGTCGATGTTTGGTGAGTGATTTGTGGAGTAGATGGCTAGGGTGCACTTGTGCAAATCCACACCCTCCACTTGCCTTAATCTTGGCCATTGAAGGCCCTATAAATACCCCCCCTTAGTTGAAGACTTCTTCATCCACAAAATAATTTCTAAGTCTTGAAATCCTCTCCCCTTTGAAAGACTCGTCCAAGAGCACCCGCTCTCCCTGTGAGGCCCTTGGCCGAGAAATACCCCCTTCCTAGTGGTGCTAGCCGAAATACAACCCCCTCTTGAGTTGTTCTCGTGAAATCGCCCCTTGGTAGAAAAATACTCTCAGTATTGTTACTATTCCAAAATACCTTAGCCTTATACCTTGTAGTATTCCAAAGTTACCTCTATCGTAGAGCAGGAAATACTACCTTATGTCCTTTTAGTCTCAAGCGAAACCCTAAGGAAAATCTTCATAGTGGGTTGAAGTGCTAGTAGAGTTGTTTGGAAACTTAGGGTTTCTTGGAGCTTCGGAGCGTGCAAATTAGGAGCTAAGCGTTGCTCGGGATCGACATTTAATCTTGGATAATTTTGGGCTTGTCGAGGTAAATATCTTGTCCTATTGTAATTAGAGTTTACATATTGTTGAATTATAAGAATTAAGTATAAGTTATATCTGAGGAAGGTATATAAGAAGAGAATTGAACTATACTTACATAGGAATTTGTATTCTGATGAGACTTGTGTAGTTGTGGTAGGAAGTCTTTTGATTTTGGTAGAATAAGGAATCTTGTATCTAGATTTATTCTGAGTAGTCTAGACATTGATAGGGTTGTATAACCGTTATAGGTTGAAATGCTTTGCGAGTGGCGTATTCTACTCGAAGGGTGGAAAAGGCTAGCAGGATTACAGTACTTTGGAGCGTTTTGCTAATAGTCGATAATCGTCGCGAGGTATGTGATTCTTCCTATCCTTTTGAGCATGATATTTTAAAAGAATATATATATTTAGTACGGTAGACGTACGTGTGTTAACTGAACGTGGTTTACTCCGATGTCTTTTGACTTGAGTTTTAAATAATAAGAATCTTGAAGTATTTCAAAAGAATTAAGAAACCTTTTTGAAAGAAGAGTAATACTTGGTATTAAAAGCTTAAGAGTTATACTAGCTTTATGGGAAGTTAGGTATAACGACTTAAGAGAAATAAAAGGAACGGTTTACTTAATTGTTTATGAAAGCCTTGTGTCGATTTAGGAAATGAGAATAAGTATCGAACAAACCACTGCAGCGTTAATAAAGGAAAATGTATTGACAATAATTAATTATATTAAAACCAGTAGAAACCTCCATCTACATAGAAGCTAAGATAAGACAAAATTGTATTACATTTCCTAGATCATGGCTGCTTTAATAAGATTGTTATAAACAAGAATAACCTACTCACACATAAGACATATGTTACTCAAATTGTTTTAAAAGAGAATTATGTTATTAAGTGATTAAGACTATGAACTACGAAACCTTTCGAAAATGAGAAACTTGAGCATTTGAAATTAGGCAAACTTGAACTTTTGGAAAAGAATGTTGTCACTTGACTTTAAAAAGGAAGGCATGCTTTTGTCTTAAGTTGGTTCAGAAAGAAGGTAGGGAAATTGTTTTGGTTTACTTAAAAAGATAGTCACTCTATTTTTATACTACGAGTATCGTGTGACTCTTGTGAAAGAAACAGATCTTTTTAAAGAGTTAATGTATGAAGTACTTTGGGGATAAAAAACCGAACTTGTTTGACATAAAATAGAAAGTACTTTGTGTGAATAACTTGATTATGTTGGTTTGTGATAGTCTTGTATTACTTTCTTGTTGGTTTGATAAGTAAACATGTTAGGATGCTACGTGTGTTAGTGTCTTGTGATGTTTGGGTAAAGGGGTTTCCCTTGATTATGCTTATGTTGTTTAACGATAAGCCGTTATGTTAGTATTGTACCACTCACCTCTTGACATGATATACCAGGGGTTAAGCTGCCCCCCGATGCGAGCGATACCTCATGCGGGTCTGTGTGACCTATGCGGAGCTACGAGAGTTCCAGGTTTGTCACGACCCGAACCCGGGCCCGTGACTGGTGCCTTACCTCGGGCACCCAAGTAGACATACATCAGAGTAATCAGCGGAACATAAAACAAGACATGAAATAATATGAAGTGTAAAATAGTCTTCTGAGAAAAGTTGCCTTTCGGCATATATATATATATATATATAAACTTAAATCCGAACAGTTACATCCTTTTTACAAACTCTGCCCACAACAGTACTACAGACCTCTAAGAATGATATAACAACAATGGAGGGACAGGGCCCCGCCATACCCATGAATGTAAGTACCTACAACGACAGGGGACTATACCACTGATAAGCCTCCGGAGAAACGGAGCTTCCCAAACGCTGAGCGTGATCCTAAGGCGAGGATCGACGGTGGTGTACCTCTACTGCGGCATGAACGCAGCCCCGAAGGAGGTCGATAACAGTACCAAGTATGTGGCGAAAATCAGTAAATGAAATCATAGTAGTCTATATAAAGCGGGAGACATGTATGATAACCAAACTACGATTCCTGATAAATAGCGATCGTGTCAAGTTAGGGTCTCACGCCGCAACATCAATCATGCGTGGAATACCTTTCTCACTTGCGATCTATTATATAAAAACACCAAGGAATACACATGAACACGAGTCCCACGTGTCATACTAAAACCGTCTGGGGTAAATGCGAAGGCATAGCCACTACTAAAACCCACGGTACAACAAAGTCATAAGCGTATCACGAGTGCTGTCTAGGCGCTACATGATCGGCGGCCACTCGCCATGATATCAAATATGCGCGTCTAGTCTGGAACTTCCGCGACTCCGCGTAGGCCACTCACATAGGCGCGTGAGGTATTCCCGCGTCGGGTAGCTACTCCCGGCATCGTCACGGACTCGCGATCCGCGTAGCGCGCATAGACCGCGTGACCACAAAGGCCGCACACTAACACGGAACTCGTAGCTCGCGTAGGCCACTGGACCCGCGTAGGGTATCTCGAATCATAGTCACCTGATGCACGAGGTATACCGCGTCGGAGGCACAACCCCGTATCATGTCAAGAGGTGGTGATATAATACTAGCACAACGCTTATCGTTAAACAACATAAGCACAATAAGAATAACCTCTTACACAAACATCACAAGACACTAACACACGTAGCATCCTAGCATGTTTGCTTATCAAATCAACAAGAAAGTATTACTAGGCTATCACAAACCAACACAATCAAGTTATTCACACAAGGTACTTTCTACTTTATGTTAACAAGTTTGGGTTTTTATCCCCAAAGTACTTCATACATTAACTTTTTAAAAGATCCGTTTCTTTCACAAAAGTCACACAATACCCGTAGTATAAAAATAGAGTGACTACCAAAACACTTCCCTTTGTAAAATCAAGTAATCAACATTATTTTCCAAACGTTCAAGTTTGCCTAATTTGAAATGCTCAAGTTTCTCATTTTCGAAAGGTTTCGTAGCTCATAGTTTTAATCACTTTAATAATATAATTCTCCTTTAAAACAATTTGAGAAACATATGCCTTATGTGTGAGTAGGTTATTCTTGTTTATAACTGTTATACCCCGTATTTCCAGAGTATGTACGTGGGGGACGTACGTAGAAATTTTCGAACTTCTTTAGGCTTGGCCGAATTCTTTTTGTGCACAACACCCGGTTAGAGTCGTTTTTCGACGAAACGTTTTCCACGACTTTCGTAGGGAATTTCGGCTATGTCATTTATAATTTTTGCGGATTTTTAGAGAGACGTAACATTTTGGACCAACAAGAGGCGACACTTGTCACCCTACAATTAGTGAAGGTTAGCGGACGAAATGGGCAAGGATTGGCACTTTTTTTGTGTTGTATTGTGGTCAAGGGTTAGGTAGGATCTTGTGTGTAGATGGATAAGGTTGCACATGGCTTAATCTTGGCCTTACACGTGCTATGCACTTGTCTTCATCTTGGCCGTTGGTTGGCCTTCACTTGACCTATAAATACCCCAGTTGATGAACTTTCTTCATCCAAAACTTGAGCAATCTACCTAAGTCTCAAAATACTCCTCCCTCTTACTTACTTTCGTCCGCCACACTACCCCACTTGAGAAGCCTTGGCAGAGGTCTACCCCCAGCCTAGTTGTTTCGTATAATACCCCTTTTGTGGTATAGAAATACTCTCAAGTATTGTTATAATGCCCAAAATACTTTAGCCAAATACCTTGTAGTACTTTCCAAAGTACCCTTTTACAAAGCCAGAAAATACTATTATACTTCCTCGATCACAAAAGCGAAACCACAGTAAATCTTCACCGTAGTTGAAGTCATAAGTAGAAGTTGGTTAGAACTTCTAAGGGTTGGTTGGAGCAGTTGGGCGCGGAGTAGGAGCTAAGCGTTGTTCGGGATCGACATATAAACTCGGATAATTTTGGGCTTATCGAGGTAAACATTCTTGACATACATTTGTAATTGGAAATTACATGTTGTAGGAGTATATAGTTAAGTATACTATATATAGGCGAACATAGTTGTGCGGCAATGTCTTGCGACTTAAGCCTGAATTTAAAGAAGAGAACTGAACTGTAATTACATAGGATTGTATTACAGTAGACTTGTGTAACATTACTGTGTAGTAGAATTGTACACGTCCGGTTAGACGTGTTAACCCCCCCCCCCCTGGTTGGCTTGGTAGCCGGCCTCGATAGAGGAGGATATTTACGCTGTTGCGGGGAGAGTCTTTGCGAATTTTACGTAGAATATTCTCGTCGGGATCTAAAGATATTAATAGGCGCTTTGTGGCCTCTATAGGTTGTAGTACTACGTGTGGGTGATCTGCTTGGCGAGAGTGTAGCCAAGCGGTTTGAGGTACTTGGGCGTTTTGCTATTAGTCGATAATCGTCGCGAGGTATGTGAACCTCTTCCTATCTCTTCTAGCATGATATGTGTGAACTATGTAGTGCGGTGAGCGTGCATGTGCTAAATGTATTTGATTGATGTAAAACATAAAGTGTTATAACGGCTTTATGGGAAGTTGGTTATAATAGCTTTATGTGGATAAGCACATACTTTGTGGTTTTAAAAGGTAAGCGATTTGAATAATAAGCGGCTTGATATGTGTTAATAAAGAACTTGAAGTATTTCAAAAGATTTATGAATCGTTTTGAAAGAATGAGTATTACTTAGGTTTTGAAAGCTTAAGAGTTATACTAGCTTTATGGGAAGTTAGGTATAACGGCTTAAGAATGTTTCTTGATTTGAAATCAGAATGTGTATCGACAAACCAACTGCGGCGTTAATAAAGGAAAATGTATTGACTAAAGAAGTATTATTAAAACCAGTAGAAACCTCCATCTGCATAGAAGCTAAGATGAGACAAAATGATATTACATTTCCTAGATCATGGCTGCTTAATAAGATTGATTATAAACAAGAATAACCTACTCACTTATAAGACATAGGTTTCTCAAAACGTTTAAAGGAGAATTATGTTTTAAAGGATTTAAAACTATGAACTCTGAAACCTTTTTCTAAAATGAGAAACTTGAGCATTGAAATTAGGCAAACTTGAAGGTTTGGAAAATAAGGTTGTCACTTGATTTTACAAAGGAAAGCATTTTGGTTTACTTAACAATGTTAGTCACTCAAATTTTATACTACGGGTATCGGGTGACCTTTGTAAAAGAAATGGATCTTAAAAGGAATTTAACGGACGTAGTTCTTTAAGGTTAAAATCCGGACTTTGATATAAAATGAAAGTACCTTGAGTCGTGTGTAACTTGCTTATACTTGTTGTTATGAAACTTGACCATGTTACGTGTGATAGCCTTGTTGTGTAAGTCTTGTGTTCTACTCGACTACGGGTCATCAGGAATGTATATCACTTGATTCTGGGTTCATCCGGAATGTATTTCACTCGACTCACAGGTTCATCAGGAATGTGTTTCACTTGATTACTGGTTCATCCGGAATGTATTTCACTTGAGGACAGGTTCATCAGGAATGTATTTCACTTGAGGCCAGGTTCATCAGAATGTATTTCACTTGACTCAGGTTCATCAGGGAATGTATTCCACTCGACTCTAGGTTCAGGATGAGCAGAATGTATTCCACCCTTTTCTATATTGGGTCCATAAGATGGGCGAGACACATTATACGTATCACATGATTTGTACCTAGGCTGGCGGTGAGGAAGGAGTTCCACGGGCATGAGGATGACTTTTAGGCGTGAGTCACGACTTGACATATTTGCTCTTATGTTGTGAGCGTAGTTTGGTTATCATATATGTCTCTGCTTTATAGACTATTATGATTTCATTTCTGATATTTCTGATTTCACATACTTGGTACTGTTATCTTGACCTCCTTGAGGCTGCGTTCATCTGCATGAGTAAAAGGTACATCGGTTGTCGATCCAGCTTTTAGGATCACCTTTGGCGTATTGGGAAGCTCGTTCCTTGGAGGCTTATCTTTGGTATGTTACCACAGTGCAGCAGATTCTTATACATTCGGGGTATGGCGGGGCCACATCGTCATAGGCTGTTGTAAAATCTTAGAAGTGCAGCCTTTGTTGTAGGCGGGGTTTGTAAAAGGATAAGCATTCGGTATTTATGTATATATGATGAAGGCATTGTTTTGGTTGCTTTGTTTATTTATCTTTTCTCTTAATTCATATTCATGTTTTTATTTCCGCTGATTTTCTACGATGTTGTATCACTAGGGTGCGGGGTAGGCACGATCACGGGCAGGTTGGTCGTGACAAAAGTGGTATCGAGCGATTAGTCCTCGGAAAGTGTCTGAACCGTGTCTAGTAGTCTTGATTATCGGTGTGTTGTGCGCCACATCTATGTCGAGGAGCTGCGAGACATTTAGGATTAGTTTCCATTCTTCTCGTTACGAGATCGTGCCTTAGAAGCGTGTGATAAATTGGACCCCTCGGCGTATTCCTTTCCTTTACCGATTATGCCTCCGCGTAAAACAGCGAGCCCAGATGGGCAAAGCGATCGAGGCATTAGTGAGATCTGAGAGAAATGCGAGCGCGAGCGTCGATGACGAGCGATGCCACGGCGGGTTTCGCGACGCCGCCCGGCCAGCGAGTTTAGAGCGCGGCGATGGCTGCTGAGACTCTGATGCACGAGCCTCGGTCCACGGCTGGAGCCGATGAGATAAGTACAAGGAGATGGCGATTCGGCGAGTCGTGGCGAATATGAGATAAGTGGATCACGGCGATTCCGGCCAGCGGCACCGTAGTTCACCCCGGCGAGCGGTTTGAGGCTACGGGACTTCACGAGTTGTAGCCCTCCGGTGTTCTATGGATCGAGGCGAGGGCGACCCTCGGGAGTTTATCAAGCGACTCTGACGGATCATGAGTGATCGAGCCTCGAGCGAGTCGGTGGTATTGGGTTCGTCATTGCGTGATCTGCGATTGGTAGTTTGATTCGTGAGGCTGTCGGGAAGAACATGCACTTCCAGGATTTGGGGCGAGTTCTCGAGGGCATTTCTTGCACATTTCTTGCCTCGCGAATGAGAGGGCTCGGTAAGCAATTTTTAGCGTTGAGGCGGGGCGGGCGGACGGTTAGAAGTACAATGTGAGTTCGACTCGTTAGCTCGGTATGTTCCAGCGTAGTAGCGGATATGGAGGGCGAGTACACCGCTACGTCACCGGGCGATTACTTAGCGAGCATGCGGGTGTAGCTCTTGTAGGGCATGGACATTGCCGCGTCTGGCTTCATGCGCTAGGATGTGAGGCACGGAGAGGTCGGCGGAATGGCCGAGATCGTGCGAAGAGGGCGAGCAGCGGGGTCCTTTGGTAACTTTCGAGGCGAACCGCCTCGGTGATCTAGTTATGTACCTCGCCCGATGAGTGGTCCTCCGCGATCTTGGTCGTTCGGGGTATTGGGGCTGGTGAGCTCGGGGCTTAGTTCGCGAGTTTACGTGAGTGCTAGCGGCGAGATTCATATCCCCTCAATGTACGCGATGTGGCAAACATCATCTCGGAAATGTCGTCTTTTCTCGGTGCTTGTTTCACTGCGGCCGTCGAGGCCGTGTGA
Organism: Przewalskia tangutica; assembly: GCA_029844215.1. NCBI lineage: Eukaryota > Viridiplantae > Streptophyta > Magnoliopsida > Solanales > Solanaceae > Przewalskia > Przewalskia tangutica. The sequence goes on along the minus strand of CM056720.1, from coordinate 43,148,437 downwards.
CGAGCGTGCTTATAGGAGAATGCGGCGGCTTAGCGCGGCCTACGGATCGATGGCGAGTTCATCGCCCTACGATTATGCGCCTGCGAGTGGACTTATGATTAGAGTGGGCGGTGGCTTGGTATATCCTTAACCACCAAAGGCTTGTATGTTTTGATGTTATGTTAATGTGTTAAGTGTTATGTTCGGATAGCTTTATGCTAAAATGTGATTTAGGAACACAGTTTGGGGAAAAGGTAAGCACAGGGTGAGATAATGATGAACCTTAGAATATTACAGTTGAGACCTTAGATGTAAGTAGTCTTGAGTACAAGATTTTGCGAGTGATCCTTGTCGAGTGCATTTTATGCCTAGAATATATTGTGTGATAAGTCTGCAGGTTGGGTAAATGAAAGTGGTATCTTTCATGATGTGATTTAACAAGGTTGTTCGGATCGAGAAGCGAGAGAGTCGGCGTGTGAGGCTCGGGTTGAGGGCGTGTTGCGTGTCAACCGTGGCCGGAATGAGGTGGGGTCGGCTGGGTGGTCGCGGCCGGTAAGTCACGAGGGTGCTAGGCCCAGTTTAGATGACCATCGTATGAGTTCGTGGATATGTTCGACTGGGCGGGTCGTGAAGGCGGAAGTGGCCTTAAGGAAGATTGAGGCTAGTAAGATAACCAAGTTGGAGGTGGTGACTCCAAGGTTTGGAGAAGCGAGCGATAAGCGGAAGTGTGGTGCGTATCTTGGAAGAGTTCAAGAGTTCGAGAAGAATCTGACGAGTAAGGGTAGGCGAGCATTTATTGCGAGCATAGATATGATCATTTCTTGTAAAGGAGAAGGTGCGAAGGATGTATATTTTAGACCTCGGGAATCGCATGCGATCAGGCACCATTTGTTGGGTCGCGGAGTGACACTAGAACCTCGCGACAAAGTGACAAAAGTTTGTGATGTTAGAGGTGTTTCCTCGTGGACTTGGATATAAGTATTTGCGTGCGTGTGTTGTTTAAGTGGCGGTTGTGGCGTTGGCAACTTATTAGAAGAACTTTATCGTTATCCGTCTTGAGAAGGAACATTCGGGACGAATGTTTCTAAGGAGGAGAATGTTATACCGTATTTCGGAGTATGCGTGGGGGCGTGCGTAGAAATTTCGAACTTCTTTAGGCTTGGCGAATTCTTTTTGTGCACAACACGGTTAGAGTCGTTTCGGCGAAAGCGTTTTCCATGACTTTCGTAGGGAATTTCGGCTATGTCATTTATAATTTTTGCGGATTTTTAGAGGCGTAACATTTTGGACCAACAAGAGGCGACACTTGTCACCCTACAATTAGTGAAGGTTGGCGGACGAAATGGGCAAGGATTGTACGTTTTTGTGTTGAATTGTGGTCAAGGGTTAGGTAGGATATTTTGTGTAGATGGATAAGGTTGCCGTGGCTTAATCTTGGCCTTACACTTGTTATGCACTTGTCTTCATCTTGGCCGTTGGTTGGCCTTCACGACCTATAAATACCCCTTAGTTGATGAACTTTCTTCATCAAAACTTGAGCAATCTACCTAAGTCTCAAAATACTCCTCCTCTTACTTACTTTCGCCACACTACCCCCATGAGAAGCCTTGGCGAGAGGTCTACCCCACTGCCTAGTTGTTTCGTATAATACCCCATTTTGTGGTATAGAAATACTCTCAATATTGTTATAATGCCCAAAATACTTTAGCCAAATACCTTGTAGTACTTTCCAAAGTACCACTTTTACAAAGCCAGAAAATACTATTATACTTCCCTCGATCCACAAAAAGCGAAACCACTAAGTAAATCTTCACCGTAGTTGAAGTCATAAGTAGAAGTTGGTTAGAACTTCTAAGGGTTGGTTGGAGCAGTTGGGCGCCGGAGTAGGAGCTAAGCGTTGTTCGGGATCGACATATAAACTCGGATAATTTTGGGCTTATCGAGGTAAACATTCTTGACATACATTTGTAATTGGAAATTACATGTTGTAGGAGTATATAGTTAAGTATACTATATATAGAAGCGAACATAGTTGTGCGGCAATGTCTTGCGACTTAAGCTGAATTTAAGAAGAGAAGCGAGCTGTAATTACATAGGATTGTATTACTGATGAACTTGTGTAACATTCTTGTGTGTAGTAGAATTGTACGTCCGGTTAGGCGTGTTAACCCCACTGGTTGGCTTGGTGGCGGCCTCGATAGAGGAGGAGATTTCTGTTGTTGCGGGGAGTCTTTGAATTTTACGTAGAATATTCGTCGGGATCTAAAGATATTAATAGGCGCTTTGTGGCCTCTATGGGTTGTAGTACTACGTGTGGAGTGATACGCTTGGCGAGAGTGGCCAAGCGGTTTGAGTACTTGGGCGTTTTGCTATTAGTCGATAATCGTCGCGAGGTATGTGAACCTCTTCCTATCTCTTCTAGCATGATATGTGTGAACTATGTAGTGCGGTGAGCGTACATGTGCTAAATGTATTTGATTGATGTAAAACATAAAGTGTTATAACGGCTTTATGGGAAGTTGGTTATAATAGCTTTATGTGGATAAGCACATACTTTGTGGTTTTAAAAGGTAGCGATTTGAATAATAAGCGGCTTGATATGTGTTAATAAAGAACTTGAAGTATTTCAAAAGATTTATGAATCGTTTTGAAAGAATGAGTATTACTTAGGTTTTGAAAGCTTAAGAGTTATACTAGCTTTATGGGAAGTTAGGTATAACGGCTTAAGAATGTTTCTTGATTTGAAATCGGAATGTGTATCGACAAACCAACTGCGGCGTTAATAAAAGGAAAATGTATTGACTAAAGAAGTATTATTAAAACGGTAGAAACCTCCATCTGCATAGAAGCTAAGATGAGACAAAATGATATTACATTTCCTAGATCATGTTGCTTAATAAGATTGATTATAAACAAGAATAACCTACTCACATAAGACATAGGTTTCTCAAAGCGTTTAAAGGAGAATTATGTTTTAAAGGATTTAAAACTATGAACTCTGAAACCTTTTTCTAAAATGAGAAACTTGAGCATTGAAATTAGGCAAACTTGAACGTTTGGAAAATAAGGTTGTCACTTGATTTTACAAAGGAAAGCATTTTGGTTTACTTAACAATGTTAGTCACTCAAATTTTATACTACGGGTATCGGGTGACCTTTGTAAAAGAAATGGATCTTAAAAGGAATTTAACGGACGTAGTTCTTTAAGGTTAAAATCGGACTTTGATATAAAATGAAAGTACCTTGAGTCGTGTGTAACTTGCTTATACTTGTTGTTATGAAACTTGACCATATTACGTGTGATAGCCTTGTTGTGTAAGTCGTGTTCTACTCGACTCTGGGTCATCAGGAATGTATATCACTTGATTCTGGGTTCATCAGGAATGTATTTCACTCGACTCTGGGTTCATCAGGAATGTATTTCACTTGATTAGGTTCATCAGGAATGTATTTCACTTGAGGCCGGTTCATCAGGAATGTATTTCACTTGAGGACCGGTTCATCAGGAATGTATTTCACTTGACTACGGTTCATCAGGGAATGTATTCCACTCGACTCTGGGTTCGTAGGATGAGCAGGAATGTATTCCACCCTTTTCTATATTGGGTCCATAAGATGGGCGAGACACGTTATCGTATCACATGATTTGTACCTAGGCGCGGCGGTGAGGAAGGAGTTCCAGGCGTGAGGATGACTTTTAGGGCGTGAGTCACGACTTGACATATTTGCTCTTATGTTGTGAGCGTAGTTTGGTTATCATATATGTCTCTGCTTTATAGACTATTATGATTTCATTTCTGATATTTCTGATTTCACATACTTGGTACTGTTGTCTTGACCTCCTTGAAATTTGCGTTCATCTGAGTAAAAGGTACATCGGTGTCGATCCGCTTTTAGGATCACGCTTTCGTATTGGGAAGCTCGTTCCTTGGAGGCTTATCTTTTGGTATGTTACCACAGTGCAGTAGATTCTTATACATTCGGGGTATGGCGGGGCCTGTCCGTCATATTTGTTGTAAAATCTTAAGTGCATGCCTTTGTTGTGGGCGGGGAGTTTGTAAAAAGGATAAGCTGACCGGTATTTATGTATATATGATGAAGGCAAGCTGTTTTGGTTGACTGTTTATTTATCTTTTCTCTTAATTCATGTTCATGTTTTTATTTCCGTGATTTTCTCGATGTTGTATCACTAGGGTGCGGGGTAAGGCACGATCCACGGGCAGGTTGGTCGTGACAATAACAATCTTATTAAAGCAGCCATGATCTAGGAAATATAATATTATTTTGTCTCACCTTAGCTTCTATGCAGATGGAGGTTTCTACTGGTCTTAATATAATTAATTATTGTCAATACATTTTCATTTATTAAGCTTATTGCGGTGGTTTGTTCGATACTTATTCTCATTTCCTAAATCGACACAAGGCTTTCATAAACAATTAAGTAAATCGTTCTTTTATTTCTCTTAAGTCGTTATACCTAACTTCCCATAAAGCTAGTATAACTCTTAAGCTTTTAATACAGTATTACTCTTCTTTCAAAAGGTTTCTTAATTCTTTTGAAATACTTCAAGATTCTTATTATTTAAAACTCAAGTCAAAGACATCGGAGTAAACCACGTTCGATTAACACACGTCGTCTACCGTACTAAATATATATATTCTTTTAAAATATCATGCTCGAAAGGATAGGAAGAATCACATACCTCGCGACGATTATCATTATTAGCAAAAGCGCTCCGTATAACGGCTAGCCTTGTCCACCTTCCAAGTAGAACACGCTACTCGCGATTTCAACCTATAAAGGCCATATCGTCTATCAGCGTCTAGACTACCTGTAGAATATTCTAAGCGGAGGGTTCTCTATTCTACGGAAAATGGGCAGCAACACCCTGCGTTAAACTACACAAGTCTCTTAAATCTGATCCATGTAAATCTGATTCAAACTTCTTCTTTAATATTCTTCTGATGTGATTTCAGTTCAATTCTTTTCTGTAATATCCTTCTATGAATCTTATATTCATTTCTATACTACTACAGTATGTAGCTTCCAATTACAATAGAAGGTCAAGAGTATTTACCTCGATAAGCCCAAAATTATCCAAGTTTAAATGTCGATCACGAGCAGCGTTTAGCTCTACTCTGGCGCTCAACCGCTACAAACAACCCTTAGAAGTTCTACGCAACTTCTTCTTAATACTTCAACCAACTGTGAAGATTTTCCTTAGGGTTTCGTTTTGAGACTAAAAGGACATAAGGTAGTATTTCCGGGCTCTACGTATAGAGGTAACTTTGGAATACTACAAGGTATAAGGCTAAGGTATTTTGGAATAGTAACAATACTTGGAGAATATTTTTCTACCAAAGGGGTATTTCGAGAACAACTCAAGAGAGGGGTTTGCTCTTTGGGCGAGCTTCTACTAAGAGGGGAGGATTTTCAAGACTTAGAAAGTGTTTGAGGATGAAGAAAGTCTTGACAAAGGGGTATTTATAGGAAACCAATGGACAAGATCAAGACAAGTGGTGGGTGTAACGACCGTTAGGGCAGTTCGGTGCCTTACCACAGGCACCGTGATACATACATCGAGAAAATCAGCGGAACATAAAACATGAGACATTTAACAAGGGATATAATAGATACAGGCCAACCAAAAGCGATTTGCCTTGGTATATACATAAAACACGAGCAGTTTAATCCTTTTACAACCACACTTGGCAGTACTACGGACCTAAGATATCTGATGACTATGGGGGCCCGCCATACCACGAATGTACAAGAACCTCTGACTCGAGAACACTGCAAAAGATAAGCCTCGGGAGCGGGCTTGATCTGGCGTGATCACATGGCGAGGATCACGGCGATGTACCTACTGCGGCATGAGCGGCCGAGGTCGATTACAGTACCAAGTATGTGGCCCATGCAACGTAAATGAAATCATACTAGTCTATATAAAGCGGGAGACATGTATGATAACCAAACTACGATTCTGACATAGCGATCATCACTCCGATATATCTATGGGTCTCGCCCGCGACATCAATCGAGTTCGCATTATGGCGCGTGCCGGAATCTGCATCGGTGTAGACATGTCCATGATGCGACAATAATACCAATGTCCGTAGCCACATGCCGGGTCTGCGCCGGTGTAGGCGTGTCCGTGTGACCTCAATAACAAACGGCAATCAAATGGAAGCATACGTGCGCTACGCATCGTGTCGGTATGTCGAAGAAACAATAAGACAACATTCCAAATGGGCGCATACGATGCGCTACGCATCGTGTCGGTATGTCGAAGAAACAATAGGGCGGCATTCCAAATGGGCGCATACGTGCGCTACGCGTCGTGTCGGTATGTCGAAGAAATCCTGGCGATAATCAAAATGGAAACATACGTGCGCTGCGTCGTGTCGATATATCAGCGATTAACCACAGACCTTAACCAAAATGGAAGCATGCGATGCGCTACGCATCGTGTCGATATGTCGCGATTAACAACAATAATACTATCAGCGAGGCGTGCGTGGAATTTCTCGTCGCTACACGTCAGTAAGTTCTCAACGATCAACCGACCTGCATCGAGAGGCGGTAACACGAAACAACGCTTGTACAATAAAGGCTATCATCACAAGCATAGGCGGTTTCACAACAACAAGCATAGGCAAGTTTCACAACAACAAGCATAGGCAAGTTTCACACAACTCAAAGTACTTTCATTTTATGCCAAAGTCGGGTTTGTAACCCCAAAGTACTACATACGTTAAGTTCTTTTAAAGAGATCCATTACTTTTATAAAAGTCACGATACCGTAGTATTAGAATGACCAACCCGCATTCCTTTTCAAAATCAAGTAACAACATTCTTTTTCTAAGTTCGGTTTGCTAGTTTGATTACTCAAACTTCTCATTTTCAAATGGTTTCATAGTTCCCAAACTTAATCACTTGATTCCTTTTAGAACAATTGAGTAACATATGTCATATCGTGAGTAGTTTATTCTTGTTTATAACGATCTTATTACGGCCATGATCTAGAAAATGTAATATCATTTTGTCTCATCTTAGCTTATGCGGATGGAGGTTTCTCTTGGTTTTAATACAACACGTCATTTATTCAATACATTTTCCTTTATTAGCTGCGGTGGTGCAGCCGATACGTTACGATTCGAAATCGGTAAAACATTATCCTTTAAAACCAGTACTCATTACTCACGAATGAGGTTTCACACAAACGTCCACATTAAAACAAATAAGTTAAGTCTCTTATCTTATAAGATCAAGTCTCTTAACTTCTAACGTGATAAACCATTTTCACTTACATAAGGTCGTTATAACTAACTTCCCATAAAGCTATTATAACACTATGTTTTAAACGACCAAATCACTTAGCACGTATGCGTCTGCGTACTACATAGTTCACAACAATCATGCTAGAAAAGATAGGAAGAGGTTCACATACCTCGCGGCGAGTATCGACTAATAGCAAAGCGCTCGACGATGGCTACTCAAGCCAAGTGGATCATTCCACCGTGGTATTTCAACCTATAAGGCCGCTTATTAACATCGTAGAACATTCTACGAAAAAATTCGGCACACCTCCCATGGCGTAAATCTCTCATCGGGCGGCTATCAAGCCAACGAGGGGTTATCATCTAACGGCGGGTACAATTCTACTCACTACTACACAAGTCTCATGTCTGATCTATGTAAAAGCGATTCGATTCTTGGGCTTAAGTCGAGGACATTGCCACAAGCTATGTTGATTATATATATAGCATACTTAAACTATATTTTCCTCTGACATGTAATATCCAATTACAATAGAGACGAAGATATTTACCTCGCTAAGCCAATTATCCAAATATAAAGTCGATCTGGGCAATCGTTTAGCTCGACTCAGCGCTCAACGCTCTAAACCACCCTTAGAAGTTCTAACCAACACCTGACTCCAACGGACTATGGAGATTTTCCTAGGGTTTGGTTTCTGTGTGGGAAGTATAATAGTATTTACGGGCTTTTAGTATAGGTATAACCTTAGAATACAACAAGGTATCTGGCTAAGGTAATTTGGGCATTATAACATACTTGGAGAGTATTTCTATACCTGAGGGGTATTATCACGAAACTAGGCTGGGGTACCCCGGCTAGCACCTCGAAGGAGGGTGGCTACCGCCGGCCTACCAGCTGGGGAACTCTCGACGAGGGCCTGCGAAAAGGGGAGGAAGGCTCTGAGACTTAGGCATTTTGGATGAAGAAGTTCATCAAAGGAGAGGGTATTTATAGCCTGGCCAAGGCCAACCAATGGCGAGATCTAGCCAAGTGCTACACGAGTGTAAGGCGAGATCAAGCGAGTGCACCACAACCCTACTCGCGAATCCCTGCAAATATCTCTGCAAATATCTTCCGACGCCCGTTCGATCGTCCGTATGCGCCATTATGCCGCTGATGAGAGGGTGCGAGTGCAGCCTCTCGTTGGTCCAAAATGTTCGTCTCTCGGAAAAATCCATAAAAATACTAAATGACATAGCGGAAATTCCCTACGAAAGTGGAAAGCGTTTAGTCAGCGACTCTGGCAAGTGTTATGACAACCATAATTCGGCGAAAGGTGCCACGTGGGGTGACACGTGTCGCCCGATTAAATCAAAATATTTGCGTCTTAGAAAATATCCAAAGCGGCCAAAATCTCAAAATCAAAGCGGGCCCCTGGCCAGTAAATTTCTCAGTGGGCCCAGCGTGACCATTTAGAAAATAAAATTCCATAATTCTCTAATATTCCGGAAGTCAGAATACCGTCTGGGAATCAATTCCGTTAACGAACCTTTTTCCTTCAGCGGAAACTTTTAGTGGAAAAATCGCCTCTTTCTTCGCTTTCGATATTTAGCCGTATTCAAATGCGTGCGTCCTCGCATACATACCACGGGACTACGAGGGTATAACATTCTTCCCCAGAAACATTCGTCGAATGTTCTTCTAAATCTCAAAGCGAACACGTGCGGTATAGTCTTCCTTCTTATACTTACGAAACAATCGCCACGGTGGCGCGAAATACCTCGTAAAATACTTACATCCAAGTCCACGAGGAAACACCTCTAACATCACCACAATTAATACTACTTTTGTCACTTTGTCGCGAGCCTTGCTCCAGCGACCCAACAAATGATGCCGTGCGTGCGATCACGAAGGTATGCGCTCGAATTCTTACCATATTTACGATCTTGCTTTAGTATCGAAGCCGGGTTACTATCTCTACGAGGTCATCATTGCGGGAACATTACGGATGGATCTTGATACTTTCGAACATAACAATCTGAAAGGCCGGACGTCTTGCCTCACAAGTCGGACGGCAATTACTAACATATAAATGACTGGCCTATTCATGAACTCAAGGCCCAAGTGACTCGGGCTAAGTTCCTTCATTTCCAAAACTTCGTCACACCTCAGCGGGTGGTACTCAAGAAGACCGACCGTCGGCACGAACTCTGGCGTCGTCGCCGATTATCCATACGATTCCTCAGCTGCGAACCTCTGACAAAACACCAGCTATCCGCGGTCTGTGGAACAAGCTGAACGACTATCGAACCACGCGACATCGAACCAATCGGTAGCGGCTTGCATTTCTGCCCTAAGGCGTCACAAGGCGACGTCCGAACAACGAAATGGTAGCTTAAACACTCCCAGGAGACAACGATCCTCGCGGCTACCACGAAATCAAAACAACGGCGGGGCGAATGCGTCTGAGGAGACTACGCGAGTTCTAGCCTGCTGGTACAAACTCGAGAAGAAAGCAGTAGTACCACAGGCTCCATTGTCGTCATAAGGTGAAGGTAGGCACCGTGCAACCTCGCGACCGGATAACATCAACAACTGTAGAGAGCGACCACGGTGAAGAACACGATAAATTTGCCCCGTCGGCCCGACCAGTCGAATGCATCCACGAACTTGCTGCGGCTAACTAAACATGGGCCTAACACCTCGTGACCTAACACAAGAGGACCACCAAGCGACCCCAGCGCGAGCCTACCGCGGGTTGACCATGCGTAGCCTCGACCACGACGTGAGCGAAATACCATCTCCAGAAGGAACAATCTTACTAAACACGTTACGAAAACCTAGCGGTCTTCTTAGCTCAACTACCCTCTTTCATTTCATACTACATAGGGACTTATCCCAAACCACGACTCACGTGCACTATGCACTCTATAAAGTCAAACATAACACTACACCTTTCTCGAGATGGCACCTCTAAGGTCTTTGCGTATAAAGCTCTAAGGCTCACACTTTCTCTATCCCCCAAAATCTTACTCGGTTAACCGCGTGATTCTAATCACGACTAACACCTTTGCTATCGAACATAGCGCAAGGTATACTCGCCTTGAAAGTTACCAAAGGACCTTCTGCTCGGCCTCTACATTGTCGCCCGTTAACGCGTCGATCTCGTTTCTCGGCTGCTGCGCGTAAGCGTAGCCATGCTCGAAGCCTAGCGAAGGATTACTCTTTGCACAACCTTCTCTTAGGTAGTCATCAAGACTCGCGATACATCGGTATACTCTGGTAGCCAAATCCATAGCTAGTAACAGGTTGTCTCTTGCGATCTATATTCTCGGTTCGATGCGTAGGCGAAGGTTCACGTATCATGGCGCGGTAGGCTGCGTCGCCATGCTTAAACTCTCTGGGGCTAGTGGCGTCGCGAAATCCCGAATGAAGCACTACCTAGGTAATGATTTGGCACGCCTCGCCACCCTACGAACTCTGCTCGCGGCTCGCCATTTGCGCGCCTCACAGGCGGGTTGCCTACGCGGAGGCATAGCGATAAGGAAATAATTTCGTCGGAGGGTCGACTTACAACGACTCTGAGCCGCGATCTGAGTGAGAAGAATAGTAACCAATCCTAAATATCCTATAGCCTCACGATTATTGGTGTGGTGCCGTGCGATAATCAGACTGGATGCTGCGTAGACACTTTCAGAGATTAAGCGCTCTGATACCACTTTTGTAACGACCCGTTCCGGGGCCCGTTACTGGTGCCTTACCCTGGGCACCCTAGTGATACATACATCAGAGAAAATCAGCGGAACATAAAACATGAGACATTTAACAAGGGATATAATAGATACGAGCTGACCAGCGATTTGCCTTGGTATATCATAAAACACGAGCAGTTTAATCCTTTTACAACCACGCGCAGCGATTACTACGGACCTCTAAGATATCTGATGACTATGGCGGGGCGAGGCCGCCATGTACCACAGATGTACAGAACCTACAACTCGAGGGAACACTGCAAAAGATAAGCCTCGGAGAAGCGGGCTTGATCTGTTGGCTTGTGATCTATGGCGAGGATCACGGCGATGTACCTCACTGCGGCATGAGCGGCCCGAAGGAGGTCGATCAGTACCAAGTATGTGGCTGTACAACACGTAAATGAAATCATACTAGTCTATATAAAGCGGGAGACATGTATGATAACCAAACTACGATTCCGACATAAAGCGATCATCGCTCGATATATCTATGGGTCTCGCCCGCGACATCAATCGAGTTCGCATTATGGCGCGTGCCAGGAATCTTGCATCGGTGTAGACATGTCCATGATGCGGCAATAATACCAATGTCCCGGCGCGTGCCGGAATCTGCGCCGGTGTAGGCGTATCGTATGACCTCGATATGAGCGACAATCAAATGGAAGCATACGTGCGCTACGCATCGTGTCGGTATGTCGAAGGAAACAATAAGACAACATTCCAAATGGGCGCATGCGTGCGCTACGCATCGTGTCGGTATGTCGAAGAAACAATAGGACGGCATTCCAAATGGGCGCATGCGTGCGCTACGCATCGTGTCGGTATGTCGAAGAAATCCTGGCGATAATCAAAATGAAACATACCGTGCGCTACGCGTCGTGTCGATATATCAGCGATTAACCACAAGACCTTAACCAAAATGGAAGCATACGTGCGCTACGCATCGTGTCGGTATGTCAGCGATTAACAACAATAATACTATCAGCGAGAGCGTGCGTGGAATTTCTCGTCGCTGCCGGCACGTCAGTAAGTTCTCAGCGATCGGCCGACCTCTATCGAGGCAGCGGTAACACGAAACACGGCGCTTGTACAATAAAGGCTATCATCACGAAGCATGGCAAGTTTCACAACAACAAGCGTAGGCGAGTTTCACAACAACAAGCATAGGCAAGTTTCACGACTCAAGTACTTTCATTTTATGCCAAAGTCGGGTTTGTAACCCCAGTACTACATCGTTAAGTTCTTTTAAAAGAGATCCATTACTTTTATAAAAGTCACGATACGTAGTATTAGAATGACCAACCAGCATTCCTTTTCAAAATCAAGTAACATTCTTTTCTAAGTTCGGTTGCCTAGTTTGATTACTCAAGCTTCATTTTCAAATGGTTTCATAGTTCCCAAACTTAATCACTTGATTCCTTTTTAGAACAATTGAGTAACATATGTCATATCGTGAGTAGTTTATTCTTGTTTATAACGATCTTATTACTGACCGTGATCTAGAAAATGTAATATCATTTTGTCGTCTTAGCTTCATGCGGATGGAGGTTTCTCTTGGTTTTAATACAACCGTCATTTATTCAATACATTTTCCTTTATTGCGGTGATGCAGCCGATACGTTACGATTCGAAATCGGTAAAACATTATCCCTTTAAAACCAGTACTCATTACTGCGAATGAGGTTTCACACAAACATCGGCATTAAAACAAATAAGTTAAGTCTCTTATCTTATAAGATCAAGTCTCTTAACTTCTAACATCGATAAACCATTTTCACTTACGTAAGGTCGTTATAACTAACTTCCCATAAAGCTATTATAACACCATGTTTTAAACGAACCAAATCACTTAGCGTATGCGTCTACCGTGCTACATAGTTCACAACAATCATGCTAGAAAAGATAGGAAGAGGTTCACATACCTCGCGGCGAGTATCGACTAATAGCAAAGCGCTCCAAGCGATCGGCTACTCGGCCCAAGTGGATCATTCCTGCGTAGTATTTCAACCTATAAGGCCCTGACGCTTATTAACATCGTAGAACATTCTCTGAGAAAAATTCGACACCTCCCCACAGCGTAAATCTCTCTCTATCGGTGGCTATCGAGCCAACCGAGGGGTTATACATCTAACGGCGGGTACAATTCTACTCGATGCTACTACCTGAAGTCTCATGTCTGATCTATGTAAAAGCGATTCGATTCTTGGGCTTAAGTCGAGGACATTGCCCTGGCTATGTTGATTATATATATAGCATACTTAAACTATATTTTCCTGACATGTAATATCCAATTACAATAGGGACAAGATATTTACCTCGCTAAGCCCGTAATTATCCAAATATAAAGTCGATCTGGGCAATCGTTTAGCTCCCGACTCAGGCGCTCGACCAGCTCTAAACCACCCTTAGAAGTTCTAACCAACACACCTGACACTCCGGCCTATGGAGATTTTCCTAGGGTTTCGGTTTTCGTGTGGGAAGTATAATAGTATTTACGGGCTTTTAGTATAGGTATAACCTTAGAATACAACAAGGTATCTGGCTAAGGTAATTTGGGCATTATAACAATACTTGGAAGTATTTCTATACCACAAAGGGGGTATTATCAAAGCTAGGCTTGGGGTACCATTGTTGCACCTCAGGAGGGGGTGGCTACCGCCGGCCTACCAGCTGGGGAACTCGGCGAGGGCCTCGCGAAAAGGGGAGGAAGGCTCTCGAGACTTAGGCATTTTGGATGAAGAAGTTCATCAAAGGAGAGGGTATTTATAGCGCAAGCGAGGCGACGATGGCGAGATCTGGCGAAGTGCTACACGAGTGTAAGGCGAGATCAAGCCAAGTGCACCTAACCTACTCGCGAATCCTGCAAATATCTACGAATATCTTCGACACGCGTTCAATCGTCCGTATGCGCCCATTTATGCCCGCTGATGAGAGGGTGCCAAGTCGCCCTCTCGTTGGTCCAAAATGTTAGATCTCTCGGAAAAATCCTTAAAAATACTAAATGACATAGCGGAAATTCCCTACGAAAGGCGTGAAAGCGTTTAGTCGGCGACTCTAGCAAGGGTGTTATGCACAACATAGTCGGCCCGAAAGGTGCCACGTGGGGGTGACGCGTGTCGCCCGATTAAATCCAAAATATTTCGTCTTAGAAAATATCCAGCAGCCAAAATCTCAAAATCAAGCGGGCCCCAAAGCCAGTAAATTTCTCAGTGGGCCCACGTGACCATTCAGAAAATAAAATTCCATAATTCTCTAATATTCGGAAGTCGAATACCAAACGGGAATCGATTCCGTTAACGAACCTTTTTCCTTCACAAAACCGGAAACTTTACAGTGGAAAAATCGCCTCTTTCTTCCTTTCCAATCTTTACGTGTATTCTCGTGCGTGCGTCCTCGCATACATACCAGGGACTACGGGGTATAACGATGGGCAAGTGGAGGTGAGGATTTTCCCAAGTGCCACAGCCATCTACCTCGATTCACTCCAAACGTTGACCTATGGTTTAGGCCCTGGCTTGGCACAAAGCGTGCGCATCAATCGGCCTAAGACCGCCCACTTGAGTGTGACAAGTGTAAGCCTCTCGTTGGTCCAAAATATTTCATCTCTCGGAAAAATCCGCAAAAATTATTAAAGTCATAGCAGTAATTTTCCTACAAAGTTTGGAGAGCGTTTGGCGGAAAACAATTCTTTTAGTGGGTTGTGAACAAAATTCGTCCCTTTGCCTGCCAAGGCTCAAACTTTTATGCGTATGCCTCGCGTACATACTCTAGAAATACGGGGTATATGGCGGTGCTTCGTTCGGGAGTTACTGCGGCAGCGCGATCCCGAGTATAAGCGCGGCGGCGATTCTCTGCGGCCATGATATTTGAACCTTGATTCTACGACCCGATGGCGAAGTATGGATTGCAAAGAGGCGACCACATTACTAGTATGGATTTAGCAACGAGTATATTATGTACGAATTTATCACGGTCTTGATGATTATCTAAGAGAGGTTGTGCAAGAGTAGCTCTTGATCGAGCATGAGCATGGCTGCGTGCGAGCTTATCTGCGGCCGGCGTGAGGATCGGCGGGTTAACGAGTCGTGAAGAGGCGAGCAGCGAGTCCTTTGGTAACTATCGAGCGGACGCTTCGGCGAATTGATTATGCGCCTCGCGGTGCGAGTAGTCCTCCAGACCGGGGCGTTCGGGGTATGCGAGAGTTGGTGAGCTCGAGGCTTGATTCACGCGATACGTCGGTTCGGCCAGCGGATTGATTTTCCGCAGTGTTCGCGGTGGCGAGCGTCGTCGGGAATGTCGTCTTTTTTGTTGGTGCTTGTTTTACCGGCGGCCGTCAGGGCCATGTGTCGAAAGGATGTCCTAGTAGGAGGACTCAGCCTGCCAGATCAGTTGCGGATTCAATGGTTCGGAGAGGAAGGGGTGCTAGCCAGAGGAGGCCACCCCCACCTCGGTGTGGCCGTTGTGGTAGATGTCATGGTGGGGAGTGTCGTACTTCGGCGGCTTGTTTTCTTGCGGCGGCGGGGCCATTTGCGAGAAATTGTCCGAGAGGTGGCGCGGATGTAGAGACTTCGACGCCGGGATCGGTGGCTAGTTCATCATCTTCCTAGCTATCGCCCAGCAGGCGAGGATTGATTAGAGCGACAAAGGGTAGTGAAGCGATAGATACGGTATATCATAACCTCTAGAGATTTGTATGTGTGTTAAGATGAGTATATTTGTCACGACGAACCGGGCGTGGTGGTGCCTTACCGGGCACCCTAGTGATCTGACATCGAGAGAAAAACCGGAAATAAAAAAACTAAATCATACGATTAGATATGGATCAAGATAAAGAAAAATAGGCCAACCAAAGCGGTTGCCTTTACTGCATATATATAAATGTCGACATTTGAGCGATTACAATCCTTACAACCACACTTGCAAGCGATTGCTCTGGACCTCTAAGATTTTACAACAACTATGTGGGACGGGGCCACGCGTACCACAGATGTACAAGAACCTCTGGACTCGGGGTAGCATGCAAAAGATAAGCCTCAGGAAGGCGGAGCTTCCCAATACGCTGAAATGTGATCCTATAAGCGGGGATCGGCGGTAGATGTACCTCTACTGCGGCATGAGCAGCGCCCCCGAAGGAGGTCGATATAGCAGTACCAGTATGTGGCGAAAATACTGTAAATGAAATCATAACAGTCTATATAAAGCGGGAGACATGCATGATAACCAAACTACAGTACACAACATATAAGCAGTTATATCAAGTCAGGGACTCACGCCCTCAGTCATTACTCAAATATAACTATGGGTCTCACGCATGACATCAATCATGCGTGGAATACGCCCGCTGCCGGCGATCTATGATATGATAACACGAAGTACACGAACATCGAGTCCACATGTCATAAAAAGACCGTGCGAAATAATCATAACATGAAGGCGACACGTGGCAAGTGCGATAACCTATACGGATCCGCTGCGTCACGGCGTGGCGGCGGGCAAATAAGCGGACTATGCAGATCCGCGGCCGTAAGTCACGAAGCCGTCGAAACAACGACTCGCGAAGGCGACACGTGGCAAGTGTAATAGCCTCGCGAGATCCTCGGCGCCACGCGAATGGCGGGGCAAGTAGCGGACTAAGCACGGATCACAATCGTAAGTCACGATACCGCGCCCGGCTGAAGCGTGGCAAGTTCGATAACCTATACGAGATCCACTGCGTCACGTGGCGGCGGGGCAAGTAAGCGGTATGCACGATCGCGGCCGTAAGTCACGATCTTCGCCATAAATAACCATAATGGTCACATTCACAGAATCCATCATCGGTGTAGACATGCCCGTATAACAATAATAATGGAAGCATACGTGGAATCTTAGTCATCGGCTGCGATGCGTCGATAAGTTCTCGACAAGTCAAACCCTCCGTGAGACAGCGGTAGTATAGAAACACAATTTTTGCACAACAAAGGCTCTCACAACAAGCATAGGCAAGTTACACAACAACAAGCATAGGCAAGTTATACACGACTCAAGGTACTTTCATTTTATGTCAAAGTCGGGTTTTAACCTAAAGTACTACGTGCGTTAAATTCCTTTTAGAGATCCGTTTCTTTTACAAAGGTCACCGATGCAGTAGTATAAAAATAGAGTGACTAACATTGTTAAGTAAACCAAAACACTTCCCTTTGTAAATCAAGTAACAACATTATTTTCCAAACGTTCAAGTTTGCCTAATTTCAAATGCTCAAGTTTCTCATTTTCGAAAAGGTTTCGTAGTTCATAGTTTTAATCCACTTTAAAACAATTTGAGAAACATATGCCTTATGTGTGAGTAGGTTATTCTTGTTCATAACAATCTTATTAAGCGACCATGATCTAGGAAATGTAATATCATTTTGTCTCATCTTAGCTTCATGCGGATGGGGTTTCCATGGTTTTAATAATACTTTATTAGTCAATACATTTCCCTTTATTAAGTACTGCGTGGTTTGTTCGATACTTATTACGATTTAGAAATCAGTAAAACATTATTCCTTTTATCAACCAAGTACTCATTACTCACGAATGAGGTTTCACACAAACATTCATATTAATTCATTTAAGTCAAGCCTCTTATCTTTTAAGATCAAGTCTCTTAACTTCTAAAATTAATAAACCATTCTTTTTATCTTTCTTAAGTCGTTATACCTAACTTCCGTAAAGCTAGTATAACTCTTAGCTTTTAAAACAAGCATTACTCTTCTTTCAAAAAGGTTTCTTAATTCTTTTGAAATACTTTAAGATTCTTAATATTGGGCTTAAGTCAAAAGACATTGCGTAAAACTACGTTAAGATTAACACACGTCGTCTAGTACTATATATATATTCTTTTAAAATATCATGCTCGAGGATAGGAAGAATCACATACCTCGCGACGATTTATCGACTATTAGCAAAGCGCTCACGGCTATAACCCGACTAGCCTTGTCCACCTTCCAAGTAGTACATGCTACTCATGAGCGATCGACGATAAAGGTTATAAGTCTCTGTAAATCTGATCCTATGTAAATCTGATTTAATCTTCTACTTTAATATTCTTGGATGTGATTTGATTCAAGTCTTTTACGTAATATCCTTCTATTACGATTCAATTCTCTTCTATGAATCTTATATTCATTTCTAATAATACTACGGTATGTAATTTCCAATTCTGATAAAGGATAGGATTATTTACCTCGGTAAGCCCAAAATTATCCAAGTTTAAAGTCGATCATGAGCAACGTTTAGCTCCTACTCGGTGCTCGACCCGCTCTAAACAACCCTTAGAAGTTCTCATAACTTCTACTTAACACTTCAACCGACTATGAAGGTTTTCCTTAGGGTTTCGTTTAGTGGCTAAAGGAAGTATAATAGTATTTTAGGGCTTTTAGTATAGAGGTACTTGGAAATACTACAAAGGTTTTGGGCTAGAGTATTTTGGCATTACAACAATACTTGGAGAAGTATTTCTATACAACAAAAGGGGGTGTATTTCTCAAAACAACTAGGCTAGGGGGTGTTCTCGTGAGGGCCTCTCGAAGGGGAGGGGAGTTGGACGAGGCTCGCGAGGAGAGGAGGATTTTTAGACTTGGAAATGTCTAAGTGTGGATGAAGAAGTTCATCAACTAAGGGGGGTATTTATAGGCCAACCAATGGCCAAGATGAAGCCAAGTGCTATGCAAGTGTAGGGTGAGGATTTACCCAGTGTCATATCCGTCTACTACACAAAAATATCCTACCAACCCGCCGGCCAAACAAGGCCACCAATTCGTGCAAATGGGCGCCTCAAGTCCGCCAACTAGAGGGTGACAAGTGTAAGCCTCTCGTTGGTCCAAAATGTTTCATCTCTCGGAAAAATCCGCCAAAAATAATAAGCGACATAGCCAGAATTTTCCCTACATGACTTTGTAAAACGTTTCGTCGGAAAACGATTCTTTTAGTGAGTTGTGCACAAATGTTTTTCGTCCAAGGTACCTAACTAAGGCTAAACTTTTGTACGTACGCCCTTACGTACATACTCTGGACATACGGGGTATAACATTCTCCCCCCCTTAGAAACATTCGTCGAATGTTCATACCAAGCGGATAACGATCAAGTTCCTCATAGCTTAACCGGTTTGCAAATGCGCACATGGTCACGGAGAATAACAGCGCGCAAATACTTAAATCCAAGCCAGCGAGGAATCACCTCGGCGATGCAAAACAATACCAACTCTGGCCGGTCCAAAGGATACTCCGCCCGCGTTCGTTTCACAAAAATGATGACTTCCATCTTCGGCACAAGTTCACTTCTTTCCTTTCTCGTCGTACCGCTTCCGAACACTCGAACTCTTCCTAGTACCGTACCACGCTTGATCAGCGCTTACATTGCGAAACTTTGAGTCACTACCTCGAACTTGGTCATCTTACTAGCCACTTTCCTCTAAGGCCATTCTCGGCCTTGAACCGGTCTGGTCGAGCGCGTCCACGAATTCATGCGATGGTTACCTAACGGGCCTAGCACCCTCGTGATCCTACCGCAGCGGGATCACCTCGGTGACCGACCCCAGCAGACTACGGGTTGACCGCGCAATAGCTGACCCGACCCAGCAACGCGTCAAGCTCTTGTTCCACGATCAGGAATAATCTTACCTATACAGTGAAAGCTACCACTTCCATTTTACACCACGAGGAATTTTCCCACAATTACTCGCGTATACTTATACGTTCGACAAAGATCACATGAAAATCTTGTACTCAAGCGGCGCACATCTAAGGTCTCAAGCGTAATATTCTAAGGTTAATCATTTTCTCACTTTGAGTCTTACCCTTTTCACTAACGAGCTTCTAAATCACATTTTAGCGAGAAAGTTATCTGAACATAACACTAAACACATCATCATCGTAACATCAATACATACAAATCTCTAGAGGTTAAGGATATACGAAAATAGGCGGTTCAAAGGACCGCTAAAGAGAACTTCCACGCGACCTCTGGTAGCTGCCGCGTATGAACATCTGCCTAGCTATGGAAGGTGAAGAACCCACAACCGATCTAGTAGTGCGTGCTATCCCACGATGCTACCTGGTGAGACGATCGCTCGTCAAATGGCCTGTCGGCAAGTATAGCAATCTCCCAAACTAGTCGACATTTCCCCTATGGGCTTTACCACAGCGGCGGCTGAGATACGGGTGGCCTCGTCCGCGACACTTCTACTCGCGAAAATCTGAAACACAGGAGCCACGGCCGGCTCTGAATATCCGAAGGTCGAGAAGGTGTGGAGGACCACTGCATCTTGGCGGAGGTACATAACTAGTCTAACTTTGAGGCGGTCCGCCTCGAAAGTTATCAAAGGACCCTCTTGCGGCCTCTTACTGCTGATCTTGGTCATTACATGCGACCTCTCGCTCCTCGCGTCAGTCGCATAAGCTGCGTGCGGGCAATGTCGTGCGGTGAAGAGCTACACGAACAACTCTGCTAGGTAATCATGAGCCTGTAACATATCGGTGCACTCGATCCCCATACTAGCTATTAGCGAGGGGTCTGCAGGGCGATGAGTCGAACTCCACATTGTACTCCCGAACCGTCGTCAGATTACGCGCATGACACCAAAAATATGTCGGCGAGCCCTCGCCATCTGTGGAGGCAAGAAATGTGCAAGAAATGCCACGAGAACTTCGTCCCGTATAGGTGAAGTGCATTCTCTCCCGGAGCAGCTCGCGAATCAAACGGTTGATTGCGGTATCACGCGGCCGTCACGAACCTAGGACCAGCGACTCGGTCTCGATGCTTTGATCACTCTCGTGATCATTTATGGCTGTCGGATGAACTCCTGCGGATCATCCTCGGGCCTCGACCCGTAAAACTCGGCGGGCTCTGACTTCGAGAAAATCCGTAGCCTCAAACTATCGATCTAGGGTGAACGGCTGGTGCTCTTTGGGCTGCTGCGTCCGGCCTATCCTCAAATCAGCCTGACCACGGCTGTCGCTGGGCCCAGCTCGCAACCCGTCTCCTGCTCCAGGTGTGGGGCTGGAAGCTCAGTCTTGTGGTCTCTGTAGAGGCTGCGGCTGCTCTACTCGCGACTCCTCTGCTGCCTTGCTCTTACGGGCCACTGGTTGCCTTGCGGAGGCATAAGCGGTAAAAGCGAAATCGTCGGAGGGTCGACTTATCACCGCGGCTCTAAGGCCGCGATCTCGGAATGAGAAGAATGAAAATCAATCCTAAATGTCCTGCGACCTCACGATTATAGATGTAGTGCCAACGCATCGATAATCAAGACTCTACTGACACGATGCGTAGACATTTTCGAGGACTAAGCTGCTCACGATACCACTTTTGTCACGACCCAAACTGGGCGTGATTGGTGCCTTACCGGGAACCACTAGTGATACAACATCGAGAGAAAAACCGGCGGAAATAAAAACTAAATCATCTGATTAGATATGGATCAAGATAAAAGAAAAATAGGCCAACCAAAGCGGTTGCCTTTACTGCATATATATAAATGTCGACATTTGAGCGATTCTGATCCTTACTGACCACACTTGCGATTCTACGGACCTGCAAGATTTTTACAACAACTATGGCGGGCGGGGCCCGTACCACAGATGTACAAGAACCTACGGACTCGAGGTAACATGCAAAAGATAAGCCTCAGAAGGCAGGCTTCCCAAAAGCTGAAATGTGATCTATAAGCGGGGATCGGCGGTAGATGTACCTCTACGCCCGGCATGAGCGACCAGAAGGAGAGTCGATCTCGGTACCAAGTATGTGGCGAAAATCGTAAATGAAATCATAATAGTCTATATAAAGCGGAGACATATATGATAGCAAACTACAATACACGTATAAACAATTATATCAAGTCGGGACTCGCACTCCAAGTCATTACTCAAATATAACTATGGGTCTCGCGCCCATGGCATCAATTATTCCGTGGAATACCTTCCTCCTTGGCGATCTATGATATGATAACACGAAGTACACTGAACATCGGGTCCGCTGTGTCGTAAAAAGGCAAATGCGAAATAATCATAACATGAAGGCGACACGTGGCAAGTGCGATAACCTATACGGATCCGCTGCGTCACGTGGCGGCGGCAAGTAAGCGAGCTATGCGGATCCTGGCGTAAGTCACGAAGCCGTCCAACGACTCGCGAAGGCGACCGTGGCAAGTGCAATAGCCTCACGGATCCTCGGCGCCACGCGAATGGCGGGGCAAGTAACGGACTAAGCGCGGATCACAATCGTAAGTCACGATGCTTCGCTGCGAAGGCGACCGCGTGGCAAGTGCGATAACCTATACGGATCCACTGCGTCACGTGGCGGCGGGGCAAATAAGCGAGCTATGCACCCGATCCGCAGCCATAAGTCACGATGCCGCCATAAATAACCATAATGGTCACGTACCGCGAGAATCCATCATCGGTGTAGACATGCCCGTATAACAATAATAATGGAAGCATGCGTGGAATCTTGTCCTGCGATGCGTCCGGTAAGTTCTCGACAAGTCAGCGACCCTCCATCGAGAGGCGCGGTAGTATAGAAACACAATTTTTGCACAACAAAGGCTATCACGACAAGCGTAGGCAAGTTACACAACAACAAGCATAGGCAAGTTATACACAACTCAAGGTACTTTCATTTTATGTCAAAGTTGGGTTTTAACCTAAAGTACTACGTCGTTAAATTCCTTTTAGAGATCTATTTCTTTTACAAAGGTCACGATACGTAGTATAAAAATAGAGTGACTAACATTGTTAAGTAAACCAAAACACTTCCCTTTGTAAATCAAGTAACAACGTTATTTTCCAAGCGTTGAGTTTGCCTAATTTCAAATGCTCAAGTTTCTCATTTTCGAAAAGGTTTCGTAGTTCATAGTTTTAATCCCTTTAAAACAATTTGAGAAACATATGCCTTATGTGTGAGTAGGTTATTCTTGTTCATAACAATCTTATAAAAGTAGCCATGATCTAGATAATGTAATATCATTTTGTCTCATCTTAGCTTCTATGCAGATGGGGGTTTCTACTGGTTTTAATAATATTTTATTAGTCAATACATTTCCCTTTATTAGCATTTGTGGTTTGTTCGATACTTATTACGATTTAGAAATCGGTAAAACATTATTCCTTTTATCAGCAGTACTCATTACTCACGAATGAGGTTTCACACAAACATTCATATTAATTCATTTAAGTCAAGCCTCTTATCTTTTAAGATCAAGTCTCTTAACTTCTAAAATTAATAAACCATTCTTTTTATCTTTCTTAAGTCGTTATACCTAACTTCCCATAAAGCTAGTATAACTCTTAAGCTTTTAAAACAAGCGTTACTCTTCTTTCAAAAAGTTTTCTTAATTCTTTTGAAATACTTCAAGATTCTTATTATTGGGCTTAAGTCAAAAGACATTGCCGTAAAACTACGTTAAGATTAACACCGTCGTCTAGTACTATATATATATTCTTTTAAAATATCATGCTCGAGAGGATAGGAAGAATCACGTATCTCGCGACGATTTATCGACTATTAGCAAAAGCGCTCCACGGCTATAACGGCTAGCCTTGTCCACCTTCCAGTAGTACATGCTACTCGCGAGCGATCGACGAATAAAGGTTATAAGTCTCTGTAAATCTGATCTATGTAAATGCAGTTTAATCTTCTACTTTAATATTAACGATGTGATTTCAGTTCAAGTCTTTTCTGTAATATCCTTCTATTACAGTTCAATTCTCTTCTATGAATCATATATTCATTTCTAATAATACTACAGTATGTAATTTCCAATTACAATAGAAGAATAGGATTATTTACCTCGGTAAGCCCAAAATTATCCAAGTTTAAAGTCGATCCTGAGCAACGTTTAGCTCTACTCAAGGTGCTCGACCGCTCTAAACAACTCTTAGAAGTTCTCATGACTTCTACTTAACACTTCAACCGACTATGAAGGTTTTCCTTAGGGTTTCGTTTAGTGGCTAAAGGAAGTATAATAGTATTTTAGACTTTTAGTATAGGTACTTGGAAATACTACAAAGGTTTTGGGCTAGAGTATTTTGGCATTACAACAATACTTGGAGAAGTATTTCTATACCACAAAAAGGGGGGTGTATTTCTCGAAAACAACTAGGCTAGGGGGGGTGTTCTCGTGAAGGCCTCTCGAAGGGGAGGGAGTTGGGCGAGAGCTGCGAGGAGAGGAGGGATTTTTAGACACGGAAATGTCTAAGTGTGGATGAAGAAGTTCATCAACTAAGGGTATTTATAGGCCAACCAATGGCCAAGATGAAGCCAAGTGCTATGCAAGTGTAGGGTGAGGATTTACCCAAGTGTCACTTATCCATCTACTACACAAAATATCCTACCAACCCGGACCAAACAAGGCCACAATTACGTGCAAATGGGCGCCTCAGTCCGCCAACTAGAGGGTGACAAGTGTAAGCCTCTCGTTGGTCCAAAATGTTTCATCTCTCGGAAAAATCCATAAAAATAATAAATGACATAGCGGAATTTTCCCTACATGAAACTTTGTAAAACGTTTCGTCGGAAAACGATTCTTTTAGTGAGTTGTGCACAAATGTTTTTCGTCCAAGGTGCCTAACTAAGGTTAAACTTTTGTACGTACGCCCTTACGTACATACTCTGGACATACGGGGTATAACAATAGTTTAAGTGTTATGTTCAGATAGCATTGTGTAAATTGTGAGCCTTAGAATATTATACGTAGAGACCTTAGAGGCGAGGCCATCTTGAGTAAAAGATTTATTTTTATGTTTAACCCTTATCGGAGTGCATAGTATACGTGAGATATATTTGTGTGATAAGTCCCTGAGTAGTGTGAAATGAAAGAGGGTAGTTGAGCTAAGAATGACCACTAGGTTTTCGTAACTTGATTAGTGATATTGTTCCGGATCGGGGAACAAGTGTTTGGCGCGATAGCGGGTCGGGTTGAGGCCGTCGCGAGTCGACCAGCGGCTTTGTAATGTGGTGGGGTCAATTCGAGGTGGTCGCCAGGTGGTAGAGTCATGAGGTGTTAGGCCCAAGTTTAGTTAACAGTGTCTGAGTTCGTGGATCGTTCGACCGATGGTCGGGCGATGAGGTCAGCCATCTTATCTTTTAGTCGGGCCAGTGTACTTTCGGCGATGGGTTATGCGAGATGTTATTTATCGGGAAGATTGTAAGGCTACGGGGTCCCTACTTTTACTTATGGCCGCGGTGGAGCCAGGTTCACGGCTATTTCTTTTGTTTACGGAGGTTTTATCGAGGCGGGGTTAGGAACTTCGGTGAGTCTCGATGTGCATTCACCCTCGGGCGGTGTTTGATTTGAGAGATAGCGGCGAGGATTATGTGCCTCTTGTTGAGTGAGTATCATTATAGCTACCATTTGATGTCGGATGTCGCCGTATGAAGCCTTGTATGGGCGGTAGTGTAGGTTGCGGTCGATTGGTTCGATGTTGGCAAGGTTGATTGTTGGTTCATACTTGTTTGTGAGAATGTGGATAGGGTGAAGCTTATCGGGAGAGGTTATTGGCGGCTCGAGTCGACAAAAATCATGCGGATAATCGGGCGTCGACACTTGGAGTTCAGGTTGGTCGGTTTTCTTGGAGTACCACCGGAAGGCGTGCGAGATTGGGAAGGAAACTTAGCGAGTACTTTGAGCCTTTTGGATCATGTGGAGAATAGGCGGGTTGCTATAAGTTAGCATTGCCCGTCCGACTTAGAAAGCGATGCGTCCGGTCTTTCGTATTGCTATGTTCGGAAAAGTATCGGAGATCCATCCAGAGTGTTCCCAGTTAATGATGACCAAGTTGGAGATAGTAACCCAGAGATTTTGGAAACTGAAGCAATAACAGAAATGTGGTAAGTTATGAGAAAGAGTTCGAGTGTACGAGGAGGGTACGACCAGTAAGGGAAGAAGCGAGCATGTGGTAAGAGAATAGAAGTGATCATTTCTTTTGTAAAGTGAAGGTGCGAAGGGAATATCTTTTAGACCTTGGGTGGGAGCTTTTGTTATGCTAGAGGTGATTCCTCGTGGACTTGGGTTAAGTAATCGCGCGTATGTTAATTTGTGGCCAGGTGTGGCATTGGAAACTTGTTTAAGTTAAGAGGAACTTATCATTATCTGTATCGAGAAGGAACATTCGGGACGAATGTTTCTATGGAGGGGAGAATGTTATACCCCGTATTTCCAGAGTATGTATGTGAGGACGTACGTACAAAAGTTTAAGCCTTAAGTTAGGCAAGGGACGAAAATTTGTGCACAACCCCCGAAAAGAATTGTTTTCTGACGAAACGTTTTCCAAACTTTGCGAAGGGAAAATTACGGTTGCGACATTTATTATTTTTGCGGATTTTTCCGAGAGATGAAATATTTTGGACCAACGAGAGGGCGACACTTGTCACCCTCGAGTGAATGACAATGTGGGCTTGTCTTGGCACGTTTTGTGGCCTAAAACTTGGGTCAATGTTTGGTGAGTGATTTGTGGAGTAGATGGCTAGGGTGCACTTGTGCAAATCCACACCCTCCACTTGCCTTAATCTTGGCCATTGAAGGCCCTATAAATACCCCCCCTTAGTTGAAGACTTCTTCATCCACAAAATAATTTCCAAGTCTTGAAATCCTCTCCCCTTTGAAAGGCTCGTCGAAACACCCCTCCCACTTTGTGAGGCCCTTGGCGAGAAATTATCACACAGATCCGGCCGTGGTGGTGCCTACACAGGCACCACCTGCATAACAACCTGAGTAAAGCTGCGGAAATTAAATAACACCTCACTTTTTTTAAAAAAAAACCAGCGTGCGTCTGAGGCAAAGCCGACAAGGTGCCGTATATCATAAACAAAATACACTACCGTACATGAGTCCGTTCCACGTATGAATACGGACCTGCAGGAGTTAAGCGAAATATGGCGGGACAAGGCCCGCCGTACCCAAAGCGTACAAAGCACATCTTGAAGGATATATACCAAAAGATAAACTCACGGGCGGAGGAGCTATCGAAAACTACGGCGGTCGTACACTGCCGATCACCAAGCTGCGTACCTAAACTGCGGCGTGAGCGGCCCGAAGAGTCGATGCGAAGAATGTACCAAGTATGTGAGCGATGAAATCGTAATGAAATCATAACGATCTAAAACAAGCGGGAGACATGTATGATAGCCAACCTTGATCACCTGACACATAGCGATCATAACAAGTCGGGGGCGCGTGCCGCTTAAGTCATTTCTAAAATATAACCATGGGTCTCGCCCGTAATATCAATCGTGCGTGGAATCCTTCCTCATGCCGTGATCCGTGATGTAATAACACCAATAAGGATACATGAATACCAAGTCCCACGTGTCCTAAATACCACGTGGTCGTGCCGGAATCCAGCATCGTAAAAGCATGACCGTAGGGTAACACAAACAAATCGGGGACGTATATAATAATCAAATTACAACACATTGTGCCTTACTAACAATGAGAGTAAGCGATGGTATCCTTACAATATAAAATAGGAAGCTCGTGATCAAGCAGGACCATCGCGCGATATCATTTAGCCATCTACTCGCAGGACTATTTCACGCGTAGGCGCGTGGACGCGTAGGCGCGTGGACCAGCGTGGTATTCCTCGCGTGGGACTATTTCACGCGCGTAAGCCGCTACGGACTCGCGTAGGTATTCCGCGCATAAATTTGGACGCGCGTGGGACTATTTCACCGCGTAAGTCATACGGACCCGCGTGAGGTATTCCTCGCGTCGTGGGTAGCAATTCCTGAGCGCAAATGCCACAAACCGGAATGACCGAAACAAGCGATATACCAATAGCACACAAGCTATTTCCGGCACACATAGGCAATTCTCGACTAATCGGGCCAAGTACTTATCAAGGCACGTGGAAAAATTCTCATTTAGCAAGCCAAAGTACTTACCAAGGCACCATTAGACTAATTCTCAATTAATCAAGCCAAAGTACTTATCAAGGCACAAATAGAATAATTCTCAATTTAACAAGCCAAAGTACTTATCAAGGCACAAATAGAATAATTCTCATTTAGCAAGCCAAAGTACTTTCCAAGGCACCATTAGACTAATTCTCGATTAATCAAGCCAAAGTACTTATCAAGGCCTGATAGAATAATTCTCAATTAACAAGCCAAAGTACTTATCAAGGCCTGAATAGAATAATTCTCATTTAGCAAGCCAAAGTACTTATCAAGGCACAAATAGAATAATTCTCATTTAGCAAGCCAAAGTATTTTCCAAGGCACCCTTAGACTAATTCTCAATTAATCAAGCCAAAGTACTTATCGAGGCGCGATAGAATAATTCTCAATTAACAAGCCAAAGTACTTATCAAGGCACAAATAGAATAATTCTCATTTAGCAAGCCAAAGTACTTTCCAAGGCACCCAGACTAATTCTCAATTAATCAAGCCAAAGTACTTATCAAGGCACAAATAGAATAATTCTCATTTAGCAAGCCAAAGTACTTTCCAAGGCACCCTTAGACTAATTCTCAATTAATCAAGCCAAAGTACTTATCAAGGCATAATAGAATAATTCTCAATTAACAAGCCACAGTACTTATCAAGGCACAAATAGAATAATTCTCATTTTATCAAGCCAAAGTACTAATCAAGGCACACTTAGACAAATTCTCAATTTATCAAGCCAAAGTACTAATCAAGGCATCACGTAGAATTATTCTCAATTAAGCAGGCCAAAGTACTACGTGCGTACATTCTTTTCAAAAGACTCCTTTCTATGTAAAGCCCGCGATACTAACACGTAGTATCAAGGCGTGTCTATTTTCAAAGTAAGTTACTACACTTTTAGAAAACTCATTTCAAAGCTTGAAATCAAGTAACTCCAAATTTTCACAATCTAGGCAACTTATGCCCTTAATCAAAATAGACGACTTTCTAAACCTTCCATAAAGCCGTTATAACCAACTTCCCGTAAAGCGTTATAATCCTTTATGGTTTTAGATATATCCATTCCTTTTATAACCAAGAGACTTATCTTGTTAAAACCAGTATCACATACTTACAAATCAAGTTCTTAACTTTCAAAATACTTGAGTCTCTTAACTTTCAAAATACTTCAAGTCTCTTAATATATAGAAAACAAGTTTCTTCTTTTAAACCAGAAGTAACTCACTCCTTTAAAACAAGTTACTTCTCTTAAATCATGTCATTTCTCCTCTTTTAAAACAATTAAGTAAAACACTCATTTGACTCACTAAAGTCATTATAATGACCTTTAGGATTTGGAAACTCACTTCCTTTTCAAGACTACATGTACTTTAAGTAAAATACTTTCACTTTAAGAATCCAAACTTCACTAAGAAAATGGATTTTACAACACAATTTAAACATCAAAGTACAATCAAGGAAGTACATAGAACAAATTCTATTCTAGGCAATCCAAATACAACGAATGGATCGTTTAAGGAGTAGAACATACTTTCTTAATCTCGAGGAATCATGCTAGAAGAGGAGATAGTTCACATACCTTTTACTAAATCCATAAGCTAAGCCGAATCGCGTGCGTGAAGTGTAAACCTATAATGGTCACAACAAGACTATCGACTTCTAGTCTCAGCGTAGAATAATACTAAGTATCACGGTCTCTAATTCTACGGAAAATCGGGCGACTTCCTTTGTTTCTACTCACTTTGCCACCTTTTTCAAGGTCGAATACAATAACCAAACATGCCACATTTAAGGCTCGAACAATAACCAACCAAAGGGATTACCGCCTTACAATCGTGTAAAATGCATACATAATTCATACCAAGTAGTTTAAAACTCGAAGCCATTCTCGACGACTACAACTAACAATTCAAAGTCTTTTCCAATCCTTTTCCAATCTTAAAGCTAAACGTACTAGTTTTGATTAGTGTTCCAATAGCCCGTAAACATATCAAACCGTACTATATAACACATGCTTAGTAAAATCCATAGCTATAACAATAAGTAAGTCTTAACTACTAAAGCGACAAAATTTATACCTTTCGAAGCCCTTAAAATTTCCAAGATCCAAAGTCGCCTTAGAAATTCTTAGCTCCTTTCCTTAGGTTCCAATCCGCTCCAAGCACTCCTTAGAGGCCTATGAAGAACCCGTCTTCAAGTTCGACTTCAAAGTTGAAGAACTCCTATAGTTTCGCCTTGCGACTAACGTGAAAACTCCGTTTTCGAAATCTTTCTATTGAGATAACCTTACAACACCCTTAGGAACATTGGGTTAAAGTCTTGTGGCTAATGGATCAAAACTACAAATTTTTCTCCTTTCTTTTCTTGCAAACCCGAGAGCACACATGGGCACTGAAGCTCTCTCAATTTTTCTAAGTGTTCAAGACCTTGTCTTGCTACTAGTAGTATACTTATAACCTGATGGAGGCTTAGACTTAAACAAATGTGAGGTTAGGATGAGTTTCACTTGGATCGAGCTAGGTGGACAAGTTGACTTGTCAGCAATATCAAGATTTGGAAGACTTATCTTCTACCATGGTCAATGACCATTTTACCCTTGCATAAATTTCGACCAAGACATGTGGGGTGCCACGTGTCTCCTCTCATTCATCCATAAAATTACGTAACCTCGTGGGCCACAAAAATGTAAAATTCCTCGGGTGGGCCCAGCGTGACCAAATCCGTAAAAATAAATTTCCATAATTTTAATAAGTTCCATAATCTTCAAATAATGCCTTTTGAGAATCAATTCTCAACAACGAACATTTTCCTTTAGGCGTTCGGAAGATTTTCGTCGGAAAAACAATTCTTCCTTTCGTACTAATTTCCAAGTCTTGTTTCCTTTCGTACATTCTCTTATATATGTTAGGACTTACGGGTGTGAAATACCCCCTTCTAGTGGTGATGGCCGAAATACAAACCCCTCTTGAGTTGTTCTCGTGAAATACCCCACTTGGTAGAAAAATACTCTCAGTATTGTTACTATTCCAAAATACCTTAGCCTTATACCTTGTAGTATTCCAAAGTTACCTCTATCGTAGAGCAGGAAATACTACCTTATGTCCTTTAGTCTCAGCGAAACCCTAAGGAAAATCTTCGTAGTGGGTTGAAGTGCTTTAGTAAGTTGTTTGGAAACTTCAAGGGATTCTTGGAGCTTTCGGAGCGTGCAAATTAGGAGCTAAGCGTTGCTCGGGATCGACATTTAATCTTGGATAATTTTGGGCTTGTCGAGGTAAATATCTTGTCCTATTGTAATTAGAGTTTACATATTGTTGAAGTATAAGAATTAAGTATAAGTTATATCTGAGGAAGGTATATAAGAAGGAATTGAACTATACTTACATGGGATTTGTATTCTGATGGACTTGTGTAGTTTGTGGGTAGGGAAGTCTTGCCCAATTTTGATAGAATAAGGAATCTTGTATCTAGATTTATTCTCTGAGTAGTCTAGACATTGATAGACTTGTATAGCAGTTATAGGTTGAAATCTTTGCGAGTAGCGTATTCTACTCGAATGGTGGAAAAGGCTAGCAGGATTACAGTACTTTGGAGCGTTTTGCTAATAGTCGATAATCGTCGCGAGGTATGTGATTCTTCCTATCCTTTTGAGCATGATATTTTAAAAGAATATATATATATATAGTACGGTAGACGTACGTGTGTTAACTGAACGTGGTTTACTCCGATGTCTTTTGACTTGAGTTTTAAATAATAAGAATCTTGAAGTATTTCAAAAGAATTAAGAAACCTTTTTGAAAGAAGAGTAATACTTGGTATTAAAAGCTTAAGAGTTATACTAGCTTTATGGGAAGTTAGGTATAACGACTTAAGAGAAATAAAAGGAACGGTTTACATAATTGTTTAAGAAAGCCTTGTGTCGATTTAGGAAATGAGAATAAGTATCGAACAAACCACTGCAGCGTTAATAAAGGAAAATGTATTGACAATAATTAATTATATTAAAACCAGTAGAAACCTCCATCTACATAGAAGCTAAGATAAGACAAAATTGTATTACATTTCCTAGATCATGGCTGCTTTAATAAGATTGTTATAAACAAGAATAACCTACTCACACATAAGGCATATGTTACTTAAATTGTTTTAAAAGAGAATTATGTTATTAAGTGATTAAGACTATGAACTACGAAACCTTTCGAAAATGAGAAACTTGAGCATTTGAAATTAGGCAAACTTGAACTTTTGGAAAAGAATGTTGTCACTTGACTTTAAAAAGGAAGGCATGCTTTTGTCTTAAGTTGGTTCAGAAAGAAGGTAGGGAAATTTTTTTGGTTTACTTAAAAAGATAGTCACTCTATTTTTTTATACTACGAATATCGTGCGACTCTTTGTCACGACCCGAACTGGCAGTGGTGGTGCCTTACCGGGCACCCAGTAGACATCATCAGTAATGTGGAATATAAAACAAGACATGAAATAATATGAAGTGTGAAGCAGTTTATACGAGAAAAGTTGCCTTTCGGCATATATATATAAAACTTGAACCGAGCAGTTACATCCACTTTTACAAACTACGCCCAGCGATTACTACGGACCTCACAGAATGTTATAACAACAATGGCGGGACGGGGCCGCCATACCCTGAATGTAGTACCCATGGCGGCAGGACTATACGGTGATAAGCCTCGGAGAAAGCGGAGCTTCCCAAGCGCTGAGCTGTGACCACAGGCGAGGATCAGCGGCGGTGTACCTCTACTGCGGCATGAGCGAAGCCCCGAAGGAGGTAAGTACAACGTGTACCAAGTATGTGGCGAAAATCGTAAATGAAATCATAGTAGTCTATATAAAGCGGGAGACATGTATGATAGCAAACTACGATTCCTGATAAATAGCGATCATGTCAAGTCGGGGACTCGCGCCTCAAAGTCGTCACTCAAATATAACTATGGGTCTCGCGCCCGCAACATCAATCATGCGTGGAATACCTTCGCCGCTGGCGATCTATGATATAAAAGCACGAGAATACACATGAACACGAGTCGCGATGTCATAATAAAACCGTCTGGGGTAAATGCGAAGGCATGGCGACTACTAAAACCCAGCGGTACCAACAATGCCATAAAGCGTATCACGAGGTCTTTCTAGGCCGCGCCATATAATCGGCGGGCGGCTCGCCCTCGGTATCAATGTGCGCGTCAAATCCTCAGAACTTCCGCGACTCCGCATGCGCACGTAGGCGCGTGAGGTATTCCGCGTCGGTAGCTACTCCGGCGTAAATCGTCTGGACGTGGTCGCGTAGCGCGTAGACGCGTAGCCATAAAACCGCCGCTAACACGAAACTCTCGTAGCTCGCATGGGTCCCTGGACCGCGTAGGTATTCTCGAATCATAGTCCCGGTGCACGAGGTATACCGCGTCGGAGGAAGCAACCCGGTATCGTGTCGAGGTGAGTGGTACAATACTATCATAGCTGCTTATCGTTAAACAACATAAGCCTGATCGAAACCCTTTACCTGAGCATCACAAGATACTAACAGCGTAGCATCCTAAACATGTTTACTTATCAAATCAACAAGAAAGTATTACAAGGCTATGACAAACCAACACAATCAAGTTATTCACACAAGGTACTTTCTACTTTATGTCAACAAATTCGGGTTTTTATCCCCAAAGTACTTCCTACGTTAACTCTTTAAAAGATCCGTTTCTTTCACAAAAGTCACCTGATACAGTAGTATAAAAATAGAGTGACTATCTTTTTAAGTAAACTAAAACACTTCTTTTTGTAAAATCAAGTAACAACATTCTTTTCCAAACGTTCAAGTTTGCCTAATTTCAAATGCTCAAGTTTCTCATTTTCGAAATGTTTCGTAGTTCATAGTCTTAATCACTTAATAATATAATTCTCTTTTAAAACAATTTGAGAAACATATGCCTTATGTGTGAGTAGGTTATTCTTGTTCATAACAATCTTATTAAGCGACCGTGATCTAGGAAATGTAATATCATTTTGTCTGTCTTAGCACATGCGGATGGAGGTTTCTCTTGGTTTTCATAATACTTTATTAGTCAATACATTTCCCTTTATTAGACTATGCGATGGTTTGTTCGATACTTATTCTCATTTAGAAATCCATACAAGGCTTTCATAAAACAATTAAGTAAATCGTTCCTTTTATCACTCTTAAGTCGTTATACCTAACTTCCCGTAAAGCTAGTATAACTCTTAGCTTTTAAAACAAGTATTACTCTTCTTTCAAAAGCGATTCTTAATTCTTTTGAAATACTTGATTCTTATTATTTAGACTCGAGTCAAAAGACGTGAAGTAAAACCATATTAGATTAACACGTATGCGTCTATCGTACTATATATATTTTTCAAAATATCATGCTCGAGAGGATAGGAAGAATCACATACCTCGCGACGATTATCGACGATTAGCAAAGCGCTCACGGCTATAACAGGCTAGCCTTATCCGCTTCCAAGTAGAACGTCTACTGCTTGAACTTTCAACCTATAAAGGCCATATCGTCTATCGATGTCTAGACTACTGTAGAATATTCTAGCGAGTCTTCTCTATTCTACGGAAAATTGGGCAACACTTCCCTAGTTAAACTACACAAGTCTCGTAAATACGGTCACATGTAAATCTGAGTTCAATCTTAACTTCTTTAATATTCTTGATGTGATTTCAATTCAATTCTCTTCTCTTATACCATCATACATATAAATCTTATACTCGTTTTATACAACTACGTATGTAATTTCCAATTACAATAGAAGGACAAAGTTTTTACCTCGATAAGCCCAAAATTATCCAAGTTTAAATGTCGATCTGAGCAGCGTTTAGCTCACTGCAGGTGCTCGAGCCAGCTCCAAACAACCCTTAGAAGTTTCTAAACAACTTCTACTTAGCAATTCAACCAACTATGAAGATTTCCTTAGGGTTTCGTTTTGAGACTAAAAGGACATAAGGTAGTATTTACGGGCTCTACGTATAGAGGTAACTTTGGAATACTACAAGGTATAAGGCTAAGGTATTTTGGAATAGTAACAATACTTGGAGAATACTTTTCTACCAAGGGGGGGATATTTTACGAGAACAACACTCAAGAGGGTACTTTCGGCTAGCACCACTAGAGAAGAGGGTATTTCTCGGCCAAAGGCCTCGCGAGGGAGGAGGCTTGGCCGAAAGCCTTACAAAGGGGGAGAGGGATTTCAAGACTTAGAAAGTGTGGAGTGGATGAAGAAGTCTTGACTAAGGGGTATTTATAGGGCCTTGAGGGCGAGATCAAGACAAGTGGGGGGCAAGTGGAGGGTGAAGATTTGCCCAGTGCACCTGGCCATCTACTCGCAAAACCTCCAAATATTGACCCAAGTTTTAGGCCACAAAACATGCCAAAAAGCGTGCTCACTTTCGGCCAAGACCGCCCGGAGGGTGACAAGTGTAAGCCTCTCGTTAGTCCAAAATATTTCATCTCTCGGAAAAATCATAAAAATTATTAAAGTCGCAACCGTAATTTTCCCCTCGCAAAGTTTGGAAAACGTTTCATCGGAAAACAATTCTTTTCGGGGGTTGTGCACAAATTTCGAACCTTGCCTATCTTAAGGCTTAAACTTTAAATGCGTGCGTCCTCGCGTACATAATGCGGAAATACGGGTATAACATTCTCCTCCTTAGAAACATGCGTCGAATGTTCCTTCTCGATCTGAGATAGCGATAAGTTCCTCTTAACATAACAAGTTACCAATGCCACGCGTACAAAATAACACGCGCGATTACTAAATCCAAGTCGCGAGGAATCGCTCTTAGCGTAACAAAGCTCCCACGAGGTCTAAAAGATATTCCGTACATCACGACCCGACTCGGGGCGCGACTAGTACCTGCAGGGTACTGTCGGTATACATCGAGAGAATAGCGGCGGAACATACCTGACACATAACTTATAAAAATTGGTAAACATCACGGGCGGTAGATAAGTGCCTTCCATAAAAAAACATACTTAATCAGTACAACTTATTCTTACTGACCCGAACCACAAGCGTGACTACGGACCTGCAGGAATAACAAGCGTGGCGGGGCCCCGCCGTACCACTGAATGTACAAAAGTCTATAACCTCGTGAATCATGCCAAAAGACAAAGCCTCGGAGAGATGGAGCTTTCGAAATGAGCGGTGATCTAAGAGTGCGGATCGACAAGCTCGTATCTCGACTGCGGCATGAGCGGCCGAAGGAGGTCGATTACAACGGTACCAAGTATGTGGCGAAAATGCGTAATGAAATCATATAGCATATATAAAGCGGGAGGCATGTATGACCAAACTACGATACACAACGTATACGCGACCGTGTTAAGTCGGGGACTCGCGCCTCTAAGTCGTCACTCAAATATAACCATAGGTCTCGTACTGTAACATCAATCGTGCGTGGAATTCCTTCCCGCTGGCCGTGATCTATGATATAACAACACTAAAGTACTGCATGAACACTAGATCCCACGTGTCATTAGAACCGTGCGAGGCAAATGCGAAGGCATAGCTACGGATCCGCCTGCGTCGCCAACCGGCCGGGCAAATGCGAAATCCGGCTACGGATCACGCGTACCAGCAATACTATACGAATCACGGTGGCCAGGGGCAAGTGCGATAGCCTCTGCGTCACGCATCGGCAAGGCAAGTACGAGCTAACCACGAGATCCGCCTGCGTCGCACAACCGCCTAACCACGGCAAGGCGAAAGCCAACTACGGATCCGCCTGCATCGCGTCTCGGCCGGGGCAAATGCGAGGGCTAACTACTAGATCCACCTGCGTGATGACCTCATGGAAGGCTAATCCGTGGAATAATCATCGGCGAGAAGCGAACCCTCATGGCGGCGTACAGTGGAATCCTCCGTCGTGATGCGCCCAAATAGACTCGTAACTACATGCTTTTAATTGAATGGCAATACCGTGCCTTTACGTAAACCAAGACAATTACCATGCCTTCTTTTCACAAAACCAGAGAATTCTTATTTAAGCAAGCGAAAGTACTTATCAAGGCATGCGTAGAATAATTCTCAATTAAACAAGCCAAAGTACTATATGCGTACATTCTTTCGAAAGCCTCGTTTTATATAAAATCCAAGATACTAACACGTAGTATCAGGCGTATCTATTTTTCAAAGCAAGTTACTACGGCTTTAGAAAACTCGTTTCAAAGCTTGAAACCAAGTAACGAATTTTTCACAATCTAAACAACATGCTCGTTAATCGACATAGACAACTTTCATAACCTTCCAAAGTTATGATAACCAACTTCCCGTAAAGCCGTTATACTAGCTTTATGCTTTAGAAATTTAAGACATCATTAACCTTTCATAAGGCCGTTATAACTAACTTCCCGTAAAGCCGTTATAACTCATTATAAACCATTCGTTCTTTTACTAACCAAGAGACTTATACTTGAACAAATTCATACAATTTTCAAAAAATACTTCAAGCTTCTTATCTTTTAGAAAACAAGTTTCTTACCTCAAAAATTTAAGTCTCTTATCTTTTAGAATAATTCAATACTCAATCTTTCACACGAGTACTACATACTTCATTCGTCGAAATCCTTGTCTACCTTATTGAGGATAAACCACTCCTTAAGAACAAGCGGGTTAACTTCTTGACAACCAACTAGACATTTTCTTAAAACAAGTCAAGTATAACAAAAGTTTACGCCGTTCAAAAACACGTCGTCTCCGTACTATATAGTTATAACTACTCGTGCTCGAGAGATAAGAAAGTTTCCACATACCTCTTGGTCAATCCACTTGCTAAGCTCAAACTACATGAAGTAATATGTCAACCTAAAATAACCATGATACATTTATTAACCTCTAATTTCAATGTAGAAATAATCTAAGTTCAAAGTCGCAAATTACATGGAAAATTGGGCGACATTTCCTTTGTTTCTACATACTTTGCCACCTTTCTCAGTAGAATTCAACATCAAATGCCACGTTTAAGGCTCGACAATCCAACATTTTTAAAGGGATTACACCTCGAAACTTGGGTGTGTCAAATTCTGCCCCACAAGGTACAATAATTCATTTTAACAAGTTTAAAGGTAGTTTTAGGCTCTGACATGCTCGTTTGATCTTTTAACCAATCCTTTCATATCCCAACCACATTTCTCACATGCAATCTGTTATACCCCGTATTCTCAGGGTATGTATGCGAGGACGTACGTACGAGAGCACGACAGAAAAATTGGAAAGGAAGAAAGAGGTGATTCTTCCACGGAAAAAGTTTCCGGTTTTTGTAAGGAAAAATGTTCGTTGATGGGAATTGGGTTCCCAGATTTGGAATTTGGGCTTCTTAGATTATATTAGAATTATGGAATTTTATTTTCGGAAATGGTCACGTGGGTCCACGGAGAAATTCTGATTTTGTAAGGCCGCTATGTTTTTGAGATTTCGGTATTTTGGATATTCTCGGAAGGCGAAATATTGCAGGCGAATCGGGCGACCGTGTCACCCCATGTGGCACCCTTGGCGAATTTACCTTTGTGCCTGACACGGTTAGAGTCGTTTTCGGCGAAGCGTTTTGCGTAACTTGCGAAGGAAAATTAGGCTATGTCGTTTTGTATTTTTGCGGATTTTCGGCGGCGGAA
Organism: Przewalskia tangutica; assembly: GCA_029844215.1. NCBI lineage: Eukaryota > Viridiplantae > Streptophyta > Magnoliopsida > Solanales > Solanaceae > Przewalskia > Przewalskia tangutica. Next base: position 43,109,902 of record CM056720.1, on the reverse strand, counting down.
CATTTTGGACCAACGGGAGGGTGAAATGTGTCACCTCGCAATGGAAGCAAGTGGGCGGCTTGGCGATTGAAGGGGCAAGTTGGTGGTTGATATTTGTGTAGATATTTGTGAGGTTTTAAGGAGTAGGGACTAGGGTGCACTTGGCTTGATCTTGGCCTTACACTTGCCTTGCACATGGCTTGATCTTGGCCGTTGGTTGGCCTTTGGTTTGCTATAAATACCTCCACAAGCTTGAAGACTTCATCCGTTCCAAAAATCTTCCAAGTCTTGAGTCCTCTCCTCCCTTTGAGTGTGTTCTCGTCCTAAGCCTTCCTCCCCCAGGTGGCCTTGTGGCGAGAGCCTCCTCCAGCTTTGTGGTGCTAGCAGTGGGGTACCCACTAGCTAGTTGTTTCGTGTAATACACCACTCTTGGTAGAAATACTCTCTAGTATTGTTATAATGCCCAAAATACCTTAGCCTTTACCTTGTTGTATTCCAAAAGTTACCTCTATCGTAGAGCAGGAAATACTACCTTTTGTCCTTTTAGTCTCAGCGAAACCCAAGGAAATCTTCATAGTTGGTTGAAGTATTTGAGTAGAAGTTAGTTAGAACTTAAGGGTTGTTTGGAGGCGGATTGGAGCGCGGAGTAGGAGCTAAACCTTGCTCGGGATCGACATTATAACTTGGATAATTTTGGGCTTGTCGAGGTAAATATTCTTGTCCCTTATTGTAATTGGAGATTACTTGTAGTAGGAATATATAGTTGAGGTATACTATATATAGTCTTGAACATTATTGTGCGTGATGTCTTTTGACTTAAGCTGAATTTAAAGAAAAGAAGCGAAATTTGTATTTACATAGGGTGTATTGCGATGAACTTGTGTAGCATTGTTGTGTAGTAGAAGTGTATCGTCAGGTTAGGCGTATAACCCCCAGTTGGCTTGATGGCGGCCTCGATAGAGGAGGAGATTCTGTGTTGCGGGGGAAGTCTTTGCGAAATTTACGTAGAAATGGAACCTTGTGTTTTGAAGTTAATAGATGTTTGTGACCTTTTTAGGTGAAAGTACTAAGAGTAGCGTATTACACTTGAGGAGTGGAAAGGGCTAGCGAGGTTGTAGTACTTGGAGCATTTTGCTTATTATCGATACTCGTCGCGGTATGTGAACCTCTTCCTACCCTTGAGCGTGATGTTTTGTAAACTATGTAATGCGGTGAGCGTCGTGTGCTAAATGAGTTGGTTGGTTTAAAACATGAGGCGTTATAATAGCTTTATGGGAAGTTAGTTATAACGACCTTATGTAGTGAAAATGGTTTCTTGATGTTAGAAGTTAAGAGACTTGATCTTATAAGATAAGAGACTTAACTTAATTGTTTTAATGTGGATGTTGTGTGAAACCTCATTCGTGAGTAATGAGTACTTGGTTTTTAAAGGGATAATGTTTCTTGATTTGGAAATCGAGAATGTGTATCGACAGGACCAGCTGCGGCGTTAATAAAGGAAATGTATTGAATAATGATGTGTTGTATTAAAACGGTAGAAACCTCAAAATGCGTAGAAGCTAAGATGAGACAAAATGATATTACATTTTCTAGATCATTCTTTGTAATAAGATCGTTATAAACAGAATAAACTACTCACATATATGACATATGTTACTCGATTGTGTTAAAAGAGATTAAGACTATGAATTATGAAACCTTTCTAAAATAAGTGACTTGAGCATTTGAAATTAGGCAAACTTGAATGTTTGGAAAATAATGTTGTTACTTGATTTTACAAAAGGGGAAGTGTCTTGTTTACTTAAAAAGATAGTCAAGATTTTTATACTACGGGTATTGTGTGGCTTATGTGAAAGTACTTTGATTTGTGTGAAACTTTCCTATGCTTGTGATGATAGCCTTTGTTGTACAAGTGTTGTATTTACGTATTCTGGCGTCTCGATAGAGGCGGTTGACTTATTAAGAACTTACTTGGGCGTCTTTGGCGGTGGAGAATTCCACGGGTATGTTTCCATTTGATTCTTGTCTTGTTGTTGATGTCACGTGGGCGTGTCTGCAGGTAAATTAGGGGCATGTGGCCATGCGGCGGGGTTGATTACGATATATTGTTATTGTGGTTACATGGACATGTCTACAGGTAGAATTCAGGGGGCATGTGGCCGTGCGGCGGGGTTGATCACGATATATTGTTATTAATGTCACGTGGGCGTGTCTTGAGGTAAATTAGGGGCATGTGGCCATGGGGCATTGGTATTATTGTTGCATCATGGACATGTCTGCCGTCACGAGTCGGGGCATGCGGCCGTGATCACGAACATGATTGATATTGTGGGCGTGAGACCCGTAGTTATATTTGAGTGATGACTTGAGGCGTGAGTCACAGTGGACATGTTGCTTTTATGTTGTGGCTGTAGTTTGGTTATCATCATGTCTCCTGCTTTTTATAGACTAGTATGATTTCATTTATAGTATTTCTGATTTCACATACTTGGTACTGTTATCTTGACCTCGCCGAGTGCGTTCATCTGCGAGTAGAGTGCGTCGATCGTGGATCCTCGCTCTTAGGATCTCGATTCGGCGTTTTGGGAAGCTCCGTTTCTCAGGAGGCTTATCTTTTGGTATGTGTTCCACTGAGTTGTAGGTTCTTGTACATTGAGGGTATGGCGAAGCCTGTCCGTCATAGTTATTGTAAATCTTAAGTGCATGTAATCTTGTTGTGGGCGGGGTTTGTAAAAAGATTAAAGCATTCGTTTTGAAAGAGTTGTATTTATTTATGTTATTGGAAGATGTAGTTGGGTTGGCTTTGTTTATGTTCATATATCTTGTTTCTTGTTTAAAGTTTTATTTTCATTTGGTTTTCTCGATGTTGTGTCACTAGGGTGCGGGATAAGGTGTTATACCGTATTTCCAGTATGTATGCGTGGGGCGTGCGTAGAAAATTTGAAACTTGTATTAAGGCTTGGCGAATTAATTTTATTCCTGACACCCGTTTAGAGTCATTTTTAAAAGCGTTTTCCACGACTTTCGTAGGGAATTTCGGCTATGTCATTTTTAATTTTTGCGGATTTTCAGAGGCGAAACATTTTGGACCAGCGGGAGGCGACACTTGTCACCTCCGATTGATGGATGTGAGGCGTTATTGTGGCGATTGGAATGGCTTTAGTTGGTAGGATATTTGTGTGTTAGTTGGTTAAGGGGCACTTGGCAAGATCTTGGCCTACAGCCTTGCACTTGGCAAGATCTTGGCCATTGGTTGGCGTTGGTTGCTTTATAAATACCACCTATGTTGAAGACTTTCTTCGTCCTAAAATCTTAAGTGTTAAAATCCCTCCTCTCATCTTGTGGTTCTCGTCAAAGCCTTCCCCCCATGGGCGAGAGTTCCCCACAGTGGGGTAGGTAGAGGGTATACACCACTCCTTGGGGTGCTAGTGTGGGGTACCACTAGCCTAGTTATTTTAGTATAATACCCACTCTTGGTAGAAATACTCTCAAAGTATTGTTATAATGCCCAAATTACCTTAGCCATATACCTTGTTGTATTCAGGTTATACCTATCTGAAAAGCCTAGAAATACTATTATACTTACAGTCAGTCACCAAGCCGAAACCACAAGGAAAATCTCCATGGTTAGTTGGAGTAGTATGTAGAAGTTGGTTAGAACTACAAGGGTAGTTGGAGCGGGTTGGGCGCGGAGTTGGAGCTAAGCGATTGCCGGGATCGACTTTATACTTGGATAATTATGGGCTTATCGAGGTAAATATCTTGTCCCTCTATTGTAAAGGGGAAATTACATGTTGTTAGAATATATAGGTGACGTATACTATATCTAGAACTGAACGTAGTTATCGGCAATGTCTTTTGACTTAAGCTGTGAATAATACTTACGGCAATGTCTTGCGACTTAAGCTGAATTTAAAGAAGAATCTTGTTGTAATTACATAGGGTTGTATTCTGATAGACTTGTGTAGTAGTGCAGTGGGTGGAATTGTACAGTTAGGGTTAGGCGTATAACCCACGCGGATTTGGCTTGTGGCCAGGCCTCGATAGAGGAGGAGATTTCTGTTTGCGGGGAGGTCTTTGGAATTTTCGGTAGAATGTTCTATGATGTGATCTAAATGTTAATAAGCGCATTGTGGCCTTATAGGTTGAAGTACTACGTGTGGCGCGATCTTCTTGGCTTAGGAGTAGCGGCGGTTGGAAGAACTTGGGCGTTTTGCTATTAGTCGATACTCGTCGCGGTATGTGAACCTCTTCCTATCTCTTCTAGCATGATATGTGTGAACTATGTAGTGCGGTGAGCGTCGTGTGCTAAGCGTATTTGATTGGTTTAAAACATAAAGTGTTATAACGGCTTTATGGGAAGTTAGTTATAACGACTTTATGTTGGTAAGAAAATACTTGTGGTTTTAAAGATGGCGATTTGAACTATGGGCTTGTTATGTGTTAATAAAAGAACTTGAAGTATTTCAAAGGTTTTGATTCATTTTGAAAGAAGAAGTATCGTGATTTGTTTTGAAAACTTAAGAGTTATACTAGCTTTATGGAAAGTTAGGTATAACGTCTTAAGAATGTTTCTTGATTTTGGAAATCGAATGTGTATCGACAAACCAACTGCGGCGTTAATAAAAATGTTTTGACTAATTAAGTATTATTAAAACCGGTAGAAACTTTAAATCTGCGTAGAAGCTAAGATGAGACAAAATGATATTTCTAGATCACAATTCTTTGTAATAAGATTGTTATAAACAAGAATATCCTACTCACATATAAGACTTATGTTTCTCAGTTGTTTAAAAGAATTATATTCTTAAATGAATAAGACTATGAACTACGAAACCTTTCTAAAATAAGAAACGTGAACATTTGAAATTAGGCAAACTTGGGCGTTTGGAAGATAATGTTGTTACTTGATTTTACAAAGGTAAGTGTTTTAGTTTATTTAAAAAGGCAGTCACTCTATTTTATACTACGGTGTTGTGTGACTTATGTGAAAGCAACGGATCTTTTAAAAGATTTAATGTATGAAGTACTTTAGGGGTAGATACGAACTTGTTAGCTTAAAGTACCTTGTGTGTATAACTTGATTGTGTTGGTTTGTGATAGCCTGTAATACTTTCTTGTTGATTGATAAGTAAACATGTTAGGATCTTCGTGTGTTAGTATCTTGTGTGATCGTGATGTAAAGGGTCGTTCTTGTTGTGCTTATGTTGTTAAGCGTTAAGCGTTATCTTGTTATTGTATCACATACCGGCTGACTTATTATCACAGGGCTTGCACCCTTGATGCGGGTCTTTACGGCTATGCGGTCCTCGTGACTATGCGGTCGCGGTAGCTCGAGTTGATCATTCGGGTGTTTAGCGATGCGGGGATTCCTATGCGATGCTGTTGAGACTAAGCGGTCTTTTGAGACTATGCGGGTAGCGGGAGCCTAGGCGTATCCGAGGTTAGGCGCCCGATGCGGGGTATACCTCGGTGATGCAGGACCATGATCGAGAATACCTCATGCGGGTCGTGTGTGACCTATGCGGGCTGCGAGAGTTCGAGGATAGGCAGCGCATTGATATTGCGGGCGAGTGGCGGCCGATCATGTGGTGCGATGCAGAAAGACCTCGGGATCTGGTTTGTGGTATTTTTGTGCTGTGGGTCTTAGTAGTCGGCTATGCGCCGTACTTGCCGTGCGGTTTTATTGTGATAACTTTGAGGCGTGAGTCACGACTTGACATATTTGCTTATTTGTTGTGAGCGTAGTTTGCTTATCATACATGTCTCTGCTTTATAGACTATTATGATTTCATTTCTGATATTTTTAGTTTCACGTACTCGGTACTGTCGTCTTGACCTCGCCAGAAGCTGCGTTCATCTGCGCGAGTTGAGAGTACGCGATCGTTGATCTAGCTCTCGAGTCCGATTTGGCGTTTAGGAAGCTCCGTTTCTCGGAGGCTTATCGATGGTATAGTCCACTGTCGTAGTAAGTGTTTACATTCGGGGTTTGGCGGGGCCTGTCCGCCATTGTTATCGTATCATTCTTAAGTGCATGTAATCTTGTTGTGGCGGGGTTTGTAAAAGGATTAAAGCTGTTCATGTTGAAAAAAGTTGTTATTTATATATATCTTTGAAAGTAACCATTTTTAGTTGCTTTGTCTTCTTATTTCATTGTTTATATACATGCATTTCATGTGTTGTCTTTATGTTCGTGATTACTCGATGTTGGATCTTTGGGGTGCGGGGTAAGGCACGATCCACGGGCCGGAATCGGTCGTGACAAAAGTGGTATCGAGCGATTAATCCTCGGAAAGTGTCTGAGCCGTATCTAGTAGAGTCTTGATTATCGGTGTGTTGTGCACCACACCAATAATCAGGAGGCTATAGGATATTTAGGATTGGTTTCTATTCTTCTCACTCTGAGATCGTGCCTTAGAGCGGTGATGTAAGTTGGACCCTCTGACGTATTTATTTCCCTTATCATTATGCCTCCGCGTAGAGGCCGGGCGGGAGGCAAAGCGGCAGGAGGCTGAGTAGAGTTCGGAGGGTGGCGAGGCCTGAGCCCGATCATTACCTAGGGTAGTGCTTCGTTCGGGAGTTTTGCGGCGTCACTAGCCCAATGAGTTTGCTTGGCGGCGATTCCTCTGCGGACATGATATTTGAACGCCGGTTCCACGATCGAAACGAGTGAATATAGATTGCAAAGCGACCACATTACTAGTATAGATTTGGCTACAGAGTATACGATGTCTGCGAGTCTTGAGGACTATCTAAAGAGGTTGTGCAAAGTAATTCTTGATTGGGCTTGAGCATGGCACGTATGCGAGCTTATACGGTAGAAAGCGTAGAGATCGGCGGGTTAGCGAAGGGCGAGAGGAGGGCGAGCGAGAAGGTCGCTTTGGTAACTTTGAGGCAAGTCGCCTCGCGTGATTGATATGCACCTCGCCCGGTCTGAGTGGTCTTCCGCGGATATCGGGGCGTTCGGAGTATCACGAGTTGAGTCGAGAACTCGGGGCTTAGGTTGCGATCGGCGAGCGTCGTCGGGAATGTCGTCTTTTAGTTGGTACTTGTTGTACTGCGGCCGTCGAGCCATGTCGAGAAGAGTGTCCTTGTAGGAGGACTTAGCCTTGAGTTGGTGGGTAGTTCGTCATCTTAAGCTATCGCCCTGCAGGCGAGTTTGATTTGAGCGACTAAGGAGTGAAGCGATAGATATAGATATATCTTTAACCCTCAGAGATCGGTATGTGTGATAAGGTGAGTATACCTTAAGTGCTATGTTACGATAACGATTGTGTTAGTCGTGATTAGATCATGGTTGTTTAGCAGAGTAAGATTTTGGGGATAGAGAAGGTGTGAGCCTTAGAGTTTTTGCGTAGAGACCTTAGAGGTGAGGCCGTCTCGAGAAAGGTGTAGTGTTATGTTTGACCACTTATCGGAAGTGCATAGTGCACGTGAGTTACGTTTGGGATAGGTCCACAGTAGTGTGGAATGAAAGGGGTAGTTGAGCTAAGAAGGCCGCTAGGTTTTGAAGCGTGATTAGTGAGATTGTTCGGATCGGGAGCTAGTATTGTGCGGCGTTGCGGGTCGGGTTGAGGCCCGTTGCGGGTCGACCAGCGGTAGGTTTGGTGGTGAGGTCAGGTTATGGTGGTCCGCCTTGTGTTAGGGTTGTGAGGATGTTAGGCCCAAGTTTAGTTAACGTGAGCGAGTTCGTGGATGCGTTCGACGATGGTCGGGCGATGGGGCAGCCCGTCGTGTTCTTGATCGGGGCCGTTTACTGTTGTGTTGAGTTATCGAGAAAGGTTGTAGGGCTGCGAGGTGCCTACCTACACCTTAAGGCAGGCAGTGGAGCCAGTGCGGCTGTTTTGTTTGGAAAGTTTTACGAGGCAAGGTTAAGAACTGGTGAGTCTCAAAATCGCGTTCGCCACCGGGCGGTGTTTGGATTTGAGGATAGTTGTAGGATTGTTGTCTCTGTGGAGGTAGTGTTTAAGCTACCATTTCGGTGTTCGGATGTCGCCTTTTGAAGCCTTGAGGCGGAAGTGTAAATTCTTGATCGATTGGTTCGATGTTGGCGAGGTTGACGATTGGTTGAGGCTTGTTCCGGTGTGGTTAGTGAAGCTTGTCTAGAAGAAGTTACGGCGGCTCGGAGGAAATCGTCACGGATAATCGGCGGCGCTTAGAGTTGAGTTGTGGTCGGTCTTCTTGAAGAGTACCACCGGGTTGGGTGTGATGAGTTTTGGAAAGCGAGAGGAACTTAGCGAGTTGTTTGGGCCGCACGAGTTCATGTGAAGAATAGGCGGGTTGCCTATATATTAGCTTTTGCGTCCGAGCTTAGGAAGCGGTATGTCGATCTTCGTATTGTTGTGTTCGGGAAAGTATCGGAGATCCATCGAGTGTTCCCGATTAATGATGACCAGTTAGAGATAGTAACCGAGTTTGAGGCGAAGCGATGTCGAAGTTTGGGTGTCACGGCGACCACGATGATCGCATGCGGTCGATACCGTTGTTGGAGTCGCTGAGAAGGTTTATGCCTCGGGCAAAGTGACAAAAGTGGTATCATGTGGTAGAATTGAGTGTGCGAGAAAGTGCGACGTAAGGGAAGAAGCGGCGTGTATGGCGGCGTAGATGTGATCATTTCTTTTGTGTGGAGAAAGTGCGAAGAAATTATATTTTAGACCCTTGGATGGGAGGCGTTTGTGATGTTGGAGGTGTGTCCTCGTGGACTTGAAGGTAAGTATTTTCTTGTGATTGTTTTACGTGGCCATTGTGGCGAGATTGTTTCGTAAGTATGGTAGTGAAGACTATCTTGGCGCGTTTGTTTGAGACTTAGAAAGAACATTGGGCGAATGTTTCTAAGAGGAGAATGTTATACCGTATTTCAGTATATGCGTGGGGCGTGCGTGAAAATTTGAAACTTGTATTAAGGCTTGGCGAATTAATTTTGTTCACGCACGTTTAGAGTCATTTTTAATGAAAGCGTTTTCCACGACTTTCGTGGGGAATTTCCGTCTATGTCATTTTTAATTTTTGCGGATTTTTAGAGGCGAAACATTTTGGACCAGCGGGAGGCGACACTTGTCACCCTCCAATTGATGGATGTGAGGCATTATTGTGGCCGATTGGAATGGCTTTAGTTGGTAGGATATTTGTGTGTTAGTTGGTTAAGGGGCACTTGGCAAGATCTTGGCCTACAGCCTTGCACTTGGCAAGATCTTGGCCATTGGTTGGCCATTGGTTGCTATAAATACCACACATGTTGAAGACTTTCTTCGTCCTAAAATCTTCTAAGTGTTAAAATCCCTCCTCTCCCTGCTTGTGGTTCTCGTCAAAGCCTTCCCCCACTTGGCGAGAGTTCCCCACAGTGGGGTAGTAGAGGTATACACCCTCCTTGGGGTGCTAGTAGTGGGGTACCACTAGCCTAGTTGTTTTAGTATAATACCCCCTCTTGGTAGAAATACTCTCAAAGTATTGTTATAATGCCCAATTACCTTAGCCGTATACCTTGTTGTATTCTAAGGTTATACTATCTGAAAAGCCGGAAATACTATTATACTTACCGTCGGTCCTGGCAAAACCACAAGGAAAATCTCCATGGTTAGTTGGAGTAGTATGTAGAAGTTGGTTAGAAGCTTCTAAGGGTAGTTGGAGGCGGGTTGGGCGCGCGGAGTTGGAGCTAAGCGATTGCCGGGATCGACTTTATACTTGGATAATTATGGGCTTATCGAGGTAAATATCTTGTCCTCTATTGTAAATGGGAAATTACATGTTGTTAGAATATATAGTTGAAGTATACTATATATAGAACTGAGCGTAGTTATCGTGATGTCTTTTGACTTAAGCTGAATAATACTACGGCAATGTCTTGCGACTTAAGCTGAATTTAAAGAAGAATCTTGAGCTGTAATTACATAGGGCTGTATTCTGATGAACTTGTGTAGTAGTGCAGTGGAGTGGAATTGTACGTTAGGGTTAGGCGTATAACCACTTGGTTGGCTTGGTGGCCAGGCCTCGATAGAGGAGGAGATTTCTGTTTGTTGCGGGGAGAGTCTTTGCCAATTTTCGGTAGAATGTTCTACGATGAGATCTAAATGTTAATAAGCGCCGTGTGGCCTTATAGGTTGAAGTACTACGTGTGGCGCGGTCTACTTGGCTTAAGGAGTAGCCGGCGGTTGGAAGAACTTGGGCGTTTTGCTATTAGTCGATACTCGTCGCGAGGTATGTGAACCTCTTCCTATCTCTTCTAGCATGATATGTGTGAACTATGTAGTGCGGTGAGCGTCGTGTGCTAAGCGTATTTGATTGGTTTAAAACATAAAGTGTTATAACGGCTTTATGGGAAGTTAGTTATAACGACTTTATGTTGGTAAGAAAATACTTGTGGTTTTAAAGGGTAAGCGATTTGAACTATGGTGGCTTGTTATGTGTTAATAAAAGAACTTGAAGTATTTCAAAAGGTTTTGATTCATTTTGAAAGAAGAGTATCGTGATTTGTTTTGAAAACTTAAGAGTTATACTAGCTTTATGGAAAGTTAGGTATAACGTCTTAAGAATGTTTCTTGATTTTGGAAATCGAATGTGTATCGACAAACCAACTGCGGCGTTAATAAAAGGAAATGTTTTGACTAATTAAGTATTATTAAAACGGTAGAAACTTCCATCTGCGTAGAAGCTAAGATGAGACAAAATGATATTTCCTAGATCACATTTCTTTGTAATAAGATTGTTATAAACAAGAATATCCTACTAACATATAAGACTTATGTTTCTCAGTTGTTTAAAGAGAATTATATTCTTAAATGAATAAGACTATGAACTCTGAAACCTTTCTAAAATAAAAGCGTGAACATTTGAAATTAGGCAAACTTGGGCGTTTGGAAGATAATGTTGTTACTTGATTTTACAAAGGTAAGTGTTTTAGTTTATTTAAAAAACGATCACTCTATTTTATACTACGGGTATTGTGTGACTTATGTGAAAACAACAGATCTTTTAAAAGATTTAATGTATGAAGTACTTTAGGGGTAGATACGAACTTGTTAGCTTAAAGTACCTTGTGTGTATAACTTGATTGTGTTGGTTTGTGATAGCCTGTACTTTCTTGTTGATTGATAAGTAAACATGTTAGGATCTTCGTGTGTTAGTATCTTGTGTGATCGTGATGTAAGGGTCGTTCTTGTTGTGCTACGTTGTTAAGCGTTAAGCGTTATCTTGTTATTGTATCACATACCTTTGACTTATTATCACAGGGCTTGCCACTCTTGATGCGGTCTTTACGGCTATCACGGTCCTCGTGACTATGCAGTCACGGTAGCTCGGGATTGATCATTCGGGTGTTTAGCACGATCACGGGGATTCCACATGCGATGCGGTGAGACTATGCGGTCTTTTGAGACTATGCGGGTTGCGGGAGCCTGGCGGATCTGAGGTTAGCTGCGCCGATGCGGGGTATACCTCGGTGATGCAGGACCGTGATTGAGGAATACCTCATGCGGGTCGTGTGTGACCTATGCGGGCTGCGAGAGTTCGAGGATAGGCGCGCATTGATATTGCGGGCGAGTGGCGGCCGATCATGTAGTGCGGTGCAGAAAGACCTCGGGATACGATTTGTGGTATTTTTAGTGCGTAGGTCTTAGTAGTCGGCTATGCGCCGTACTTGCCGTCACGGTTTTATTGTGATAACTTTGAGGCGTGAGTCACGACTTGACATATTTGCTTATTTGTTGTGAGCGTAGTTTGCTTATCATACATGTCTCTGCTTTATAGACTATTATGATTTCATTTCTGATATTTTTAGTTTCACGTACTCGGTAAATGTCGTCTTGACCTCGCCCGAGCTGCGTTCATCTGCGCGAGTTGAGTACGCGATCGTTGATCCTAGCTCGAAGTCCGATTTGGCGTTTGGGAAGCTCCGTTTCTCGGAGGCTTATCGGTGGTATAGTCCACCTGTAGTAAGTGTTTACATTCGGGGTTTGGCGGGGCCACTGTCCGCCGTTGTTGTCGTATCATTCTTAGAAGTGCGTAATCTTGTTGTGGGCGGGGTTTGTAAAAAGTTAAAGCATTCATGTTGAAAAAAGTTGTTATTTATATATCTTTGAAGGTACTTAGTTTTGGTTGCTTTGTCTTCTTATTTCATTGTTTATATACATCATTTCGTATGTTGTCTTTATGTTGTGATTACTCGATGTTGGATCCTTTGGGGTGCGGGTAAGGCACGATCACGGGCCGGAATCGGGTGCGTGACATAAGGCACGATAACGGGCCGGGCAGGTCGTTACAAAAGTGGTATCGAGCGATTAGTCCTCGAAAAGTGTCTGACCGTGTCTAGTAGAGTCTTGCTTGCTCGGTGTGTTGTGCACCACGTCTATAATCCCGAGGCTATAGGACATTTAGGATTGGTTTCCATCCTTCTCATTACGAGATCGTGCCTTAGAGGCATGTTGTAAGTTGGACCCCACAGCGTATCTCATTTTACGATTATGCCTCGCGCAAGCAGCGAGCCAGAAGGGCAAAGCGGCCGAGTCTTGCTAGTGAGATATAGAAATGCGAGGCGCGAGCCGGGTGATACGAGTTGTGCTTGACAGCGGGTTTTGTAGCGCCGCCCGGCCCAGCGAGTTTAAGCGCGGCGATGTTGCTGAGACCACGATACGAGCCTCGGTCCGCGATGCAGAGGCGGAGGAGATGGGTTACAAGAGATGGCGATTCTGAGTCGAAGTCGTGGCGAATATGAGATAAATTTGGAATCTGGCGATTCGATTCGATTTGATAGCACGATGGATTCGCCAGGCGAGATAGTTTGAAATTGCGGGACTTTACGAGTTGTACGCGAGTTTTATGGGTGAGGCACGAGGATGATCGCGAGGAGTTCATCCGGCGATTCTGGATCATCACGGGTGATCGAGCTTGAGACCGAGTACGTGACCTTTGGTTCGCATCGGTGCGTGATCTGCGATCGATTGGTTTTGATTCATGGGAGCTTTCGGGAGAGCATGCGCTCAGCGGTATGGGGCGAGTTCTCGGAGGCATTCCTCGCTCACTTCTTGCCTCCGCGGATGAGGAGAACGCGGTAAGCAATTTGTGATCTTTGAGGCAGAGAGGCGTCTGATTCGGGAGTACAGCGTGGAGTTTGACTCGTTGGCTCGGTATGTCCCGCTTTAGTGGCGACCATGGAGGATAGAGTGCACGCTCGTCACGGATTAGATGATTGTAGCGAGGCTTGTTAGTGTAGCTCTTGTAGGGCATGGACATTGCCAGCGTGCGAGCTCATGCGGCTGGGATGTGAGGCGCGGAGGTCGGCGGAATGACGAATCGGCGAAGAGGGCGAACAACGAGGTCGCTGGTGACTTTCGAGGCGGACCGCCTCGGACATACTAGTTTTGTACCTCCGCCCGATGCAGTGGTCCTCGCGACCTTGAGCATCGAGTATTCGGGGGCGGTCGGGGCTCGAGGTTGAGTTTCGAGGAAGTAAGGGTGTTGGCGGATCACGGTCACCCTGCCTCGGTGTGGTCGATGTAGTGAGCCGCATTTCGGGAAGTGTCGTGGTGCGAGGAGCTTGTTATTTTGCGGCCAGCGGGGCCATTTGCGAGGCTGTCAGGCCAAGGTATACGGATGTTACGACTCGGCCTGGATCGATGGCTGGTTCATCGCGCCTACTGATTATGCGCCTGCGAGCGGGCTATGATTAGAGTGGGCGGTAACCGGTATATCCTTAACCTATAGAGTTTTGTATCTTGATGTGTTTTAGTGTTATGTTCGGATAGCTTTGTGCTAAATGTGATTTAGACACACTGGTCATTGTAGAAGGGTAAGTATGGGGGCATGGTAAGTGTGAACCACTAGGTGTCGCGATTGAGACCTTAGAGGTAAGGTGCGTCTTGAGTAAAAGATTCGTTTATGTTTGACCTTTATCGAGTCGTAGTATCGTGGGTTTTATTTGTGTGATAAGTCCATGGGTAGTGTGAGATGGAAGTGGTAGCTTTCATGATGTGATTTAGCGAGGATTGTTAAGGTGTCGAGAGCGAGGGCAGCGATTGTGGGTCGGGTTGAGGGCGTGATGCGGGTCAACCGTGGCCGGATTAAGGTAGGGTCAGTTACGGGTGGTCCGCCCGGTGGTAGGGTCACGAGGATGCTAGGCCCAAGTTTGTATGATCATCGTATGAGTTCGTGGGCGCGTTCGACGAAGCGGTTTGTAAAGGCGGGAATGGCCTTATGGAAGTTTGAGGTTAGTAAGATGACCAAGTTTGGAGGTAGTGACTCCGAGATTTTTAGGAGCAGGGTAATGGTGAAGTATGAGTGCGTCTTGGGAGAGTTCAAGTGTTCGAGAAGGGCACGGCGAGTAAGGAAGGAAGAAGAGCGTGTGTTATTTAGTGGCGGTATGGCGTTGACAACTTGTTAGAGGAACTTCATCGATATCCGTCTTGAGAAGGAACATTCGGGGCGAATGTTTCTAAGGAGGAGAATGTTATACCAGTATTCTCGGGGTATGTATGCGAGGGCGTGCGTGCGAGAGCCTGACAGAAAAATTGGAAAGGAAGAAAGAGGTGATTCTTCCACGGAAAAAGTTCCGGTTTTGTAAGGAAAAATGTTCGTTGATGGAATTGGGTTCCCAGTTTGGAATTTGGGCTTCTTAGATTATATTAGAATTATGGAATTTTATTTTGGAAATGGTCACGTGGGGCCACGGGAGAAATTCTGGTTTTGTAGGGCCGCTTTGTTTTTGAGATTTCGGTATTTTGGATATTCTCGGAAGGCGAAATAATGCAGGCGAATCGGAGGCGACACGTGTCACCCCGTGGCACCATGGCGAATTACCTTTGTCTGGCCTTTGGTTAGAGTCGTTTTTAATGAAATGTTTTCGTAACTTGCGAAGGAAAATTCCGGCTATGTCGTTTTGTATTTTTGCGGATTTTCGGCGGCGGAACATTTTGGACCAGCGGGAGGGTGGCGTGTGTCACCATGATGGAAACAAGTGGGCGACTTGGCGATTGAAGAGCAAGTTGGTGGTTGATATTTGTGTAGATATTTGTGAGGGTTTTAAGGAGTAGGGACTAGGGTGCACTTGGCTTGATTTTGGCCTTACACTTGCCTTGCACATGGCTTGATCTTGGCCGTTGGTTGGCCTTTGGTTTGCTATAAATACCCACAAGCTTGAAGACCATCCGTTCAAAATCTTCCAAGTCTTGAGTCCCTCTCCCTCCCTTTGAGTGTGTTCTCGTCCTAAGCCTTCCCCCGGCCCCCAGGTGGCCTTGTGGCGAGAGCCTCCACTCTGCTTTGTGGTGCTAGGTGGGGTACCCACTAGCCTAGTTGTTTAGTATAATACACCACATCTTGGTAGAAATACTCTCTAGTATTGTTATAATGCCCAAAATACCTTAGCCTTTACCTTGTTGTATTCCAAAAGTTACCTCTATCGTAGAGCCGGAAATACTACCTTTTGTCCTTTTAGTCTCAGCGAAACCACTAAGGAAATCTTCGTAGTTGGTTGAAGTATTTGAGTAGAAGTTAGTTAGAACTTCTAAGGGTTGTTTGGAGGCGGATTGGAGCGCACGGAGTAGGAGCTAAACCTTGCTCAGGATCGACATTATAACTTGGATAATTTTGGGCTTGTCGAGGTAAATATTCTTGTCCCCTTATTGTAATTGGAGATTACTTGT
Organism: Przewalskia tangutica; assembly: GCA_029844215.1. Taxonomy (NCBI): domain Eukaryota; kingdom Viridiplantae; phylum Streptophyta; class Magnoliopsida; order Solanales; family Solanaceae; genus Przewalskia; species Przewalskia tangutica. The sequence continues at coordinate 43,094,294 of CM056720.1, read as the reverse complement.
AGTAGGAATATATAGTTGAGGTATACTATATATAGTACTGAACATTATTGTGCGGCAATGTCTTTTGACTTAAGCCTGAATTTAAAGAAAAGAAGAAATTTGTATTTACATGGAATTTGTATTGCGATAGACTTGTGTAGCATTGTTGTGTAGTAGAAGTGTATCGTCCGGTTAGGCGATATAACCCCACAGTTGGCTTGATAGTCGGCCTCGATAGAGAGGAGATTTCTGTTGTTGCGGGAGAAGTCTTCTTGCGAAATTCTGTGAGAAATGGAACCTTGTGTTTGAAGTTAATAGATGTTTGTGACCTTTTTAGGTGAAAGTACTAAGAGTAGCGTATTCTACTTGAGGAGTGGAAAGGGCTAGCAAGGTTGTAGTACTTGGAGCATTTTGCTCATTGTCGATACTAAATCGCGAGGTATGTGAACCTCTTACCGCCCGAGCATGATGTTTTGTAAACTATGTAATGCGGTGAGCGTCATGTGATAAATGAGTTGGTTGGTTTAAAACATAGGGTGTTATAATAGCTTTATGGGAAGTTAGTTATAACGACCTTATGTAGAGTGAAAATGGTTTCTTGATGTTAGAAGTTAAGAGATTTGATCTTATAAGATAAGAGACTTAACTTAATTGTTTTAATGTGGATGTTGTGTGAAACCTCGTTCGTGAGTAATGAGTACTTGGTTTTAAAGGGATAATGTTTCTTGATTTGGAAATCGAATGTGTATTGACAGACCGCTGCGGCGTTAATAAAGGAAATGTATTGAATAATGATGTGTTGTATTAAAACGGTAGAAACCTCAATCTGCATAGAAGCTAAGATGAGACAAAATGATATTACATTTTCTAGATCATGGCTTTGTAATAAGATCGTTATAAACAAGAATAAACTACTCACATATATGACATATGTTACTCGATTGTGTTAAAGAGATTAAGACTATGAATTATGAAACCTTTCTAAAATAAGTGACTTGAGCATTTGAAATTAGGCAAACTTGAGCGTTTGGAAAATAATGTTGTTACTTGATTTTACAAAGGAAGTGTCTTTTTTACTTAAAAAGATAGTCACGATTTTTATACTACGGGTATTGTGTGGCTTATGTGAAAGTACTTTGAGTTGTGTGAAACTTGCCTATGCTTGTGATGATAGCCTTTGTTGTACAAGTGTTGTATTTACGTATTCTGGCGTCTCGATAGAGTAGGTTGACTTATTAAGAACTTACTTGGAGCGTCTTTGGCGATGTGGAGAATTCACGGGTATGTTTCCATTTTGATTCTTGTCTTGTTGTTGATGTCACGTGGACATGTCTGCAGGTAGAATTAGGGGCATGTGGCCATGCGGCGGGGTTGATTACAGATATATTGTTATTGTGGTTACATGGACATGTCTGCGGTAGAATTCGGGGCATGTGGCGTGCGGCGGGGTTGATCACCCGAGTATATTGTTATTAATGTCACATGGGCGTGTCTACAGAGGTAGAATTAGGGGCATGTGGCCGTGGGGCATTGGTATTATTGTTGCATCATGGACATGTCTACACGATCACGAAGTCGGCATGCGGCCGTGATCACGAACATGATTGATGTTGTGGGCGTGAGACCAGTAGTTATATTTGAGTGATGACTTGAGGCGTGAGTCACATTGGACATATTGCTTTTATGTTGTGAGCGTAGTTTGGTTATCATACATGTCTCCTGCTTTTTATAGACTAGTATGAATTCATTTCTGATATTTCTGATTTCACATACTTGGTACTGTTGTCTTGACCTCGCCCGGGCTGCGTTACATCTGCATGAGTAAATGCATCAGTCGTGGATCCTCGCTCTTAGGATCTCGGTTCACGTTTTGGGAAGCTCCGTTTCTCGGAGGCTTATCTTTTAGTATGTGTTCCACTGAGTTGTAGGTTCTTGTACATTCGGGGTATGGCGAACCCTGTCCGTCATAGTTGTTGTAAATCTTAAGTGCATGAAATCTTTGTTGTGGGCGGGGTTTGTAAAAGGATTAAAGCGTTCGTTTTGAAAGAGTTGTATTTATTTATGTTATTGGAAGGTAGCAGTTGGGTTGCTTTGTTTATGTACATATATCTTGTTTCTTGTTTAAAGTTTTATTTTCCTGGTTTTCTACGATGTTGTGTCACTAGGGTGCAGGATAAGGCACCGATGCAGACCCGGGCGAGTCGTTACCTGATCGATCGAGGGCCTTATTTCCAACTAAAAGTTCTTCTACTTAACATGCGATACCAAATACCAACTATAAAGAAGAATGGTTACCTTAGAGCTTTTAGCCAATTTACTCCAACAATTGCTAGCCTCTCCAAGAATATCACCACGATAGTCTTGTGAGCTTGTAATAACCTTTCCTTATATCACACTTTTGATTTTCTTTAGGCTTAGAATTTCTCTTGGAAACTTAGAGAGAAGGGAGAGCTAAAGCTTTAGAGAGAGAGGAAATTGGAAGATGACCAAGTCTTCAAGACTTGGTCAATATAATGCATCTGAGAAATCAGATGGGGACAACATGTCACCTCCAAGTCTTTAAAGAAAAATCGACTATTCCTATGTTTTCGCGAAATCCGCCTCGGCGCGCGGCTTCCGGCGCGGCGCGCTGAAACCTCTGCAACTTCTCGAACTTCCGCGCGGCCTTCGCCGCGGCGCTGCAACTTCAGCGGCCGCCGATGCCGCGCCGCGACCTGCGTCGGCCGCGGCACATTGCCTTTGCACGAAACGCATTTACGTCGTCTGCGCCTGAACTTGTAACTCCAACTTTCTACTCAGGCGTCCTATCGGCGAGCGGTTGGTTGCGTTGAAACTAGACTCAATGAAATACGCACTAGGACTTTGAAATACCTAGGAACTCTCAATGTTCGGGTCATAACCCGCCTCAAAGTTGACGAAACCCGTAGGAACAATCCGTCAACCTATCTCTTGAAAATTTTAAGTCTTACTCCATTTAAATGCGCTCTAATGCGCATGACCTGAACTACTGAGGTGTAACATTCTCCCCCTTAGAAACATTCGTCCCGAATGTTCTTTTGGAAACCAATCTACTATTCCTCGGTACATCCTGCGTACTATATACTAATGGAACTTCATTATGCCACCATGACCTACGATATCTTTGCGCATGCCTATTCGCGTAAGTCAAGCGAGAAAAAAGAACCCAACATATGAACCATTACTACTTACCGTTCACGGCTGCGAAATTTCCGTTCGTATTTACCACTCGTTACATCACGTGTACGGTCTCGATATCCTCTGTTCATAACGCTAAATCATACAACAATCATATCATGCGTACTAATCTCTAAAGGTCAAAGATATACTGTAATTATTGCTTCACATTCCCTTGTTGTTCTAATCATGATCACCGCCTGCGCGACGCATAACAAAAGAAGGCGATGAACGACCGCGATCCGAAGGCTGAATCTCTACATCCGTGCTATCTACGGTTGGGCCGGTTCCTCGCGTAATGGCCTGTCGCGTGCGTAGCAATTACCCAAACTAGCACGACCTCCCGTAATGGGTGTTACCACATCGGCTAGAGGTAGAGGTGGCTTATCGGACTAACACCCTGCCCTCGAAAATCTGAACCCTTGGAGCCTGTCGCTCCGAATCCGAGCGTCCACGAAGACTTTGGTGGAGTACTCGTCTTGGTGAGCGCGTAACTTCTTTATTCTTGGCGGTCGCCTCAGCGCCACAGTCTGCTGTCTGCCTCTTGGTGGCTTTGAAGTCAGCCGACCCTCCTTTCTCATCCTCTATCCCTGCGCATATACTGCGTCTGGCGATATCCGTACAGGTGAAGAGCTCCCAGCTCCTTGATAATCATATGCCGGTCTAGCCCGTCACATGCGATGAACTTTGTCTTCCGTATGGCTCGATAGTGTCGCATACACGGCCAAGAGTCAAACTCGGTGTACTCTCGATGGTCCTCCCGTTACGCCTCGAGGTCGAATCTATCCGCGCGGGCTCTCGCCGGCTCGAGGCAAGAAGTGATCGGGAAGGCCTCTGTGAACTCCTCCCATTTGGAAGAGCACCCTCCTCTAGACAATTCCCGTGACTCAAACCGGTTCAGCGCAATATCGTAACCGGTAAGAAGCTAACAAAGCGGACTCGTCTCAGGCCCTAAGCACGGCGTGGTCCGCCCTTTGTCGAATAAACTCACGAGGATCCTCGCCGGACCTCGAACCATAGAACTCGGGTGGATTACAACTCAGAAAGTCCAGAATCCTTAAACTGTCGGCCATAGGGTTAGCCACCGGCCCCTGGCGGTGCTGCCCTTCCACGATGCTAGTCAACAACCTGATCTGCTCTCCGTAATCCTAGACTACGCCCACGGCGCGGGCTGGGGCTCGGTGCAAAACCTGCGGAGCTCTTTGCTCTCGGCTCTCCAATCTTGTCGGCGTGGTGAACTCGCCCGACCGCCTACTCCTCGGGCATAGTGCGTGCGAGTCTGGTAACTCATGCGTACCATAGCGACTCACTGCTTTGCCTTTCCCTGCAGGCTCTGGTGCGCCAGTGGGCATAAGCGGTACATAAGAAGAGGTCGGTGAGGATTGACCTAGTAGGGCGGCTCTTGCACGATCTCGAGAGAGAAGAATGGAAACAAATCCTAAATGTCCATGACTTCACGATTATAGATGTAGTGCGCAACACGCGATAATCAAGACTACACTGAACGCGATGCATGAAGCACTTTCAGAGGACTAAGCGCTCGATACCACTTTTGTCACGACCGACCGGGGCGCGACTAGTACTTCTCTGGGGTACCACTGTCGGTATACATCGAGAATAGCGTGGAACATACCTGACACATAACTTATAAAAATGAGTAAGCATCACGGGCGGTAGATAAAGTGCCGTAAAAAACATACTTAATCGGAAGTACAACTTATTCTTACGAAAACCTGGCGTGACTACAAACCTCTAGGAATAACAAGCGTGGCGGGACGGGGCCTCCATACCCCAGAATGTACAAAGTCTATAACCTCGGGAATCGTGCAAAAGACAAATCCTCCGGAGAGATGGAGCTTTCCAAGAAATGAACAGTGATCCTAAGAGTGCGGATCAGCAAGCTACGTATCTCGACATGCGGCATGAACGCAGCCCCCCGAAGGAGGTCAGTACAACAGGTACCAAGTATGTGAAACTGAAAATACTGTAATGAAATCATATTGTTACACCCCGTAAATTCGAGAAGATAAGATAAGTTGACAAACATATGTTAGGCCAGTTTTGAGTCTACCTTGGAGTGTTGTACCCCAGTTGTTAAGAATTTCGAGTGTTTAAAAGCCTAATGTGTAGTTCGTTAAGTCTAGATCATAGCATAGGCAAACCGTTAAATCGATAGGACATCGAGGTCAAAAGTTATGGAAGTTTCAAGTTTGGTGCGTGAGCGGCAGCGATTTTGATTAGAAGTGCAGCGCGCGGCCGAATCTGAGCAGCGGCGCCGGTTGTTACGAAGGTCGCGGGGTTGCAGCTCCGCGGCGCCGGAATACGGCTTGGCGCCCGACATGCGGAAGATTTATTTTGGAAGTGGGCCTTGGGCCAGGCGGGATTTTCGTGATAAGTGGTCTATTTTAGGGCAAGTCTTGGAAGACTTGGCCATTCCATTCATTTCATTTCAAAACCCTCCTAAGAAAAACCCTCCCTTCTCTCTAGTTTTTGGAAGGAAACCTAACTAGAGGAGATTGTTGGGCGGCAAGAAGAAAAAGTGTGGAGTAAACTTGTGGAGTACTTATTTGGTGGGCGATTTTTGTGGAAAGAGGTGGAAGAAAAAGGGGATTTTGTGGGCTATTCCTTAAGGTAAAAGTTTCCCCTTTCTCTTGGTTATGAGCCTAAAATTTGTTTTATTTTAGTAGTATAGATGTGAGCACAGAAATTTTTTATTTTAGTAGTTTAGAGTTGAGCCTAAAATTTACATTATATTGTAGTAGTATAGAGTTGAGCACAGAGGTGTTTTATATTGTATAGATTTGGATCTTGTTGTTGTCACGACCCGTTCAGGGCGTGTTGGTGCTCTGGGGCACCAGTAGTCATACATCGAGTGTCGGCGGAAATATAAAACAAGACATGAAAGCTTGATTTATGTGAGAAAACATCGCCTTTCGGCGTATATATAAAAACATGGTTTTAGCGATTACATCGTCTTGTACAACATGATTCTGAGACCTCAGGAAAATATACAACTATGGCGGGACGGGGCCGCCATACCACTGTACAAAACTATCTCTGACATGGAGATCATACCCAAAAGTAGAGCCTCGGAGAAGATGGAGCTCGGCGCTGCGCTTGAAAGGATCTGAGGATGCGGATCTAGCACTGCTTGCCTTTACTGCGGCGTGAGCGGCCCGAGAAGGAGTCGATCTGGCGGTACCAAGTATGTGAAACTATAAAGCGAAATGAAATCAAAGTATTTAAAACCTTTTCACAAATACAATCGGTTCAATTGCACATAGTGCCACATCCTGAACAATGCGATAATAGGAAAAGCGTAGCAGTGCATTCTAGGCGCGAATGATCGAAGCAAGGCGATCGCCCGTAGTATCGTTCTGCGTGCCTAGTCACGGACTTCCGCGATCCATGGGTCGCGCACAGACCGCGTGAGGTATTCCTCGCGCCGGCATGACCCCGGCGTCGCCTAGGCTCCGCGGCCGCGCAGCCTCGAAAGACCGCGTAGTCTCAGCGGACGCGTAGGAATCCCCGCGTCCGGGCTAAACACGAATGATCAATCACGGAGCATACGCTGCTCGCGTAGTCTCGCGGACGCGTAGGCCGTATAGACCGCATCGAGGGCAAGCCACCGATATAACGATCGAGGGTAGGTGATCTGATAACGATCTAGCGGACTTAGGTTAACAGCGTAAGCCGCGTGAGAATGACCACTTACGTTTCAAGATACTAACACGGGTAGCATCGTAATATGTCTACTTATCAAACAAATCTTACTACACTTAACGAAATCAATCTGAGGCTTTTATAAACAAACAAGTAAACAATTCCTTTTTATCTTTCTTAAGTTGTTATACCTAACTTCCCGTAAAGCTAGTATAACTCTTAAGCTTTTGTTTAAAACCAAATAGTTCTCTTACATTAAAAATGATTGATATTCTTTTGAAATGCTTTGATTCTTTTGTCACGACCGTTAGGGGCGTGACGATGCACTACCAGGCACCCAGTAGACATCATCAGTGTCGGCGGAACATAAAGACAATACATGAAACGATGTAATAAGACAATGAAATAAGAAAACGGTAACAAAAGCGGTTACCTTCGGTATATATATAATTAGCAACTTTTTCAACATGAGCAGTTTAATCCTTTTTACAAACCACGCCCAGCGGTACTCTGGACCTCACAGAATGATCGACAACGATGGCGGGGCGGGGCCCGCCAAACCACGAATGTAAACACTTACGGCGGCGGGGACTATACGTGATAAGCCTCGGAGAAGCGGAGCTTCCCAATGGCGCTGACCACGAGCTAGGATCGGCGGCGGTGTACCTCGACTGCGGCATGAGCGCGGCCGAAGGAGTCGATTACAGTGCGGTATGTGGCGAAAATACATCGTAAATGAAATCATGCGATCATATAAGCGGGAGACATGTATGATAACAAACTACGATTACAACCAGCGGTCGTGTCGAGTTAGGGACTCGCGCCCTCAGTCATCACTCGAAGTATAACAATGGGTCTCGGGCCGCTGGCGTCAATCATGCGTGGAATACCTTCCTCATTGTCGGCGATCTATGATATAAAGCACGAGGAACAGCATGAACACGGGTCCATCGTGTCATAATAAAGCTGTGCGGGGTAAATGCGAAGGCATAGCCGACTACTAAAAACCCAGTGCAACAAGGTCATGAAGCGTATCATAAGATGCGTCTAGGCCGTCACGTGATCAAAGGCGGCCACTTGCGCGATATCGATGTCTGCGTCTAACCTGGAACTCCGCGACTCCGCGTAGGCCAATCTCGTCGGCCGCGTGAGGTATTCCGCGTCGAGGGTAGCTACTCCGGCGTCGTCACGGACCGCTGATCGCGTAGCGCATGGACGCGTGCCCGTAAGGGCGTACACTAACACGGAACTCGTAGCTCGCATAGGCCGGAACTGCGTGAGGTATTCTCGAATCATAGGTCCGTCGACGCTTTGAGTCTACCCGCGTGGAGGCGGCTTAACCCGGAATCATCTCGAGATGAATGCCCGCAATACTATCATAACGATGATAGTTAATAAGCACAATCGAGAAACCGCCGCACAAACATCACGAGATACTAACACGTAGCATCCCAACCGTTTACTTATCAGCGCGATCAAGAAAGTATTACAAGGCTATCACAAACCAATACAATCAAGTTGTTCACACAAGGTACCTACTATATGATTAACAAAATCGGGTTTTATCCCCAAAGTACTTCATACATTAACTCTTTAAAGATCGTTACTTTCACGATGTCACCTGATACGTAGTATAAAATAGAGTGACTATCCTTTTAAAGTAAATCAATTACTTCTCTTTGTAAAATCAAGTAGCAACATTCTTTTCCAATGATCAAGTTTGCCTAATTTCCAATGTTCAAGTTTCTCATTTTAGAAAGGTTTAGTAGTTCATAGTCCTATTCATTTGAGAATATAATTCTCCTTAAAACTATCGAGAAACATAAGTCTTATATGTGAGTAGGATATTCTTGTTTATAACAATCTTATTCAATGACCGTGATCTAGGAAATATCATTTTGTCTCGTCTTAGCTTATGCGGATGGAAGTTTCTCTGGTTTTAATAATACTTAATTAGTCAAAACATTTCCTTTTTTTAACTGCGATGGTTTGTCGATACGTTACGATTTGAAATCGATAAAACATTCTTAAGTTGTTATACCTAACTTCCCGTAAAGCTAGTATAACTCTTAAGTTTTCAAAAACCAAGTATTACTTCTTTCAAAATGATTCAAAAATCTTTTGAAATACTTGATTCTTTATTAACACATAACAAGCGGTTATAGTTCAAATCGGTACCTTTTAAAAACCACATGTATTTTCTTACCAACGTAAAATGTTATAACCAACTTCCCATAAAGTCGTTATAACACTTTATGTTTAAATAATCACGTACATTTAGCACGTATGCGTCTGCGTACTACATAGTTCACACGTATCATGCTAGAAGAGATAGGAAGAGGTTCGCATACCTCGCGACGATTATCGACTAATAGCAAAGCGCTCAAGTACCTCGAACGCGGCTACTCACTAAGCCAGTAGATCGCGCCACGCATAGTACTTCCGCTATAAGGCCTGAGGCTCTTATTAACATAAGGTCTCTTCGTAGAACATTACATAGAAAATTCGTGACCTCCCCATGACAGCGTAAATCTCCTCACTCTATCGGTAGGCTACGAAGCCAACCGGGGTTATACATCTAACCACGGGTACAATTCTACTCCGCGGTACTCTTGCAGCCTCTTGTATGTCTGACCCTAAGTAATTCTGATTCGGTAATCTTCTTTAAATACGGGCTTAAGTCGCGAAGCATTCAGTAAGTATTGTCGAGCTTAAGTCAAAAGACATTGCCAACAACTACGTTCAGTTCTATATATAGTATACTTGACTATATATTCTAACAATATGTAATTTCCAATTCTGATAGAGGACAAGATATTTACCTCGATAAGCCCGTAATTATCAGTATAAAGTCGATCTGGGCAATCGTTTAGCTCGACTCAGGCGCTCGACCCGCTCCAAACTACCCTTAGAAGTTCTAACCAACTACACAAACTACTCGACTAACCATGGAGATTTTCCTTAGGGTTTAGTTTAGAGGCTAAAGGGACGTATAATAGTATTTTAGGGCTTTTAGTATAGAGGTACTTTGGAAATACTACAAGGTATTAGGGCTAAAGTATTTGGGTATTATAACAATACTTGAAGAGTATTTCTCTAAGGGTAGTATTTCGACTAGCACAACTAGGCTAGGGGGGTTGCTCTCGGCCAAAAGGCCACTCAAAGGGGAGGGAGTTGGGCGAGACAAGCTACTGAGGAGGAGTGTTTTGAGTCTAGGAATTTGCTCAAGTGTGGATGAAATAACTCATCAACTAAGGGGTATTTATAGGGCACTCAAAGGCCAAGATTGAGCCAAGTGGTAGGCAAGTGTAAGGTGAAGATTAAGCCATGTGTTGTGTGGGTCCCACTTGGTCATCCACTCGCGAAATATCTCACAAACATTGACCAAACATTTAAGGCACAAAAGATGAAAAAGCGTGCAAGCACAGAAGCTTCCACCAAGGAAATTTCGTCGACCTTGGACACTAAGGGTGACACGTGTAAGCCCCGATTAGTCAAAATGTTTCGTCTCTCGGAAAAATCAGTAAAAATAATAAATGACATGGCGGAATTTTCCTACAAAGGCTAATGGAAGCGTTTGTGGGAAAATGACTCTTTTAGGCACTTGTGCACAAAATAATTTCGGCCAAGCACTTTATCTCAAGTTCGAATTTTCTCGTGCGTCCGTGCGTACATACTGCGAAAATACGGGGTATAACATTCTCCTCGCCGAAACATTCGTCGAATGTTCCTTCTAAATCTCAAAACAAGCGTGCGCTTGATATAGTCTTCGCTACTATACTTACGAGAATCAATCTGCCGTCGGCCACGAAACAAGCTGCGTAAATACTTACATCAAAGTCCGAGAAACACTGTAATCATCGTATGACACAGCTTCTCAGGTCTAAAATATACTTCCTTCGCGCCTCTTTATAAAAGAAATGATCGCATCTATGCTCGCCATACATGCTCGCTTCTCTCTTTACTTGTCGTAGATACCACTTTGTCACTTTGCACGAGGCATTAACATACTCGGCGACCAGACAAATGGTACCACTTTTGTCGACTTTGTCGCGAGCCTTGCTCGGCGACCCAACAACTTGAACTCTAAGCATCGTCGCGATTATCCGCACAACTCCTGCGAGCTGCGAACTTCTTCTAGACAAGCCGCACTATCCACGGTCTGCTGGAACAAGCTGAACCAACTATGGCGAACCTTGCCAACATCGAACCAATCGGCCGGCAATTTACACTTCAGCCCTACAAGGCTTCACGGCGATATCAGAACAACGAAATGGTAGCTTAAACACTTCCTCGCGAGGAGACAACAATCCGCGACTACCTGCGAAATCCATGGCGGCAGGCGAATGCGGTCGAGACTCGCTGAGTTCTTAACCTGCTGGTAAACTTTTAGAAGGCGAAAAATAGCCTGACACAGGCTTATTTATGCGACATAAGGTGAAGGTAGGCACCGTCTTGACGCACAACCTTTACGATAAAACAATGCTGCGAGTAAGCGGTCTTTGCTAGAAGACAAGGCGGTGACCTCGCCGGTCCGACTCTTGGTCGAATCGTCCGCGAGTTAAATGCGTCTGTTGGTTAACTAAACTTGGGCCTAACACCCTCGTGACCACTACGGCGGGACCACCTGGCCGACCTACCGCCAAACATGCGGCGGGTTGACTGCAGCGTGGACTGAACCCGACGGCGTAACAGCGTAATACTAGGTCCGATCGAGAACAATCTCGCTAATCACGTTTGAAAACCTAGCGGTCTTCTTAGCTCGACTACCCGCTTTCATTCCACGCTACTAGGGACTATCCCAAACATAACTTCGCGTGCGCTATGCCTTCCATGAGATCAAACATAATACTACGCCTTTACGAGATGGCGCACCTCTAAGGTCTTTACGTAAACATTCTAAGGCTCGCACCTTTTCTATCCCCCAAATCTTACTCGGTTAACCCACGTGATTCTAAACACAACTAACACACGCTATCGAACATAGCACTTAAGGTATACTCGCTTATCACACATCTTGACCTCTCAGAGGTTAAAGATATATCTATATCTCTTCTTCCTCCTTGAGTCGTTCTAATCAAACACGCCCGTAGCGCAGCTAAGAAAATGACGAACTACCGCCCAATCACGAAGGCTAAGTCCTCCTGAGGACACTCTCTCGACCACGTGGCCACGGCGGCGCGGTGCAACAAGTACCCGACTAAAGGCGACATTCCGGGATGGCGTGCATCTGTAATGAGCGGAAGCCACAGGTTACGACCAACTCTACGCACCCGAGCGTCCACAGCGTGGAAGACCACTCTGCGGCTGGCGGAGGTGCATATCTAATCTGTTTGGTGGCGACTCGCCTCGAAAGTTACTAAAGGACCTGCTGCTCTGGCCTCTACGGTGTCGCCGTTAACATGTCGATCTCTACCGTCTCGGCTGCTGCGTAAGCGTACAGGCCATGCTCAAGCCTAGCGAAGAATTACTCTTTGACCCTCTTTTAGATAGTCCTCGAGACTCGCGGTACATCGGTATACTCTGCGGTAGCCAAATCTATAGCTAATGTGAGTCGCCTCTTTGCGATCTAAATTCTCTGTTCGGTCGTGGGCGAAGGTTCATATATCATGGCGCGATGAGCCTGCTGCCGCGCACTAAACTCTTCGGGGCTAGTGGCGTCGCGAGAACTCCCGAATGAAGCACTACCTAGGTAATGATTGGGCTGTGCCTCGCCACGCCACGAACTTTACTCGCGGCTCCGCCATGCGCGCCTCTGGGCGGGTTGCCTGCGGAGGCATAGCGATAAGGAAAATAATTTCGTCGGAGGGTCGACTTACAACCACGGCTCTAAGGCACGATCGAGTGAGAAGAATAGAACCAATCCTAAATATCCTATAGCCTCACGATTATTGGCGTGGTGCGCAGCAGATAATCGAGACTCTCGGATCGATGCGTAGACCTTTCAGAGGATTAAGCGCTCACGATACCACTTTGTCACGACCGTTCAGGGCGTGGCCGATGCCTTACCGGGCACCAGTAGACATACATCAGTGTCAGCGAACATAAAGACAATACATGAAACGGTGTAATAAGACAATGAAATAAGAAGGCGGCTAACCAAAAGCAGTTACGCCGGTATATATATAATTAGCAACTTTTTCAACATGAGCAGTTTAATCCTTTTTACAAACCACGCTTGCGGTACTCTGGACCTCTAAGAATGATCGACAACGATAGGCGGGGCGGGGCCCGCCAAACCACGAATGTAAACACTTACGGCGGCGGACTATACGTGATAAGCCTCGGAGAAGCGGAGCTTCCAATGCGTGACCACGAGCTAGGATCAACGGCGGTGTACCTCGACTGCGGCATGAGCGGCCCGAAGGAGGTCGATCTGGCAGTGCAGGTATGTGGCCCGAAAATACATCGTAAATGAAATCATAGCGATCATATAAAGCGGGAGACATGTATGATAACCAAACTACGATTTACAACAGCGATCATGTCGAGTTAGGGACTCGCGCCCTCAGTCATCACTCGAAGTATAACAATGGGTCTCGGGCCTACGTCAATCATGCGTGGAATACCTTCGCCATCGGCGATCTATGATATAAAAGCACCAAGGAACAGCATGAACACGGGTCCGTCGTGTCATAATAAAGCTATGCGGGGTAAGTGCGAAGGCATGGCCGACTACTAAAAACCCACGAGGCAAGGTCATGAAGCGTATCATAAGATCTGTCTGCAGCCGTCACGTGATCAAAGGCGGCCACGCGCGATGTCGATGTCTGCGTCTAACCACGGAACTCCGCGACTCGCGTAGGCCAATCTCGTCGGCCGCGTGAGGTATTCCGCGTCGGTAGCTACTCCGGCGTAAATCACGGACCGCGATCCGCGTAGCCCGTGGACGCGTGCCCGTAAGGGCGTACGCTAACACGGAACTCTCGTAGCTCGCGTAGGCCCCGTGACTGCGTGAGGTATTCTCGAATCATAGGTCCGTCGACGCTGAGTCTACCCGCGTCGGAGGCGGCTTAACCCGGAATCATCTCGAGATGAATGCCGCAATACTATCATAACGGCCCGATAGTTAATAAGCGCAATCAAGAAACCCGCCGCTGAAGCATCGCGAGATACTAACACCGTAGCGTCCCAACACGTTTACTTATCAGCGCAATCGAAAGTATTACAAGGCTATCACAAACAATACAATCAAGTTGTTCACACGAGGTACCTTCTGCTATATGATTAACAAAATCGGGTTTTATCCCCAAAGTACTTCATACATTAACTCTTTAAAGATCGTTACTTTCGCGATGTCACCTGATACAGTAGTATAAAATAGAGTGACTATCCTTTTAAAGTAAATCAATTACTTCTCTTTGTAAAATCAAGTAGCAACATTCTTTTCCAATGATCAAGTTTGCCTAATTTCCAATGTTCAAGTTTCTCATTTTAGAAAGGTTTAGTAGTTCATAGTCTTATTCATTTGAGAATATAATTCTCCTTAAAACTATCGAAAGCATAAGTCTTATATGTGAGTAGGATATTCTTGTTTATAACAATCTTATTCTGACCGTGATCTAGGAAATATCATTTTGTCTCATCTTGGCTTACATGCGGATGAAAGTTTCTCTTGGTTTTAATAATACTTAATTAGTCAAAACATTTCCTTTTTTTAGCTGCGGTGGTTTGTCGATACGTTACGATTTCGAAATCGATTAAAACATTCTTAAGTTGTTATACCTAACTTCCGTAAAGCTAGTATAACTCTTAAGTTTTTCAAAAACCAAGTATTACTTCTTCTTTCAAAATGATTCAAAAATCTTTTGAAATACTTCAAGTTCTTTATTAACACATAACAAGCGATTATAGTTCAAATCGGTACCTTTTAAAAACCACGTGTATTTTCTTACCAACATAAAACATTATAACCAACTTACGTAAAGTCGTTATAACACTTTATGTTTTAAACAATCACATACATTTAGCACGTATGCGTCTACCGTACTACATAGTTCTCACGTATCATGCTAGAAGAGATAGGAAGAGGTTCGCGTACCTCGCGGCGATTATCGACTAATAGCAAGCGCTCAAGTACCTCGAACAGCGGCTACTCACTAAGCCAAGTAGATCGCGCCACGCATAGTACTTCCACCTATAAGGCCACAAGGCTCTTATTAACATAAGGTCTCTTCGTAGAACATTCTATAGAAAATTCGGCGACACCTCACACACATGACAGCGTAAATCTCTCCTCTGTCAGTAGGCTGGCCAACGGGGGTTATACATCTAACCTAGCGGGTACAATTCTACTCACGGTACTCTTCGCCAGCCCTGCATGTCTGACCTAAGTAATTCTGATTCGGTAATCTTCTTTAAATCTGGGCTTAAGTCATGAGACATTGCAGTAAGTATTAATCGAGCTTAAGTCAAAGACATTGCCAACAACTACGTTCAGTTCTATATAGAGTAGACTTCACCTAGATATTCTAACAATATGTAAGTTCCAATGACAATAGAGGACAAGATATTTACCTCGATAAGCCCGTAATTATCAGTATAAAGTCGATCTGGGCAATCGTTTAGCTCGACTCGGCGCTCAACCGCTCCAAACTACCCTTAGAAGTTCTAACCAACTACGCAAACTACTCGACTAACCATGGAGATTTTCCTTAGGGTTTCGTTTAGAGGCTAAAGGGCGTATAATAGTATTTTAGGGCTTTTTCGTATAGAGGTACTTTGGAAATACTACAAGGTATTAGGGCTAAAGTATTTGGGTATTATAACAATACTTGAAGAGTATTTCTCTACCAAGGGGGTAGTATTTCGACTAGCACAACTAGGCTGGGGGTTGCTCTCGGCGAGGCCACTCAAAGGGAGGGGAGTTGGGCGAGACAGCTGAGGAGGAGTGTTTTGAGTCTAGGAATTTGCTCAAGTGTGGATGAAATAACTCATCAACTAAGGGTGTATTTATAGGGCACTCAAAGGCGAGATTGAGCCAAGTGGTAGGCAAGTGTAAGGTGAAGATTAAGCCGTGTGTTGTGTGGGTCCCACGGTCATCGGCTCCACAAAATATCTCACAAACATTGACCAAACATTTAAGGCACAAAAGATGAAAAAAGCGTGCAAGCTAGAAGCTTCCACCAGGAAATTTCGTCGACCTTGGACACCTAAGGGTGACCGTGTAAGCCCTCGATTAATCCCAAAATGTTTCGTCTCTCGGAAAAATCCGTAAAAATAATAAATGACATAGCGAATTTTCCTACAAAGGCGTGGAAGCGTTTGGGAAAATGACTCTTTTAGGCACTTGTGCTAAAATAATTTTGGCCAAGCACTTTATCTCAAGTTGAATTTTCTCGTGCGTCGTCATGCGTACATCTTTCACGAAAATACGAGGTATAACATCTTTATTATTAGGGCTTAAGCGTGAGGCATTCTGTAAGTATTGTCGAGCTTAAGCGGTGAGGCATTGCCAGTAAGTATTATTCGATTAACACGTATGCGTCTAGTACTATATATATATTGTAAAATATCATGCTTTAGGAAGAATCGCATACATACCGTGAAAACCACGCGAAGTTGAATATGTCGTGAGAGATCGACTATAATAGTCAGACATCTATCAAAGACTACTGCGAAGGTCATTCTAAGCAGAGGGTTCACAATTCTACGGAAAGTCGGAGCACTTCCTGCGGTGAGCTATATAAGTCTCTTTGTGGCAGTCTATATAAGCATAGTTCGATTATTCTTCTTTTAAACCGCCTACTTGTGATATGAGTTCAATTCTGATACGCGATATTCTTCTAAGTATTTATACTTATTCTTATACTACAGTGAAGTATTCTCTAATTCAAAGAGGGTTAGGATTAGTTACCTCGGTAAGCGATAATATCTAGATAAAGTCGCTGAGCAGGTTTTGCTCTGCAAGTTGTATGCTCGAGAAACCTTAGAAGTTCTTCACAACTTCTACTAAGGACTAAGGGATTTGGGCTAGGGTATTTTGGGCATTATAACAATACTAGAGACAACTTTTCTACCAAGGGAGGGGTAGATTTCGGCTAGGCTAGGGGGTAGGCCTCGGCCGAGCTCGCTCAAAGGGAGGTGTTGGACGAAAAGGCTTAAGGGAGAGGAGAGGATTTTCAAGACTTGGAAAGATTTGTGGATGAAGAACTCTTCGTCTTAAGGGGTATTTATAGGTCAGAAGTGGCCAGCTTGATGGCGAGATTAAGACAAGTGCAAGGCAAGTGTAGGGTGAAGATTTACTCGCGCAAATATCCTACCAACTCCTTGACTTGTGCCTGAGGCACAAAAGCGTGCCAAGGTTCTCCAATTCGTCAATGGGCGATTGAGTCCACGATTGGAGGGTGCGAGTGTAAGCCCTCCGTTGGTCAAAATGTTCGTCTCTCGGAAAAATCACAAAAATTAGAAATGGCATAGCGGAATTTTCCTACGAAAGTTGTGGAAGCGTTTAGTCGGAAAGCGATTCTTTTAGTGAGTTGTGCACAAATAAAAGCGTCGAGGCTAACTTTAAGGCCAAACTTTTATGCGTATTCCCTTACGTACATACTCGGAAATACGGGGTATAACATTCTCCCCTCGCCAAAACATTCGTCGAATGTTCCTTCTCAAACGATTATCAATGAAGCTTAAGCGGTTTGTAAGTGCCACACATGGCCACAAAATAACATAGGCATATATGATAATGGAAATTTACAAGTAGGAAAGTGAATTACGGAGGTGTGGGGAATAGGTGAGGATACTTACGCCTCGTGTCTCATCGACTTCCCGTCATCTCCTCCACGAGCTCGTTCGCCCGGAACTTTGTGGAAGCCCGTCCTTGGTCGCGAGCGCTAACGACGATCGACTATCGCTATGGGAATCTCGCCATACGATAACCCGCCGATCACTGGACATCGTCGATCGGTGTACCACTAGATGGATCACGATCATCTCGCCGGCATAGATCGTGAAAAACCGGATGCGGCGCCTCGGATCGGACGGCGGATCAGACTCATGAGCAACCTTGCCCACTGCGGACAATCTGAAGCGGCCCGATGTACCTTGGTGAGTTTCCTTCTTCCGAATCTCATCGCACCGCCGTGGGTGGCACCTAGGAAAACCCAATCATGAACCTCGAACTCAAGATCTGGCGATGATGATCTGCATCGACTTACATCGACTACGGTATCGATAGCGCTCTCGGATAAGCCACCTTATCGGCTTTCTTTGCGCCAAATCTGGTCCCCTTTGCACCTCGCCCACATCGAACCAACCTATGGCGATCGCACTTCCTCCCGTACAAGGCCTCGTAAGGCGCCATGCGAATCTTTGGGTGGTAGCTATTATTGTCTGTGAACTCAACTAGAGGCAAATGATCCTCGGCTACCACGAAGTCGATAACACGGGCTCATGACATATCCTCGAAGTGCGGATAGTGCGCTAGGCTGTCCGTGCATGCGTGGATGGAATGCGATTACTCGAGCTCACTGCGTCCTAAACCTCTGGAAAGACCTCGAAGTTAGCGTAAGCGGGCTCCTGCATGCGATATGATCGAAATAGGGACTCCATGCGATCGGCGATCTCTCGGATGTAAAGTGCGGCATAATCCTCGGTAGAAAAAGTCGTCGGACGGGAAGAAAGTGGGCTGATTTCGTCGACTGTCGGCGATAACCCGTATAGAATCATGTCTCATCGAGTGCGAGGTAATCTGTGATGAAGTCCGTGTTGATCACCTCGCTTCGGTCGGGATCTCTATCGCTGCAACAAACCACCGGGCCTCACGGTGCTCTGCCTTCGCTGCGCGACAACACGGGCGAGCTACGAACTCTGCAGCGTCCTCTTGAGCCGTCCACGATACGGATCTAAGGTCGTGGTACATCTTGATCGACCACGGATGGATGAAGTAGCAGCTTGTATTTGTGTGCTTCCCCAAGAACCTGCCGAAGTCACGAAACATCTGGGACACCTGACACGCCCTCAAACCTTAGCACCCGTCGGTGCTACCTCAAAGGACCGCGCCTCGCGAAGAGGCGTATCGCGATATCGAATCAAAGTGGATCCTCGAGCTGTTGCCTCTTCGCCTCGCCGGCGATGGAAGACTCGGCAACCTCGCGAACTCTAACCTTGCTGCTATCGAGAATCAATCAAGCGGACACGAGGCTCGCTAAGCGGTGCAAATCACGAACCATGTCCGCCTTCTCTGGCTGCGCATCGATAGGCTCCCGTCGACTACGACTAAGGCATACGCCTGACGTTGGCCTTCCGGGTGAGTACGGGATATCAACATCGTAATCCTTAAGCAACTCTATCCACCGTCTGCATCGTAAGTTCGGCTCCTGCAGTGAAGATATCTTGGAGGCTCTTGTGAGTGCGTATAAATATCCACGTGAACCCGTACAAATAGTGCCTCGGATCTTGGCGTGAATCACGGTGCGACTCTAAATCATGGGTGGGGTAGTTCCTCTCGTGTTTCTTGGTTTGTCGGGATGTATATGCTATAACCTGCCATGCTGCGTCAACACATCCCAACCGATGCGGCGCGTCACAATACATGACATAACCATCTGGACCTGCGGAAGTAAGAAGCGAGGCGGTCGTCGATCTCTCTTCGACAGCTGGAAACCACGCTCACAAGCATCAGTCCGCTGAAACTTGTTTGCCACGAGTCGGCCTAGTCAATAGTGCGAGAGATAAAGCAAACTTCTCTGAACCGTAGATAATAACTGCGAGGCCCGAGCTGCGAACCTGCTGCCGGAGTAGTAGGTCTAGGCAAGTCTGGCGCCTCGATCTTGGCGTATCCACTCGAATGCCATCGGCCGACAATATGCCCGAAACTCCGAAGTCAGCAAAACTCACGTTTGGAAAACTTGGCGTCAAGCTGCTGGTCTGGAGAAGCGTCGGCATAGTCGCCGAAGTGCTCGCGTACTCGCTCTGGCGAGAATAAACGAGATATCATCGATGAACACTATCACAAGCGTGTCAAAAATGGTTTGAACACTCGGTTCATCAAATCCATGAATCTGCCAGGAGCGTTGGTCGACCAAAAGACATGACCACGAACTCATAATGCGTCTGGTCGGAATGCGATCCTAGGGACATCCGCCTCTCGACTACTTTGATGATAGCGATCGCGGTCGATCTTGGAAAACATCTACGCACCACTGGCCCAGTCGAACAAATCATCAATCACAGGAAGGGTATCTATTCTTAATGGTCACCTTGTTGGTGCACTGTAATCAACACGTGCGCGGCGTCGTCCTTCTTCTTCGCGAACAATATCGGCGCTCCCGGGAGAAACACTAGGCTGATGAAGCCGCTTCTCCGGCCAATTCCTAGGTGATCCTTGACTCTCTCGGCTTCGGCGGGTGCCGTTACGTATGGCGGAATGGAAATAGGCGAGTGTGCGCAATATGTCAATACAAAACTCGATCTCCCTCGGGAGGATGCGAGGTCGTGCGGAAACACGTGCGGGAACTCTCGACCCACTTTGGGCGCGGAAAATCTGGTACCGCGACGATATCAAACACGAGCGAGATGGTAGATATACCGCCGTACCATCTTCCTAGCCTTGAGGTAGGAAATAAACCTACCACCGGCGTCTGGTGCTCCTCCTCCTCAGCCAGGCTCGCCGAGCGGAACCGTACTACTCTCTCTGCGGTCTACATTGGCGTAGCAAGCTAGCCAATCCGTCCCGTGATCACGTCGAAGTCAATCATCTCGACTCTATCAAGTCGGCTGAGGTCAGCGACTGTAAATAGTCACGGGACAAGCTCATATACCGTAGAGCTACCGAATCACCCGGCTGGTGTAGCTACCTCGAAAGGGTCTATGGACTCGAGCTCTATCCTATCCTACTAGCAACAGGGAGATATATAGGGCGAGTAGAACCGGATCTATCAAAGCATACACATCAAACCCGGCCCGATAAGGTACTGTGGCGACGTCGGTGAGGCCTCACGATCTGTCGGTGGACAAAGCATAAATGCGGTTACGAGGACCGCTAGGCTGGACGCGCCCGACCTCTGCGCGACCTGCTGGTCATGAGTACCTTGCCTCGGGCGAGTAGCTGTCGAGGATGAAGAAGCGGCAGACCACAGCCAGGCGGGACCTACTACAGCGCCGCCCCGGTCGGACAAACTCGCGAAATGACCTGCGGCCACAAGTATAGCGGGCTCGAATCTGACTCGAGAATGGTATCTACCACAGCGGGCACAGGCGGACCTCGAGCAGTTAGCACCCTGCTACCACAAATCCAGAAGTCTGGGGCCACGACTGCCGGCGCTCTGGTGTACGAAAATGAGGTAGGGCGCTCTGCGGCTGTGGTGCAAATCTGGACCTGGCGATGCGCCCACCACGAGAACCACCAAAAGAACCGGCCGTCTTGGCGCCTTACCTGCTTCTTGATGTCGCTCTGCCCGGCGGTCTCGCTCCTCGCATCTAGTGCGTGAGCTGCATCTGAGTAATGTCCGTACGGTGAAGGACACACCGCAAGACTTCGGCCGTGTAATCATCTAGTCGGTGACATAGCGATGCACGGTCCTCGTATACGCTACGGTGCGAGGGACATATCGAGCCAAAGAATCAAACTCGACATTGTACTCCCGGCTGTGCGTCCTCGATCTCGGCAACAAGAATCTATCGGCTCGTGCCCTCGCCAATGCGGAGGCGAAGTGTGTGAGAAAAAGCCTCACGAAAACTCATCCCATCTGCTGGAGTGCATGCTCTCCCGGAAAGCTCCGTGAATCAAACCAATCATTGCGGTATCACGCGGCCGTCACGAACGAATATCCGGACTCGGTCTACGAAGCCTTGATCACCGCGTGATCCTCTGCGGTGACGGATGAACTCTGCGGATCATCCTCCGACCTCGACGTAAAACTACGGCGGGCTACAACTAAGAAATCCGTAGTCTCAAACTATACGCCTCGGGTGCACCGCGGGTGCGGAGGCTGAGGCTGGAGCTGCGCGTCCGGCTATCCTCGTGTCGGCCTGACTACAGCCAAAGGCGGGCCGTCTCCTTGTACCCTAACTCGCCAGCGGTGTGGGGCGGGAGGTGTGGGTGCGTGGTCTCTCTTTGGGGCGGCGGCGTCATAGAACTCGCCGTCTACGGTATAGGCGGGCACGAGCCCTCGTGACTCTGGGTGTCTGCTAGCGGCTCCTCATTTGCCTTGCCGCCACGGGCGGGTTGCCTACGTGGAGGCATAAGCATTCTGAGGAAGGAATCGTTAGAGGTCGACCTATAACACGACTCTAAAGCACGATCTCGGAATGAGAAGAATGAAACCAATCCTAAATATCCTATAGCCTCACGATTATTGGTGTGGTGCGCAACAGATAATCGAACTACTAGATACGATGCAGAGCACTTTCAGAGGATTAAGCGCTCACGATACCACTTTTGTCACGACCCGTTCAGGGGCGTGGTAGTGCCTGCTGGGGCACCCAGTAGTCATACATCAGTGTCGGCGGAAATATAAAACAAGACATGAAACGATTTATAAAATAAGACACGATTTATGTGAAAACATCGCCTTCGGCATATATATAAAAACATGGTTTTAGCGATTACATCAAATCTTGTACAACATGACTACTGGACCTCTAAGGAAAATATACAACTATGGCGGGACGGGGCCGCCATACCACTATACAAAACTATCTCTGACGGGGAGATCGTACCCAAAAGTAGAGCCTCGGAGAAGATGGAGCTCACGGCATGCGAGGATCTAAGGATGCGGATCTAGCACTGCTTGCCTTTACTGCGGCATGAGCGGCCCGAAGAGTCGATTGGCAGCGTACCAAGTATGTGAAACTATAAAGCGAAATGAAATCAAAGTATTTAAAACCTTTTCACAAATACAATCAGTTCAATTGCACATAGTGCCACATCCTGAAACAACAACGATAATAGGAAAAGCGTAGCAGTCTATTCTAGGCGCGAATGATCGAAGCAAGGCGATCGCCCGTAGTATCGTGCGTGCCTAGTCACGGACTTCGCGATCCGCATCGGTCACGCGGACCCGCGTGAGGTATTCCTCGCATCGGGGCAGCGACCCCGGCATCGCCTAGGCTCCGCGGCCGCGTAGCCTCAAACCGCGTAGTCTCAGCGGACGCGTAGAATCCCGCGTCGGGCTAAACACCGGAATGATCAATCACGGAGCATACGGCTGCTCGCGTAGTCTCGCGAACCGCGTAGGCGTATAGACCGCATCGAGGGGCAAGCCACCGGTATAACGATCGAGGGTAGGTGATACAATAACGATACAGCGGACTTCAGGTTAGCAGCGTAAGCCGCAGAATGACCCCTTTACGGCGTTTCAAGATACTAACACGGGTAGCGTCATAATATGTCTACTTATCAAACAAATCTTACTACATGAGAAATCAATACAAGGCTTTTATAAACAAACAAGTAAACAATTCCTTTTTATCTTTCTTAAGTTGTTATACCTAACTTCCCGTAAAGCTAGTATAACTCTTAGCTTTTGTTTAAAAACCAAATAGTTCTCTTACATTAAAAATGATTGATATTCTTTTGAAATGCTTTGATTCTTTATTATTGAGCTTAAGCGTGAGGCATTCCGTAAGTATTATTCGAGCTTAAGCGGTGAGGCATTCGTAAGTATTATTCGATTAACACGTATGCGTCTAGTACTATATATATATTGTAAAATATCATGCTTTAGGAAGAATCACATACATACCGTGAAAACCACCTTGAGTTGAATATGTCGTGCGAGAGAGTCGACTATAATAGTCACGGACATCTATCAAAGACTACTCTGAAGGTCATTCTAAGCGGAGGGTTCACGATTCTACGGAAAGTCGGGCAGCACTTCACTGCGGTGAGCTATATAAGTCTCTTTGAAAGCTTGATCCTATATAAGCATAGTTCAATTATTCTTCTTTTAAACCGCCTACTTTGTGATAGCAGTTCAATTCTAATACGCAATATTCTTCTAAGTATTTATACTTATTCTTATACTACAACGGTAAGTATTCTACAATTCAAAGAGGTTAGGATTAGTTACCTCGGTAAGCCCAATAATATCTAGATAAAGTCGCGCTGAGCAAGGTTTTGCTCACAAGTTGTATGCTCAGAGAAACCTTAGAAGTTCTTCACAACCTACTAAGGACTAAGGGATTTGGGCTAGGGTATTTTGGGCATTATAACAATACTAGAAGACAACTTTTCTACCAAGGGAGGGTAGATTTCGGCTAGGCTAGGGGTAGGCCTCGGCGAAACTCGCTCAAGGGAGGTGTTGGGCGAAAGGCTTAAGGAGAGGAGAGGATTTTCAAGACTTGGAAAGATTTGTGGATGAAGAACTCTTCGTCTTAAGAAGTATTTATAGGTCGAAGTGGCCAACCAATGGCGAATTAAGACAAGTGCAAGGCAAGTGTAGGGTGAAGATTTACTCCGCACAAATATCCTACCAACTCCTTGACTTGTGCGAGGCACAAGCGTGCCAAGGTTCTCCAATTCGTCAATGGGCGATTGAAGTCCACGATTGGAGGTGCAAGTGTCGCCCTCGTTGGTCCAAAATGTTTCGTCTCTCGGAAAAATCCATAAAAATTAGAAATGGCATGGCGGAATTTTCCTACGAAAGTGTGAAAGCGTTTAGTCGGAAAGCGATTCTTTTAGTGAGTTGTGCACAAATAAAAGCGTCGAGGCTAACTTTAAGGCCAAACTTTTATGCGTATTCCACTTACGTACATACTCTGGAAATACGGGTATAACATTCTCCTCGCCAGAAACATTCGTCGAATGTTCCTTCTCAAAACGATTATCGATGAAGCTTAAGCGGTTTGTAAGTGCCACATAGCCTGAAATAACACTTAGGCATATATGATAATGGAAATTTACAAGTAGGAAAGTGAATTACGGAGGTGTGGGAATAGGTGAGGATATACGCCTCGTGTCCTCGCCGACTTCCGCGTCATCTCCTCACTGAGCTCGTTCGCCGCGAGAACTTTGGCGGAAGCCACGTCCTTGGTCGCGAGCGCCTAACTTTGACGATCGACTATCGCTATGGGAATCTCCTCATCGATAACCCGCCGATCACTGGACATCGTCAATCGGGTGTACCACTAGATGGATCCGATCATCTCGCCGGCGTAGATCGTGAAAAACCGGATGCTTTGCCTCCGGATCGGACGGCGGATCGACTCATAGGCAACGCCTACCTGCGGACAATGCGAAGCGGCCCGATGTACCTTGGTGAGTTTCCTTTCTTCGAATCTCATCGCACCGCCGTGGGTGGCGCTAGGAAAACCCAATCATGAACCTCGAACTCAAGATCACGGCGATGATGATCTGCATCGACTTACATGCGACTACGGTTTGTCGATAGCGCTCTCGGATAAGCCGCCTTATCCACTGCTGCTGCACCAAATCTGGTCCCATTTGCACCTCGCCCGCATCGAACCAACCTATAGGCGTCTGCACTTCCTCATACAAGGCCTCATGGCGCCATCCGAATCTTGGAGTGGTAGCTATTATTGTCTGCGAACTCAACTAGAGGCAAATGATCCTCGGCTACCCACGAAGTCGATAACACGGGCTCGCGACATATCCTCGAGAGTGCGGATAGTGCGCTCGGCTGTCGTGCATCTGTGGATGGAATGCGATTACTCGGGCTCACTGCGTCCTAAACCTCTCTGGAAAGACCTCAGGAAGTTAGCGTGGCGGGCTCCTGCATGCGATATGATCGAAATAGGGACTCCGTGCGATCGGCGATCTCTCGGATGTAAAGTGCGGCATAATCCTCGGTAGAAAAAGTCGTCGGACGGGAAGAAAGTGGGCTGATTTAGTCGACTGTCGGCGATAACCCGTATAGAATCATGTCTCCTACGAGTGCGAGGTAATCCTGTGATGAAGTCCATGTTGATTACCTCCACTTCGGTCGGGATCTCTGTCGCTGCAACAAACCACCGGGCCTGCGGTGCTCTGCCTTCGCTGCGACAACACGGGCTTTGAGCTACGAACTCTGCAGCGTCCTCTTGAGCCGTCCGCGATACGGATCTAAGGTCGTGGTACATCTTGGTCGACCACGGATGGATGAGTATGCTTGTATTGTGTGCTTCCCGAGAACCTCTGCAGAAGTCACGAAACATGCGGGACACACACACTGCCCTCAAACCTTAGCACCCGTGGTGCTACCTCAGGACCGCGCCTGCGAAGAGGCGTATCGCGATATCGAATCAAAGTGGATCCTCGGCTGTTGCCTCTTCGCCTCGCCGGCGATGGAAGACTCGGCAACCTCGCGAACTCTAACCCGCTGCTATCGAGAATCAATCAAGCGGACACGAGGCTCGCTAAGCGGTGCAAATCACGAACCATGTCCCTTCTCTCTGTTGCACGTCGATAGGCTCCCCGCCGACCTACGACTAAGGCGTACGCCTGGCGTTGGCCTTCCGGGTGAGTGCGGGATATCAACATCGTAATCCTTAAGCAACTCTATCCACCGTCTGCATCGTAAGTTCGGCTCCTACGGTGAAGATATCTTGGAGAGCTCTTGTAGTGCGTATAAATATCCACGTGAACCCGTACAAATAGTGCCTCGGATCTTGAAAGCGTGAATCACGGTGCGACTCTAAATCATGGGTGGGGTAGTTCCTCTGCGTGTTTCTTGGTGTCGGGATGCGTATGCTATAACCTGCCATGCTGCGTCAACACGTCCCAACCCGATGCACGGCGTCATGATACGACATAACCATCTGGACCTGCGGAAGAAGTAAAGCGAGGCGGTCGTCGATCTCTCTCTTTCGACAGCTGGAAACCACGCTCCTGACATCGATCGCTGAAACTTGTTGCGCCACGAGTCGGCCTAGTCAATGTGCGAAGATAAAGCAAACTTCTCTACGAACGCCGATAATAACTGCGAGGCCCGAGCTGCGAACCTCTGCCGGAGTAGTAGGTCTAGGCCAAGTCTGGCGCCTCGATCTTGGCGTATCGCTCGAATACCATCGGCCCGACAATATGCCCGAAAAGCCTTGAAGTCAGCAAAACTCACGTTTGGAAAACTTGGCGTCTGGCTGCAGTCTGGAGAAGCGTCGGCCTGTCGCCGAAGTGCTCGCGTGCTCGCTCTGGCGAGAATAAGCGAAGATATCATCGATGAACACTATCACAAGCGTGTCAAAATGGTTTGAACACTCGGTTCATCAAATCCATGAATCTGCAGGAGCATTGGTCAACCCAAAGACATGACCACGAACTCGTAATGCGTCTGGGTCGAATGCGATCTAGGGACATCCGCCTCTCGACTACTTTTGATGATAGCGATCGCGGATCAATCTTGGAGAAACATCTCGCACCTGCCAGTCGAACAAATCATCAATCACAGGAAGGGTATCATTCTTAATGGTCACCTTGTTGGTTGCTGTAATCAACACTGCGTCGCGGCGTCGTCCTTCTTCGCGAACAATCTGGCGCTCCCGGGGAGAAACACTAGGCTGATGAAGCCGCTTCTCCGGCAAATCCCTAGGTGATCCTTGACTCTCTCAACTCGGCGGGTGCCGTTACGTATGGCGGAATGGAAATAGGCGAGTGTGCGGCAATATGTCAATACAAAACTTCGATCTCCTCTCGGGAGGATGCGGGAGTCGTGCGGAAACCGTGCGGGAACTCGACCCTTTGGGGCGGAAAATCTGGTGCGCGACTTGATATCAAACACGAGCGAGATGGTAGATATACCCATACGTACCATCTTCCTAGCCTTGAGGTAGGAAATAAACCTACCGCCGGCGTCTGGTGCTCCTCCCGCTCGACAGGCTCGCCGAGAAGCTGGAACCGTACTACTCTCTCTGCGGTCTACATTGGCGTAGCAGAAGCTAGCCAATCCGTCCCGTGATCACGTCGAAGTCAATCATCTCGACTCTATCAGTCGGCTGGGGTCAGGCGTTTGTAAATAGTCACGGGACAAGCTCATATACGCCCAGAGCTACCCGAATCACCCTGGTGTAGCTACCTCGAAAGGTCTATGGACTCGGGCTCTATCCTATCCTACTAGCGACAAGGGAGATATATAGGGCCAGTAGAACCGGATCTATCAAAGCATACACGTCAAACCCGAGCGATAAGGTACTGTGGCGACATCGGTGAGGCCTCACGATCTGTCGGTGGACAAAGCATAAATGCGGTTACGAGGACGCTAGAAGCTGGGACCGCGCCACGACCTGCTGCGCGACCTGCTGGTCCATGAGTACCTTGCCCTCGGGCGAGTAGCTGTCGAGGATGAAGAAGCGGCAGCAGACCACATGGCGGGCCTACTACCAGCGCCGCCCGGTCGGACAAACTCTCGCGAAATGACCTGCTGGCCACAAGTATAGCGAGCTCGAATCTGACTCGAATGGTATCTACCACAGCGGGCTGAAGCGGACCTCGAGCAGTTAGCACCTACTACCACGAAATCAGAAGTCACGGGGCCACGACACGCCCTTGCTCTGTTGTACAGAAAATGAGGTAGGGCGCTCTGCGGCTGGTGTGGTGCAAATACGGACCTGGCGATGCCGCCACCACGAGAACCACCAAAAGAACGGCCGTCTTGGCCTTAACCTGCTGCGATATCGCTCTGCCGGCGGTCTCTACGCTCGCCGCATCTAGTGCATGAGCTGCATCGGGTAATGTCCATTACACAGTGAAGGACACACGCGCACAAGACTTCGGCCATGTAATCATCTAGTCGGTGACATAGCGATGCACCGGTCCTCGTATCTGCTACGGTGCGAGGGACATGCTCGAGCGAAAGAATCAAACTCGACATTGTACTCCCTGTTGTGCGTCCTCACTGTCTCGGCAACAAGAATCTATCGGCTCGTGCCCTCGCCATCTGCGGAGGCGAAGTGTGTGAAAAAGCCTCACGAAAACTCATCCCATCTGCTGGAGTGCATGCTCTCCGGAAAGCTCCGTGAATCAAACCAATCATTGCGGTATCACGCGGCCGTCGCGAACCGATATCCGCAGACTCGATCTCTGAAGCCTTGATCACCGCGTGATCCTCTGCGGTGACGGATGAACTCCTGCGGATCATCCTCGGCCTCGACAGTAAAACTCGGCGGGCTCTGACTAAGAAATCCGTAGTCTCGAACTATACGCCTCGGGTGCACGGAGTGCGGCCCGGAGGCTGGGCTAGGCTGCGCGTCGGCCTATCCTCGTGTCGGCCTGACTCTAGCCAAAGGTGGGCCGTCTCCTTGTACCCTAACTCCTCGCCCGGTGTGGGGCGGGAGGTGTGGGTGCTGTGGTCTCTTTGGGGCGGCGGCGTCATAGAACTCGCCGTCTGCGGTATAGGCCCGGGCACGAGCCCTCGTGACTCTGGGTGTCTGCTAGCGACTCCTCGATTGCCTTGCCATACGGGCGGGTTGCCTTACGTGGAGGCATAAGCTATTCTGAGGAAAGGAATACGTTAGAGGTCGACTATAACACGACTCTAAAGCACGATCTCGGAATGAGAAGAATGAAACCAATCCTAAATATCCTATAGCCTCACGATTATTGGTGTAGTGCACAACACGCGATAATCAAGACTACTAGATACGATGCGTAGACACTTTCAGAGGATTAAGCGCTCACGATACCACTTTTGTCACGACCCGTTCAGGGCGTGGTGGTGCCTGCAAGGCGCCCAGTAGTCATACATCGAGTGTCGGCGGAAATATAAAACAAGACATAAACAGTTTATAAAATAAGACACGGTTTATGTGAGAAAACATCGCCTTTCGGCGTATATATAAAAACATGGTTTTAGCGATTTACATCAAATCTTGTACAACATGACTCTGAACCTCTAAGGAAAATATACAACTATGGCGGGACGGGGCCGCCATACCACTGTACAAAACTATCTCTGAGAGATCGTACCCAGTAGAGCCTCGGAGAAGATGGAGCTCACGACACCTTATGAGATCTAAGGATGCGGATCTAGCACTGCTTGCCTTTACTGCGGCATGAGCGCGGCCCGAAGAGTCGATCTGGCGGTACCAAGTATGTGAAACTATAAAGAACTAAAATGAAATCAAAGTATTTAAAACCTTTTCACAAATACAATCAGTTCAATTGCACATAGTGCGCATCCAACAACAGCGATAATAGGAAAAGCGTAGCAGGTCTATTCTAGGCGCGAATGATCGAAGCAAGGCGATCGCCCGTAGTATCGTGCGTGCCTAGTCTGGACTTCCGCGATCGCATGGGTCACGCGCGGACCGCGTGGTATTCCTGCGTCGAGGGCAGCCAACCCGGCATCGCCTAGGCTCCGCGGCGCGTAGCCTCGAAGGCCGCGTAGTCTCAGCGGACGCGCATAGAATCCCGCGTCGGGCTAAACACCGGAATGATCAATCACGGAGCATACGGCTGCTCGCGTAGTCTCGCGGACCGCGTAGGCGTATAGACCGCGTCGAGGGGCAAGCCACCGGTATAACGATCGAGGGTAGGTGATACAATATGATTACAGCGGACTTAGGTTAACAGCGTAAGCACGGCAAGAATGACCACTTACGGCGTTTCAAGATACTAACACGGTAGCATCATAATATGTCTACTTATCAAACAAATCTTACTACACTTAGAAATCAATACAAGGCTTTTATAAACAAACAAGTAAACAATTCCTTTTTATCTTTCTTAAGTTGTTATACCTAACTTCCCTTAAAGCTAGTATAACTCTTAAGCTTTTGTTTTAAAAACCAAATAGTTCTCTTACATTAAAAATGATTGATATTCTTTTGAAATGCTTTGATTCTTTATTATTGAGCTTAAGTAGTGAGGCATTCTGTAAGTATTATCGAGCTTAAGCGGTGAGGCATTCTTAGTAAGTATTGTCGATTAACACGTATGCGTCTACCGTACTATATATATATTGTAAAATATCATGCTTTAGGAAGAATCACATACATACCGTGAAAACCACGCGAGTTGAATATGTCGCTTGTGAGAATTGACTATAATAGTCACAGACATCTATCAAAGACTACTGCGAAGGTCATTCTAAGCAGAGGGTTCGCGATTCTACGGAAAGTCGGGCACACTTCCCTGCGGTGAGCTATATAAGTCTCTTTGAAAGCAGTCCTATATAAGATAGTTCAATTATTCTTCTTTTAAACCGCCTACTGTGATACTTGATTCAATTCTAATCTGCAATATTCTTCTAAGTATTTATACTTATTCTTAAACTACAACAGTAAGTATTCTACAATTCAAAGAGGGTTAGGATTAGTTACCTCGGTAAGCCCAATAATATCCTAGATAAAGTCGCTTTGAGCAAGGTTTTGCTCACAAGTTGTATGCTCGAGAAACCTTAGAAGTTCTTCACAACTTCACTAAGGACTAAGGGATTTGGGCTAGGGTATTTTGGGCATTATAACAATACTAGAAGACAACTTTTCTACCAAGGGAGGGTAGATTTCGGCTAGGCTAGGGGGTAGGCCCTCGGCCAAACTCACTCGAAGGGGAGGTGTTGGGCGAAAGGCTTAAGGGAGAGGAGAGGATTTTCAAGACTTGGAAAGATTTGTGGATGAAGAACTCTTCATCTTAAGGGGGGTATTTATAGGTCAAGAAGTGTCCAACCAATGGCCAAGATTAAGACAAGTGCAAGGCAAGTGTAGGGTGAAGATTTACTCCGCACAAATATCCTACCAACTCCTTGACTTGTGCTGAGGCACAAAAGCGTGCCAAGGTTCTCCAATTCGTCCGATGGGCGATTCAAGTCCACCGATTGGAGGTGCCAAGTGTAAGCCTCCGTTGGTCCAAAATGTTCGTCTCTCGGAAAAATCCGCCAAAAATTAGAAATGGCATGGCGGAATTTTCCTACGAAAGTTGTGGAAAGCGTTTAGTCGGAAAGCGATTCTTTTAGTGAGTTGTGCACAAATAAAAGCGTCGAGGCTAACTTTAAGGCCAAACTTTTATGCGTATTCCACTTACGTACATACTCTGAAATACGAGGGTATATGGTTGTCTTGTTAAAAAGCGAAATGGGCATATTAGCCTTAAGATTGTAACCGATTGGTTTTCTAATTGGGGCGTCGCGTGTTGTAAAGGAGATTGTAATTGTTGAAGATGTCTAGGGCTAGATATCATGTTGGACCTAAGAACTTGGATTGGAAAGATTTGAAAGGGGTTTAAGGTTGGTTTATTGTGGGGCGTTGGGTTATTGAATTCGACCTTAGCAAAGGTGGCAAGTTAGTAGAAACAAAGGAAGTGTCGTCCAATTGTCGTAGGATTTGGGGACTTTGCATAGTTATTCGTTGAAGCTAGAGTTTGATAGGCGTTTATGACCACTTATAGGATTGAAGTACTACGGTAGCATATTCTACTTAAGAGGCGATAGTCTTGTGGAGCATTTGCTTATTATCAACAATCGTCGCGGTATGTGATTCTTCTATCCTCTTGACATGACTATTTGTGAAATATATAGTCGATAGATGCGCGTGTGTTAAAGGAATTAAAATTCCCTTTTGTGCCTTGACTTGATATGAATTGTAAGGGTCTTGATTGTTGAAAGAATAGGAAAATCTTATTCGTTAGTAATAAGTACTTGGTTGTTAAAGAATAAGCCCTCTTGATCTCATAAGGGCTTATAGTTGTAATTGGTTGGGTTAAAACATAAAGTGTTATAACGGCTTTATGGAAAGTTGGTTATAACCACTTTATGTAAGTAAAAGAATGTTTTGTTTATTTCAAAGGACAAGTGATTTGACTTAAATGGTGTCAAAAAGTGTGAAACCTAATTCGTGAGAAATGAATACTTGGTTTTTAAAAGAATAATGTTACAAATTTCGGAAATGGGAATAAGGATCGAACAAGCCAATGCGGCGTCGATAAAGGAAGCGATAATGACAATTAATCATATTAAAACCGGTAGAAACCTCCATCTGCATAGAAGCTAAGATAAGACAAAATTGTATTACATTTACTAGATCATGCATTTTGCTCTAATAAAATTATTATGTCGAGTTTTGATCCTCTTAAAAATTCAAAAGTAAAATTCGATTTTCTAAAGAAAAGAGACTTAAGAATTGGAAGTGTTTTGTTTTAAAAGAAAGGCATGGTTTTGTCTTGTATTGTTTTAAAACATAAAGTGTTATAATAGCTTTATGGGAAGTTAGTTATAACGACTTTACGAAAACAAAGGAATGGTTTTTATAATTGGATTTAGATTGGGATACTTGACGTTGTGCTAAAAAGTGTTTAGAGTGCTTGATTTAAACCTGAATGCGTTTGATACTACGGGTATTAGTATCGGGTGGCGTTTGCGTAGGAAGAGGTCTTTGTTTTGAAGGAATGAAAGTACGTTGAGCGGCTTTATGCTTGTTGTGATAACTTTTGTTGTGCAAGTGTTGTATTCTTTGTGCTCTGGCGTCTCGTTGGAGGGTGGTTTGTTATACCTCGTATTTCAGTATATGCGTGGGGCGTAAATAGAAAAATTTGAACTTGAGAATAGGCTTGGCGAATTATTCTTTGTGCCTGACACGGTTAAGTCGTTTTTAAATGAAAGCGTTTCCACGACTTCGTAGGGAAAATTCGGCTATGTCATTTTAATTTTTGCGGATTTTTAGAGGCGAAACATTTTGGACCAACAAGAGGCGACACTTGTCACCTCTCATTGGAAGGACAGGCGGTAATAGGGTTGGGCGAATTGGCGTTGTTTGGTCGAGGAGTTGGTAGGATATTTTGGTGGTAGATGGATAAGGTGCACTTGGCATAATCTTGACCCTACCTTGCATGGCACTTGGCTTAATCTTGGCCATTGGTTGGCCTTGGCTTACTATAAATACCCCTTTGGAAGACTTCTTCATCCGTTCAAAAATTTTCTAAGTCTTAGAAATCCCTTCCCTCTCGTGTGGTGTTCGTCACACCCTTCCCCCACTTGGTGAGGCCTTGGCCGAGAGCCCTCCATGGCCGAGTACCCCTCCTAGTGGGGTTGGCGAAGGGTATCTCCACTTGTGGTGTTGTCTCATATAAATACCACTCTTGGTAGAAATACTCTCAAAGTATTGTTACTATACCCAAAATACCTTGGCCACTTATACCTTGTAGTATTCAGGTTATACTTATCTGAAAAGCCCGAAATACTATTATACTTCCCTTGGTCCACAAAACCGAAACCACAGGAAAATCTCCATAGTTAGTTGGAGTATTAAGTAGAAGTTAGTTAGAACTTCTAAGGGTGGTTCGAGGCGGGTTGGGCGCGGAGTTAGGAGCTAAGCGTTGCCGGGATCGACTTTATACTTGGATAATTTTGGGCTTATCGAGGTAAACACTTTTGACCTTACATTTGTAATTGGAAATTACATGTTGTTGAATATATAGTTAAAGTATACTATATATAGAATGGAACATAGTTGTGCGGCAATGTCTTTTGACTTAAGCTTTGAATAATACTTACGGCAATGTCTTGCGACTTAAGCTGAATGTAAGAAAATCTTGAGCTGTAATTACATAGGGTGTATTCTGATGAACTTGTGTAACTTTTACGTAGGGTAGAATTGTGCACGTCAGGGTTAGGCGTATAACCCCTCTGGTTGGCTTGGTGGCAGGCCCAGATAGAGGAGGAGATTTCTGTTGTTGCGGGGAAGTCTTTGCCGAATTTTCTGTGGAATGTTCTACGATATGATCTAGATGTTAATAAGCGCCTTGTGGCCTTATAGGTTGAAGTACCAAGCGTGGCGCGATCTGCTTGGCTTAAGGAGTGGCGAAGCGGTTTGAGGTATTTGGGCGTTTTGCTATTAGTCGATAATCGTCGCGAGGTATGTGAACCTCTTCTTACCTTTTCTAGCATGATATGTGTATAACTATGTAGTACGGTAGACGTACATGTGTAAAATGCTTGTGGTTTTAAAAGGTAACTGACTTGATGTGTGATAATAAAGAAGAGTTATACTAGTTTTATGGGAAGTTAGGTATAACGTTTTAAGAGAAGTAAAGAGAATGGTTTACTGATTTTAAAAGTTAAGAGGCTTAATCTTAAAGATAAGAGACTTAACTTGTTTTACTTGGTAATTAACATTTTGTTAAAAATGTTGTAAAACCTCATTCGCGAGTAATGAGTACTTGATTTTAAAAGCAATAATTTTTTTACTGATTTCGGAAATCAGAATAAGTATCGAACAAACCAATGGTAGCTAATAAGAAATGTTTTGACTAATAATGTATTAGTAAAACCAATAGAAACATCCATCTGCATAGAAACTAAGATGAGACAAAATGATGTTACATTTCCTAGATCATGGTTGCTTAAATAAGATTGTTATAAACAAGAATAACCTACTCACGTATCAGACATATGTTTCTCAAATTGCCTTTAAAGGAGAATTATATCATTTAGTGATTAAAATTATGAACTACGAAACCTTTCTAAAATACGAAACGTGAACATTTGAAATTAGGAAAACCTGAAACATTTGGAAAAGAATGTCGTTACTTGATTTTACGAAGAGAAGTGTTTTGATTTACTTCAAAAGATAATCACTCTATTTTCATATACTACGGGTATTGTGTGACTTTTGTAAACGTAACGTATCTTTTAAAAGATAATGTATGAAGTACTTTGGGAATAGATGCAGAGCACAGTTGTCGTAATGTAGAAAGTACCTTGTGTGAATAACTTGATTGTATTGATTTGTGATAGTCTTGTTATTTCATGTTATCGTCTTATGTTCCGCTGATTACTCTGATGTTGTATCACTAGGGTGCCCGGGGTAAGACACCAGTCACGGGCCCGGGTTCGGGTCGTGACAAAAGTGGTATCAGAGCAGTTAATCCTCGGAAAGTGTCTACAGACCGTATCGATAGAGACTTGATTATCGGTGTGTTGTGCACCACGCGATAATCGGGAGGTTATAGGATATTTAGGATTGGTTTCTATTCTTCTCTCACTCTGAGATCGTGCCTTAGAGGCTGTGTTGTAAGTTGGACCCTCTCGCGTATTTCTTTCCACTTACCGTTATGCCTCGCGTAGGGCAGCCCGGGAGAGGGCAAAGCGGCCAGGAGGCTGGTAAATCTGAGAGGGTTCGTGAGCACGAGCCCAATCATCACACAGGGTGGTGCTTCGTTCGGGGAGTTCTGCGGCGTCACTAAGCCCCAGCGAGTTTGCAGCGGCGGCGATTCCTCTGCGGCCATGATGTTTGAACCTTGGTTCCGGCCAGGAGCAGAGAATATAGATTGCAAAAAGCGACCACATTACTAGCTATAGATTTGGCTACGAGAGTATACCGATGTCTGCGCGAGTCTTGATGACTATCTAATAGAGGTTGTACAAGAGTAATTCTTGATTGAGGCTTGAGCATGGCACGTATGCGGGCTTATCGCGATAGGCCAAGCGTAGAGATCGATGGGTTAACGAAGGCGACGAGAAGAGGGCCATAGCGGCGAGTCGCTGGTAACTTTGAGGCAAGTCGCCTCGCGGCCGATTAGATATGCACCTCGCCCGGTGCGAGTGGTCTTCCACGGATTTGGGGCGTTCGGGGTATGCGAGGAGTTGGTGAGCTCGAGTTTACGGTTCTGACCAGCGTAGGTTCGGCCGGCCGGATTGATTTTCCCGGTGTTCGCGGTGTGATGAGCGTCATCCGGGGAATGTCATCTTTTAGTTGGTACTTGTTTTACTGCGGCGTCGAGCGATGTGTCGAGATATCTAGTAGGAGGACTCAACCTTCGAGGATCGGTGGGTAGTTCGTCATCTCCACAGCTATGTGCCTACGAGGTAGGATTGTTTAGACGACTAAGGAGAGTGAAGCGATGAATCTGGTATATCCTTAACCCTCAGAGATCGGTATGTATAATAAGATGGGTATATCATAAGTGCTATGTTACGATGGCGGTGTGTAATTAGTGATTAGAAATCATGGTTAATGTAGGAAAGATTGTGAATAGGGAAGTGTGAGCCTTAGAGCTTTATGCGTGAGACCTTAGAGGTAAGGCCGTCTCGAGTAAAGAAGTATTTTATGTTTGACCCTTGTCGGAGTGCATTTTGCACGGGAGATATGTTTTGGGATAAGTCACGAGTAGTGTGGAATGAAAGAGGGTAGTTGAGCTAAGAAGACCGCTAGGTTTTAAGTAGCGTGATTAGTGAGAGTTTTCGGTTAGGGAGCTAGTGTCTTGCGGCGTTGCGGGTCGGGTTGAGGCCCGCGTTGCGGGTCAACCGCGACTGTATGGTGGTGGGGTCGGTTTGTGGTGGTCTCGCTTTGTGTTAGGGTTATGAGGGTGTTAGGCCCAAGTTTAGTTAACAGCGTCTGAGTTCGTGGATGCGTTGATCGATGGTCGGGCGATGAGGTCGGCCGTCTTATCTTTTAATCCAAACCGTGTACTCGGTGGTATGTTGCGGCGTTATATCGAGAAAGGTTGTAAGGCTGCAGGTGCCTACCTTTACCGTATGTGAGATAGTGGAGCCTAGGTTCAATTTGTTTCTTTTACGGAAGTTTTACGGCGGGATTAGGAACTTCGGGTGAGTCTCGTATCGTGTCGCCCTCGGGCGGTGTGTGGATTTGAGGGTAGGCTGTAAGTATTGTTGTCTCTGTTGAGGAGTGTTTTAGTAGCTACCATTTCAGTATTGGGATGTCGCTTTATGGCGCTTGCGGGCGGAAGTGTAAGTCGCCGATCGATTGGTTCGATGTTGGCAAGATTGGATAGTTGGTTCGAGGCTTGTTCCGGTGATGTGGATAGAACGCTTGTCTAGAAGAGGTTACGGCGGCTCGGAGAAATCGTGCGGATAATGTCGGCGACCAGCAGAGTTCGGGATTGGCGGTCGGTCTTGAAAGTACCACGGGTTGGGTGTGGCGAGTTTTGGAAAGCAGAGGAACTTAGCGAGTTACTTTGGGCCGCACGAGTTCATGTGAAGAATAGGCCAGGTTGCCTATATGTTAGCATTTGTCGTCCGACTTAGGAAGCGATCGTCCGGTCTTCGTATTGTTATGATCGGGAAAGTATCGGAGATCCGTCAGTGTTCGATTAATGATGACCACGTTAGAGATAGTAACCGAGTTTTGAAGCGACGATATCGAAATGTGGTAAGAGTTAGTGTCTGACGACCTCGGGGATCGCATGCGGCCGGTACCATTTGTTAGGTCGCGGGTGACACTAGAACCTCGCGGCAAAGTGACAAAAGTGGTATCACGACGAGTAAAGGGAGAAGAGAGCATGTATTGCGAGCAGAGATGTGACCATTTCTTTTGTATGGAGAAAGTGTGAAGGAATTACATTTTAGACCCTTGGATGGGGCGTTGTGATGTTAGAGGTGTTTGTGGTGATGTTAGAGTGTTTCGCCGTGGACTTGGGCGTAAGTATTTTGCGCGGTGTTGTTGTGGCGGTTGTGGCGGGATTGTTCAGTAAGTATAGTAGTGAAGACTATCTTGGCGCGTTTAGTTTGAGACTTAGAAGGAACATTCGGGGCGAATGTTTCTAAGGAGGAGAATGTTATACCCGTATTTCAGTAATATGCGTGGGGCGTGCGTAGAAAAATTTGAACTTGAGAATAGGCTTGGCGAATTATTCTTTGTGCCTGACACGGTTAGAGTCGTTTTTAATGAAAGCGTTTCCTGACTTTCGTAGGGAAAATTCGGCTATGTCATTTTTAATTTTGCGGATTTTTAGAGGCGAAACATTTTGGACCAACAAGAGGCGACACTTGTCACCTCTCATTGGAAGGACTTAGGCGGTAATAGGGGTTGGGCGAATTGGCCATTGTTTGGTCAGGAGTTGGTAGGATATTTTGGTGGTAGATGGAATAGGTCACTTGCCATAATCTTGACCTACACTTGCATGGCACTTGGCTTAATCTTGGCCATTGGTTGACCTTGGCTTGTACTATAAATACCCCTTTGGAAGACTTCTTCATCCGTTCCAAAATTTTCTAAGTCTTAGAAATCCCTTCCCCTCTCTTGTGGTGTTAGTCAACACCCCCTCCCATGGTGAGGCCCGCGGCGAGAGCCCCTCCCCCATGGCAGTACCCCTCCAGTGGGGTTGGTAGGTATACACCACTTGTGGTGTTGTCTCATATAAATACCCACTCTTGGTAGAAATACTCTCAAAGTATTGTTACTATACCCAAAATACCTTGGCCACTTATACCTTGTAGTATTTCAAGGTTATACTTATCTGAAAAGCCAAATACTATTATACTTCCCTTGATCCACAAAACCGAAACCACAGGAAAATCTCCATAGTTAGTTGGAGTATTAAGTAGAAGTTGGTTAGAACTTCTAAGGGTGGTTCGAGGCGGGTTGGGCGCGCGGGTTAGGAGCTAAGCGTTGCCGGGATCGACTTTATACTTGGATAATTTTGGGCTTATCGAGGTAAACACTTTTGACATACATTTGTAATTGGAAATTACATGTTGTTGAATATATAGTTAAAGTATACTATATATAGAATGGAACATAGTTGTGCGGCAATGTCTTTTGACTTAAGCACGAATAATACTTACGGCGATGTCTTGCGACTTAAGCTGAATGTAAAGAAAGTCTTGAGCTGTAATTACATGGGGTGTATTACAGATAGACTTGTGTAGCTTTTACGTAGGGTAGAATTGTGCACGTCGGGTTAGGCGTATAACCCACTCTGGTTGGCTTGGTAGCGGCCCAGATAGAGGAGGAGATCTCTGTTGTTGCGGGAGAGTCTTTGCCGAATTTTTACGTGGAATGTTCACGATATGATCTAGATGTTAATAAGCGCCTTGTGGCCTTATAGGTTGAAGTACCATGCGTGGCGCGATCTGCTTGGCTTAAGGAGTGGCGAAGCGGTTTGAGGTACTTGGGCGTTTTGCTATTAGTCGATGTCGTCGCGAGGTATGTGAACCTCTTCTTACCTTTTCTAGCATGATATGTGTATAACTATGTAATGCGGTGAGCGTACGTGTGTAAAATGCTTGTGGTTTTAAAGGTAGCGACTTGATGTGTGATAATAAGAAGAGTTATACTAGTTTTATGGAAAGTTAGGTATAACGTTTTAAGAAGTAAAGAATGGTTTCTTGATTTTAAAAGTTAAGAGGCTTAATCTTAAAGATAAGAGACTTAACTTGTTTTACTTGGTAATTAACGTTTTGTTAAAAATGTTGTAAAACCTCATTCGCGAGTAATGAGTACTTGATTTTAAAAGCAATAATGTTTCTTGATTTGAATCGAATAAGTATCGAACAAACCACAGCGCTAATAAGAAATGTTTTGACTAATAATGTATTAGTAAAACCAATAGAAACTTCCATCTGCATAGAAACTAAGATGAGACAAAATGATGATACATTTCCTAGATCATGGTTGCTTAAATAAAATTGTTATAAACAAGAATAACCTACTCACGTATCAGACATATGTTTCTCAAATTGCCTTTAAAGGAGAATTATATCATTTAGTGATTAAAATTATGAACTACGAAACCTTTCTAAAATAAGAAACGTGAACATTTGAAATTAGGCAAACCTGAAACATTTGGAAAAGAATGTCGTTACTTGATTTTACGAAGAGAAGTGTTTTGATTTACTTCAAAAGATAATCACTCTATTTTCATATACTACGGGTATTGTGTGACTTTTGTAAACGTAACGTATCTTTTAAAAGATAATGTATGAAGTACTTTGGGAATAGATACCCGACCTGGTTAATCATAATGTAGAAAGTACTTTGTGTGAATAACTTGATTGTATTGATTTGTGATATTCTTGTTATTTCATGTTATCGTCTTATGTTCCGCTGATTACTCTGATGTTGTATCACTAGGGTGCCCGGGGTAAGGCACCAGTCACGGGCCCGGGTTCGGGTCGTGACACCGGCTATCTGGTTGATTGGTGGACATACTGACACGTTGGGTAGCCCACGGGTATGCTTCCACGGTGAGTATTATCTTGTGGTTGATTGATGGACATACTGACACGTTGGGTAGCCGCGGGTATCGTCCGTAGTGAGTGTTATCACGGTTAGTTGTTTGGACATCTTGACACGTTGGGTAGCCGGGTATGCTTCCACGATGAGTATCATCTTGTTATTTCCTTTGGGCATCTTGACCGTTGGATGGTCCACGGGTATGGGCCAGCTAGGATGGTTCCATGGCCATGTTTATCACGAGGTGAGATCTTGGGGCATGCGGCCGTTGTGCGGGTTAAACTCGGGTTGTATTTGAGTGATGATTTCACGGGCATGAGTCCTGACTTGACATGGCTTATATGTTGTATCTTGTAGTTTGGTTATCATACATGTCTCTGCTTTATATAGACTATTATGATTTCATTTCTGATATTTCTGATTTCACATACTTAGTACTGTTGTCTTGACCTCCTTGGGGCTGCGTTCATCTGCGCGAGGTTGAGTACATAGCTGTGATCCACTCTCTTAGGATCGCTGTTCGGTTCTCGGAAAGCTCCGTATCTCGGAAGCTTGTCACGTGAGTGCGGTTCCACTGAAGTAGTAGGCTTTTGTATATTCGGGGGCATGGCGGGGCTCTGTCCGTCATTATGGTTTCAAAATTCTTAAGTGCATAGCATTGTTGTGGGCGAGTTTGTAAGGGATATAGCGTTCAAGTTTTAATTTATGTACAAAAGGTAACCGTTGGGTTGCTTTGCTTTCTTATTTCCTTTATTTTATATGTTAAGTTTTTATTTCCATTGGTTTTATCGATGTTGTATCACTAGGGTGCGGGGTAAGGCACGATCCGGGCCGGGTTAGTCGTGACAAAAGTAGTATCGAGCGATTAATCCTCACGAGAGTGTCTACAGGCCGTATCGATGAAGTCTTGATTATCGGTGTGTTGTGCACCACATCTATGTCAGGAGGCTATAGGATATTTAGGATTGATTTCCATTCTTCTCACTCACGAGATCGTGCCTTAGATCGGTGTTATAAGTTGGACTCCTACGGCGTGTTCTTTGTATACCGATGATGCCTCGCGCAAGCGACGAGCCGAAGAAGGGCAAGTCGTGAGAGGCTGCGAGTAAAGCGGCGGCGGTCTCTCACGAGACTACGGCTTTGAGCCTCGATCCATGGCACAGGGCGAGAGGAGATGGGTTACAAGGAGATGGCGATTATTGGCGGGATCGGGGCTGCACCTCGTACTCCTCTGTATCTCACTATGACTCCATTGCGCACCCGTCGGAGTGCAGGTTGCCTTGCGGAGGCATAGCGGTAAAGGAAAGGAATCGTCGGAGGGTCGACTTATCACACAACTCTAAGGCGCGATCTGGAATGAGAAGAATGAAACGATCTAAATGTCTATAGCCTCACGATTATAGATGTGGTGCCTGACACCGATAATCAAGACTACTAGGCACGATGCGTAGACACTTTCAGAGACTAAGCGCTCGATACCACTTTTGTCACGACCGAACCGGGCGTGGTAATGCCTACCGGGCACTAGTGATCTGACATCGAGAAAACCGGCGAAATAAAACTTAAACATGTAAATAGACATGGATTAAGATGAAAGAAAATAGGCCGACCAAAAGCGTTGCCTTTCAGCATACATATATATAAACATTTGAGCGATTACAATCCTTACAACCTGCCCAACGATTACTCTGAACCTCTAAGATTTATCAACAACTATGGCGGGCGGGGCCCGCCATACCTGAATGTACAAGGACCTACAAACTCGGGTAACATACGAAGATAAGCCTCGAAGGCGGAGCTTCGAGGCGAAATGAGATCCTAGCGAGGATCGGCAGTAGGTGTACTTCTACTGCGGCATGAGCGACCACAGAAGAGTCGATACAACAAGTACCAAGTATGTGGCGTAAAAATCACGTAAATGAAATTATAATAGTATATATAAGCGAGAGGCATGTATGATAACCAAACTACGATTCACAACATAAGCGATTATGTCAAGTCGGGGACTCGCCTCAAAGTCATCCCTCATGCGTGGAACTTCTTCCTGCCTTGGCGATCTAGGTACAAATCATGTGATCGTATAACATGTCTCGGACCGTCTCATGGACCCGGTATAAAAGCGTGTGGGATCGTTCGGTTCGTCCATGAGCCGGTGGTCAGTGAAATACATTCGGATGAGCCGGTGGTCGAGTGAAATACATTCGGTTCATCCGAGCCGGTGAGTCGAGTGAAATACATTCGGTTCATCCCATGAGCGGTAGTCGAGTGAAATACATTCGGTTCATCCCGTGAGCCGTGATCGAGTAGAACACAGTACTTGCACCACAAGGCTATCCCCCGTACCATGGTCAAGTTTCACAACAATAAGCATAGGCAAGTGATACACAACTCGAGGTACTTTCATTTTATGTCAAAGTCAGGATTTTAACCTAAAGTACTACGTGCGTTAAATTCCTTTTAAAGAGATCCATTCCTTTTATAAAAGTCACGATACGTAGTATAAAAATAGAGTGACTTACGTCTTTTAAGTAAACCAAAACAACTTCCATACTTTCCTTTTTAAAACCAATTAAGGAAATACCATGCCTTCTTTTAGACCAAAACACTTCTCTTTTTAAAGTCGGTTACCACATTAAAACCAATGATAAAAACCCTTTGTTTTCATAAAGTCGTTATAACCAACTTCCCAT
Organism: Przewalskia tangutica; assembly: GCA_029844215.1. Classification (NCBI taxonomy): domain Eukaryota; kingdom Viridiplantae; phylum Streptophyta; class Magnoliopsida; order Solanales; family Solanaceae; genus Przewalskia; species Przewalskia tangutica. The sequence continues at coordinate 43,050,990 of CM056720.1, read as the reverse complement.
AAAGCTGTTATAACACTCTAAGTTTTAAACCATTTTAAGACAACACAATGCCTTTCTTTTCCCTAAAGTTCGGTTTGCCTAATTTCAATTCGCAAGTCTCTTTTTAGAAAAGTTTCATAGTTGAATGTCTTAATCTCTTTTTAAAACAATTGAGTAACATATGCCATAAATGAGTAGGTTATTCTTGTTCATAATCAATCTTATTAGCGATCATGATCTCGAAAATGTAATATCATTTTGTCTCATCTTAGCTACATGCGGATGGAGGTTTTACTCGTTTTAATGATACTTCATTTATTCAATACATTTTCCTTTATTAACGTTGCAGTGGTTTGTCGATACACATTCTGATTTTTGAAATCAGTAAAACATTATTCCTTTTAAAAACCACGTGCTCATTACTCACGAATGAGGTCTCACATTGTTAACAAACTTCATATCAAATCAATTAAGTCAAGTCTCTTATCTTTTCAGAATAAGTCTCTTAACTTCTAAAAATCGATAAACCATTCTTTTATCTCTCTTAAGGCGTTATACCTAACCTCATAAAGCTAGTATAACTCATATGTTTTCAAAACCAAGTATTACTCTTCTTTCAAAAAGGTTCCTTAATTCTTTTTGAAATACTTTAAGACTCTTTATTATTCAGGCTTAAGTCAAAAGACATTGCCGTAACGCTACATTCAGTTAATACACGTCGTCTAGTAATATATCTGTATTCCTTTTAAAATATTTCAAGGTTCTTATTATTAGGGCTTAAGTCAAAAGACATTGTCGTACAACTATATTCAGTTAACACGTACATCTACCATATAATATATACATATTATTAGGGCTTAAGTCGAAAGACATTGCCATAGCGTCGTCTGAAGTACTATATGTATTCTTTTAAAATACATCATGCTCGAGAATATAGGAAGAATCACATACCTCGCGGCGATTATCGACTATTAGCAAAGCGCTCCACGGCTATAACGGCTAGCCTTGTCCACCTTCTAAGAAGCACGCTACTTGCAAAACATTCAACCAATAAAGGTTATCGATCTCATGTCTGATCACATGTAAATGCAGTTTAACTTCTACTTATATTCTTACGATGTGATTTGATTCAAACCTTTTACGTAATATCCTTCTATTACAGTTCAATTCTCTTCTATGAATCTTATATTCATTTCTACTACTGACGGTATGTAATTTCCAATTACAATAGAAGGGCGATAGTATTTACCTCGATGAGCCCAAAATTATCAGAGTTTAAAGTGGCTCACGAGCAGCGGCAGCTCTACTCAGTGCTCCAAACAACCCTTAGAAGTTCTAACCAAATTCTACTTAACTACTTCAAATATCAATGAAGATTTTACTTAGGGTTTCGTTTAGTGGCCAAAGAAGGTATAATAGTATTTTCTGTGCTTTTTTAAGTGTAACCTTGGGAATACTACAAGGTATTTGGGCCAAGGTATTTGGGCATTATAACAATACTAGGAGAGTATTCCTATACCACAAAAAGGGGGGTATTTATACGAGACAACTAGGCTAGGGGGGGTACCCCACGGCTAGACACCTGAGGGGAGGGGTGGCTCTCGGCGAGGCTCGCTCGAGGGAGACTCTTTGGGCGAACTACAAGCAAGAGGAGGAGTATTTGAGACTTAGAAAGATTGCTCAATTTAGGATGAAATAACTCTTCAACAAGGGGTATTTATAGGTCAAGAAATGACCAACCAATGGCGAAGATTCATCAGTGTAAGGCAAGTGTAGGGCTAGATTTAAGCCAAGTGCACCTTATCCATCTACCACAACAACTTGCACAAAATATCTACCTAACTTGACTCGCCATTTTCGTCCAAATGTAGCCCTTCCTTCCAATGTGAGGGTGACACATGTCACCCTCCGTTGGTCCAAAATGTTCGTCTCTCGGAAAAATCCATAAAAATTAGAAATGACATAGCGGAATTTTCCCTTGAAAGTTTAGTAAAGCGTTTAGTCGAAAAACGACTCTGTCGGCACTTGTGCACAAAATTCGCCACTTTCCTACTTTAAGGCTCAAACTCTTCTCGTATGCCTGCGCGCATACTGCGGAAATACGGGGTATAGCGAGATAGTTTGAGGCTACGAGATTCGAGTTGTAGCCATGAGTTACGGGTCGAGGCACGAGGATGATCGCGGGAGTTCATCAAGCGATTCTGACGGATCGTGAGTGATCGAGGCTTGGAGGCCGAGTCGGTGGTTTTGGGTTCCACGTCGGTGCGTGATCTGCGGTCATTGGATTGGTCGTGGGAGCTGTCGGGAACATGCACCTCCGGTGGTTGGGGTGAGTTCTCGGAGGCTTTCCATGGCCATTTCTTGCCTCCGCGAGATGAGGAGGGCACGGTAAACAAATTTTGATGCTAAGACAAAGAGGCGCCTGATTCGGGAGTACAATGTAGAGTTTGACTCATTGGCGGTATGTCCCGCTTTGGTGGCCAATATGGAGGATAGAGTGCAGATTATGTCACCGGACTCGATGAGTATTTAGCGGAGGATGCGCGGTGTAGCTCTTCGGTAGGGCATGGACATTGCCGCGTCCGGGCTATCTTGCGCGGCGAGAAACGTGAGTCGGCGGAATAACCAAGATCAGCGAGAGGGCGGGGCGGTAGAGTCCTCTGGTGACGCCGAGGCGAACAACCTCAACAGGCTAGTTATTTACCTTAGCGATCTGAGTTCCCCATCGTAGTCTTCGGGGCGTTCGGGAAAGTCGGGAGGCGGTCGGGGCTCCCGAGTTTTGAGTTTTGGGGAAGCGGGGGCGTTAGTCGGATGGGACCACCTACCTCGTTGTGGCGTTGTGGTAGGCTCCATGGTGGGAGTGTCGTCTTTGGAATGGGGTTTGTTTTGTATGCGGCCAGCGAGGCCGTTTGCGAAATTGTCCAACGAGAGATAAGCGCGGATGTAGAGACTCGACGCCGGGATCGATGGTGATTCATCTCCTCTTTTTGTGCGTAGTGCGAGAAGGAACATGAGTAGAGCGGCGAGAAGAGAAAGTGAATCAATAATTCTGGTATATTCTTAACCTACAGAGACTAGTATGCATTGTTGTTATGGTGATGTGTTAAGTGCTATGTTCGGATAGCTTAGTGTAAAAATGTGATTTATAAGCTGATTAGTGAAAAGGGTAAGTGCAGGAATGAGAAAAGTTTTGAACCTTAGAATTTTATAACAATGAGACCTTAGAGGTGAAGTAGGCTAGAGTAAAAGTTTTCTGATGATCCTGTCGGAAGTACATAGTATGTAGGGAGTATTTTTCTAGTGATAAGTCCATGAGTGGCATAGCGATTCTTTCATGAGTGGAGTAGTGAAGACTATCTGGCGTCTGCGTTTTGGAGACTTAGAAGGAACATTCGGGACGAATGTTTCTAAAGAGGAGAATGTTACACCAGTAAATTCGAGAAGATAAGATAAGTTGACAAGCATGTGTTAGGCGGATTTTGAGTCTACCTTGGAGTGTTGTACCCCAGTTGTTAAGAATTTCGAGGTGTTTAAAAGCCTAATGTGTAGTTCGTTATGTCTAGATCTCAGCGCAACAAACCGTTAAATCGATAGGACATCGAGGTCAAAAGTTATGGAAGTTTCAAGTTTGGTGCGAGCGGCCCGATTTTGATTCAGTGCAATGCGGCGCCGAATCTGGTCGCGGCGCCGGTTGTTACGAAGTCGCGGGGTTGCAGCGCGGAATGCGGCAGCGGCGCCGACATGCGGAAGATTTATTTTTGGAAGTGGGCCTTGGCCGAGGCGAGATTTTCTTGTGATAAGTGGTCTATTTTAGGGCCAAGTCTTGGAAGACTTGGCCATTCCATTCATTTCATTTCAAAACCCTCACAGAAAAACCCTCTCCACTTCTCTCTAGTTTTGGAAGGAAACCTAGCTTTAGAGGAGATTGTTGGAGGCGGCAAGAAGAAAAAGTGTGGAGTAAACTTGTGGAGTACTTGGTGGGCGATTTTTGACGGAAAGAGGTGGAAGAAAAAGGGGCTTTTGTGGGCTATTCCTTAAGGTAAAGTTTCCCTTTCTCTTGGTTATGAGCCTAAAATTTTTATTTTAGTAGTATAGATGTGAGCACTGAAATTTGTTTTATTTTAGTAGTTTAGAGTTGAGCCTAAAATTTGTTATATTGTAGTAGTATAGAGTTGAGCTGAAATTTTTATATTGTATAGATTTGGATCTTGTTGTCTTGTTAAAAGCTGAAATGGGCGTATTAGCCTTAAGATTGTAACTTGATTGGTTTTCTAATTGGGGCGTCGCGTGTTGTAAAGGGAGATTGTAATTGTTGAAGATGTCTAGGGCTAGATATCATGTTGGACCTAAGAACTGGGATTGGAAAGATTTGAAAGGGGTTTAAGGTTGGTTTATTGTGGGCGTTGGGTTATTGAATTTGACCTTAGCAAAGGTGGCAAGTTAGTAGAAACAAAGGAAGTCTGAGTCCAAATTGTTGTAGGATTTGGGGACTTTGCATAGTTATTCTACGTTCGAAGCTAGAGTTTGATAGGCGTTTTATGACCTTATAGGATTGAAGTACTACGGTAGCATATTCTACTTAAGAGGCGATAGTCTTGTGGAGCATTTTGCTTATTGTCAACAATCGTCGCGGTATGTAATTCTTCTATCCTCTTGACATGACTATTTGTGAAATATATAGTGCGATAGATGCGTGTGTTAAAGGAATTAAAATTCCCTTTTGTGCCTTGACTTGATATGAATTGTAAGGGTCTTGATTGTTGAAAGAATAGGAAAATCTTATTCGTTAGTAATAAGTACTTGGTTGTTAAAGAATAAGCCCTCTTGATCTCATAGGGCTTATAGTTGTAATTGGTTGGGTTAAAACATAAGGTGTTATAACGGCTTTATGGGAAGTTGGTTATAACTACTTTATGTAAGTAAAATAATGTTTTGTTGATTTGAAAGGACAAGTGATTTGACTTAAATGGTGTCAAAAGTGTGAAACCTAATTCGTGAGAAATGAATACTTGGTTTTAAAAGAATAATGTTACAAATTTGGAAATAGGAATAAGGATCGAACAAGCCAATGCGCGTCGATAAAGGAAGCGATAATGACAATTAATCATATTAAAACCGGTAGAAACCTCCGTCTGCATAGAAGCTAAGATAAGACAAAATTGTATTACATTTCTAGATCATGGTTGCTCACAATAAAATTATTGTAATCAGGTTTTGATCCTCTTAAAAATTCAAAGTAAGGAATTCGATTTTCTAAAAGAAAAGAGACTTAAGAATTGGAAGTGTTTTGTTTTAAAAGAAAGGCATGGTTTTGTCTTGTATTGTTTTAAAACATAAAGTGTTATAATAGCTTTATGGGAAGTTAGTTATAACGACTTTACAAAAACAAAGGAATGGTTTTATAATTGGATTTAGATTGGGATACTTGACGTTGTGCTAAAAGTGTTTAGAGTGCTTGATTTAAACTGAATGCGTTCGATACTACGGTGTTAGTATCGGTGGCGTTTGCGTAGGAAGAGGTCTTTGTTTTGAAGGAATGAAATCGTTGAGCGGCTTATGCTTGTTGTGATAGCTTTTGTTGTGCAAGTGTTGTATTCTTTGTGCTCGCGTCTCGTTGGAGGGCGGCTATCGGTTGATTGGTGGACATGCGACACGTTGGGTAGCCGGGTATGCTTCCACGGTGAGTATTATCTTGTGGTTGATTGATGGACATCGACACGTTGGGTAGCCCGGGTATGCGTCCGATGAGTGTTATCTGGTTAGTTGTTTGGACATCTTGACACGTTGGGTAGCCGGGTATCTTCCAGAGTGAGTATCATCTTGTTATTTGGTTTGGGCATTCTGAGTCGTTGGTTGGTCCACGGGTATGGGCCCTCTAGGATGGTTCCATGGCCGTGTTTATCTGAGGTGAGATCTTGGGGCATGCGGCCATTGTGCGGGTTAAACTCGGGTTGTATTTGAGTGATGATTTCACGGGCATGAGTCCACGACTTGACATGTTGCTTATATGTTGTATCTGTAGTTTGGTTATCATACATGTCTCACCTTTATATAGACTATTATGATTTCATTTCTGATATTTCTGATTTCACATACTTGGTACTGTTGTCTTGACCTCCTTCGGGGAGGCTGCGTTCATCTGCATGAGTTGAGAGTAACTGGCTGATCCTCTCTTAGGATCATTGTTCGGTTCTCGGAAAGCTCCGTATCTCGGAAGCTTGTCACGTGATGCGGTTCCACTGAAGAAGTAGGCTTTTGTATATTCGGGGGCATGGCGGCCCTGTCCGTCATTATGGTTTCAAAATTCTTAGAGTGCAGTAGCATTGTTGTGGGCGGGTTTGTAAGGGATATATTGTTCAAGTTTTAATTTATGTACAAAAGGTAAGCTGTTGGGTTAGCTGCTTTCTTATTTCTTGTTTTATATGTTAAGTTTTTATTTCATTGGTTTTCTCGATGTTGTATCACTAGGGTGCGGGGTAAGGCACGATCACGGGCAGGTTGGTCGTGACACGTATAGCATATATAAAGAAGGAGACATGTATGGCAGCCGAACTTCGATACCACAACATATCTGCGGCCGTATTAGAAGTCGAGGACTCGCGCCTCAAGTCGTCACTCAAATATAACCATAGGTCTCATGCGTAACATCAATCATGCGTGGAATTCCTTCCTCGCTGGCGATTTATGATATAACAACACTAAGGAGTACGCATGAACACTAGATCCCACGTATGTCATGAGCCGTCTGAGGCAGAAATGCGAAGGCATAGCTACTAGATCCGCTGCGTCCTCAATGGCCGGGGCAAATCGAAAGCCGGCTACGGATCCACGTACAGCAATACTATACGAATCACGGCGGCGGGGCAAGTCGATAGCCTCTACGAGATCCACCTGCGTCACATCGTGGCCAGAGCAAATCGCGAGCTAACCACGAGATCCGCCTGCGTCACCACCGCCCCAACCACGGCCAGGGCAAATCAGCCAACTACGGATCCACCTGCATCACGTCTCGGCCGGGCAATGCGAGGGCTAACTACTAGATCCACCTGCGTGATGGACCTCATGGAGGCTAATCCATGGAATATCATCGGCGAGGAAAGCGAACCCTCATCGTGGCGCGTACGGTGGAATCCTCCATCACTGACGGTACGCCCAAATAGACTCATAACTACATGCTTTTAATTCGAATGGCAATACCATGCCTTTACATAAACCAAGACAATTACCATGCCTTCTTTTCACAAAAACCAAGAGAATTCTTATTTAAGCAAGCCAAAGTACTTATCAAGGCACACGTAGAATAATTCTCAATTAAACAAGCCAAAGTACTATGTCGTACATTCTTTTAAAGCCTCGTTTTATATAAAATCCAAGATACTAACACGTAGTATCAGGCGTATCTATTTTTCAAAGCAAGTTACTACACCTTTAGAAAACTCGTTTCAAAGCTTGAAACCAAGTAACTTCAATTTTCACAATCTAAACAACTTATGCTCGTTAATCGACATAGACAACTTTCATAACCTTCCATAAAGTTATTATAACCAACTTCCCAAAAAGCCGTTATACTAACTTTATGCTTTAAAATTTAAGACATCCTTAACCTTTCATAAGGCGGTATAACTAACTTCCCGTAAAGCGGTTATAACTCATATAAACCATTCGTTCTTTTACTAACCAGAGACTTATACTTGAACAAATTCATACAATTTTCAAAAAATACTTCAAGCTTCTTATCTTTTAGAAAACAAGTTTCTTACCTCAAAAATTTAAGTCTCTTATCTTTTAGAATAATTCAATACTCAATACTCTCACCAAGTACTCTATACTTCATTATGTCAAGAAATCCTTGTCTACCTTATTGAGGATAAACCACTCCTTAAGAACAAGCGGGTTAACTTCTTGACAACCAACTTAGACATTTTCTTAAAACAAGTCAAGTATAACAAAATGATTTACTTCGTTCAAAAACACGTGCGTCTAGTACTATATAGTTATAACTACTCGTACTCGAGATAAGAAAGTTTCCACATACCTCTTGGTCGATCCACTTGCTAAGCTCAAACTACCACAGTAATATGTCAACCTAAAATAACCATGATACATTTATTAACCTCTAATTTCAATGTAGAAATAATCTAAGTTCAAAGTCACTAAATTCTATGGAAAATTGGTGCATTTCCTTTGTTTCTACATACTTTGCCACCTTTCTCAAGGCGAATTCAACATCAAATGCCACGTTTAAGGCTCGACAATCCAACATTTTTAAAGGGATTACACCTCGAACTTGGGTGTGTAAAATTCTGCCCCTGAGGTATAATAATTCAATTTAACAAGTTTAAGGTAGTTTTTAGGCTACAACATGCTCATTTGTTCTTTTAACCAATCCTTTCATATCCCAACCACATTTCTCACATGCAATCAATCGAGGGCCTTATTTCCAACTAAAAGTTCTTCTACTTAACATGCGATACCAAATACCAACTATAAAGAAGAATGGTTACCTTAGAGCTTTTAGCCAATTTACTCCAACAATTGCTAGCCTCTGCTCCAAGAATATCACCATGATAGTCTTCCTGAGCTTGTAATAACCTTTCCTTCCTATCACACTTTTCAGATTTTCTTTAGGCTTAGAATTTCTCTTGGAAACTTAGAGAAGGAGAGCTAAAGCTTTAGAGAGAGGAAATTGGAAGATGACCAAGTCTTGAAGACTTGGTCAATATATTACATGCAAGAAATCAGATGGGGACACTTGTCCCCCTCCCAAGGTCTTTTAAAAGAAAAATCTTACTTTTCCTATGTTTTCCGCCAAGAATCCGCCTCGGCGCGCCACGCTTCCGGCCGGCTGCCTCCGCACCTTCTGCGAACTTCCGCGCGACCGCTTCCGGGCGCGGCGCTGCAACTTCAGCGGCCTCGGTACTTCAGGCGCGCGACCTGCGTCGGCCGCGGCCATTGCCTTTGCACGAAACGCATTTCTGTCCGTCTGCGCACTGAACTTGTAACTCCCATAACTTTCTACTCCGACGTCCTATCGACGAACGGTTGGTTGCGTTGGAAACTAGACTCAACGAACTACGCACGAGGACTTTGAAATACCTAGGAACTCTCAATGTACTGGGTCATAACCCGCCTCAAAGTTGACCAAAACCCATCCGGAACAATCCGTCAACCTATCTCTTGAAAATTTTAAGTCTTACTCACTTTAAATGCGCTCTGTCGCATGACCTGAACTACGGGGTGTAACACCTTCGCACCTTCACTTTACAAAAGAAATTATCACTTCTATTCTCTTACCACATGCTCGCTTCTTCCCTTACTGGTCGTACCCTCCTCGTACACTCGAACTCTTTCTCACAACTTACCACATTTTTGTTATTGCTTCAGTTTCCAAAATCTCTGGATGGATCTCCGATATTTTCCGATCATAGCAACACGAAAGACCGGACGTACTGCCTCCTAAGTCGGACGACAAATGCTAACATATAGGCAACCTGGCCTATTCTTCACATGAGCTGAAAAGGCCCAAAGTAAGTCGGGCTAAGTTTCCTCTGTTTTCCAAAACTCATCACACCCTTTCAGGGTGGTACATGAAGAACCCACCGTCAACTCCAACTCGGCGTCGTCGATTATCCATACGACTTCTGACTCTGCCAATAACCTCTTCTAGATAAGCTTTACCTATCCGCGTCCTGCTGAAACAAGTATGAACCAACTATCTGAACCTTGCCAACATCGAACCAATCGGCGACAACTTACACTTCCGCCTACAAGGCTTAATGCGGCGACACCGAATCTGAAATGGTAGCTATAAAACACTCCTCAGCGAGGCAACAATCCTCGCGGTACCCACGAAATCCAAACAACGGCGAGGCGAATGCGTCTTGCGACTCACTTTGAGTTCCTAACCTGCACGGTAAAACTTCCGAGAAAAGAAATAGCCGTAACCTGGGCTCCACTGCCTATCATAAGGTGAAAGTAGGCACCGTGCAGCCTTACAACCTTCACGATATATATAACATCTCGCGTAACCCTCTGTAAATGCGATCTGTTGAAAGACAAGATGGGCTGACCTCATCGGCGGGCCTCTGGTCGAGCGCATCCGCGAACTCGTGCGATGGTTAACAAAACTTGGGCCTAACACCCTCGTGACCCACCACATTCTGGTGGCGGGTTGACTGCGATCGGTCCTCAACCGACCCCCTATCGCGCCAAAACTCTTGTTCCGTCCGGAACAATCTCACCGTCAGTCGCGAAAACCTAGTGGTCTTCTTAGCTCAACTACCCTCTTTCATATCACACCACTCATTGACTTATCACACAACATATCTCACGTATACTATGCACTCAGATAAGGTCAAACATAAAATAAATCTTTTACTCGAGATGGCCTTGCCTCTAAGGTCTCTACTTATAAAACTCTAAGGCTCACACTTCCCTATCCCAATCTTACCCTTTAACTAACCATGATTTCTAATCACAATTAACACGATGTTATCTGAACATAACACTTAAGATATACTCATCTTATTACACATACAAATCTCTAGAGGTTAAGGATATACTGTATCTCTTGCCACTACCCTCTGTCGTCCCAATCAATCACTGCCTGTGCATAGCTAGAAATGTGATGAACTGGCGGCGATCTGAAGGTGAGTCTCTACATCGCGCCACCTGGTCGGACAATTTCATAAAATGGCCTGTCAGTAAGCATAACAATTGTCGAAGAAGTAAGACACTCCCACAATGACACTTACCACAGCGGCCACAGGGTGGGGTGGCCTCTCACAGCTAACACCCCTTCCTCTCCGAACTCTGAAGCCCGATCTGGTAGGTGAGTCCTCTACTGCATCCTCCTAAAGGACACCGCTTTCGACACATGGTATCACGACCCGTTAGGGGCCGTGGTGGTGCCTTAAGGGCACCCAAGTAGTCATACATCAGAGTAATCAGCGGAAATATAAAGCAAGACATGAAACAGTTTATAAAATAAGACACGGTTTATGTGAGAAAACATCGCCTTTCGGCATATATATATAAACATGGTTTAGCAGTTACATCCGACACTGTACAACATGACTACAGACCTCTGAAATATACAACTATGGCGGGACGGGGCCCGCCATACCTGGCCCATACAAAACTATCTACAACGGGAGATCATGCAAAGTAGAGCCTCGGAAAAGATGGAGCTCGACACCAGCGTAGAGATCTAAGAATGTGGATCTAGCACTGCTTGCCCTTACTGCGGCATGAGCGCGGCCGAAGGAGAGTCGATAACGGTACTAAGTATATGAAAGCGTAAAATACTTAAATGAAACATATCATTTTAAAAAAGTTTTGCAAGTATGTATGAAACAACGAGAAGCCGCACATAGTGCCACATCCAAACAAAGCGTGATAGGTAAAGCGTAACATGTCTTTTCTAGGCTGCGAATGATCAGCAGGCCAATTTCGTAGTATCACTATGCAAGCCTAATCACGGACTCCGTAGTCGCATAGACCAATCACGTAGGCGCGCATGGGTATATAACCACGTCGAGGGTAGCTACTCCTCGGCGTCGATCTGGACTCGTAGTCGCGTAGCCACATGACCGCGTGAGGTATAACCCGCACGCTAACACGGAACTCCGTAGCTCGCGTAGGTCCCTTGGACCCGCGTGAGGTATTCTCGAATCATGGTCCCGGACGCGCTGAGTCTACCGCGTGGAGGCGACAACCCGGTAATATGTCAAGAGGTGAGTGATGTTACACTAACCTAACGACTTATCGTTAAACAACATAAGCACAACAAGAATACTCTTTTACACAAGCGTTACAAGACACTAACACGTAACATTATATCATGTCTACTTATCAAACCATCTTTTTATTCTTTCACAATTGATATAAGTGCATTATAAACACGTAGGCAAATTGTTTCTTTTATCAATCTTAAGTGGTTATACTTAACTTCCCATAAAGCTAGTATAACTCTTAAGCACATTTAAAACCAATTAGTTCTCTTACATTAAAAATGATTGATATTCTTTTGAAATGCTTTGGATCTTTATTATTCGGGGCTTAAGCGTGAGGCATTCTTAGTAAGTGTTGTCGAGCTTAAGCGTGAGGCATTCGTAAGTATTATTCAGGCTTAAGTCAAAGACATTGTCGTAGTTATATTTAGTTAACACATATGCGTCTACGTACTATATATATTGTAAAATATCATGCTTTAGGAAGAATCACATACCGTGAAAACCACTGCGAGTTGAATATGTCGCAAGAGAGTCGACCTATAATAGTCACAGACATCTATCAAAGACTACTGAAGGTCATTCTAAGCAGAGGTTCACAATTCTATGGAAAGTTGAGCGTGCTTCCCTACCGGTGAGCTATATAAGTCTCTTGTGAAAGCAGTCTATGTAAATCAGTTTGATTATTCTTCTTTTAAACCCTTCTTTGTGGTAGCAGTTCAATTCTATTACGTGATATTCTTCTAAGTATTTAATACTTTTTCTAATACTACTACGGTATGTATTCTCTAATTCAAAGAGGGTTAGGATTAGTTACCTCGGTAAGCCCAAAAATATCTAGATAAAGTCGCGCTGAGCAAGGTTTAGCTCTAAGTTGTATGCGCTCAGGTAGCTCGAAACCTTAGAAGTTCTTCAACTTCTACTAAGTACTAAGGGATTTGGGCTAGGGTATTTTGGGCATTATAACAATACTGAAGACAACTTTTCTACCAAGGGAGGGGGTAGGTTTGGCTAGGCTAGGGGGTAGGCCCTCGGCCAAACTTCACAAGGGGAGGGGGGGGGGGGAGTGTTGGACGAAAGAGCTACAAAGGGAGAGGAGAGGATTTTCAAGACTTGGAAAGATTTGTGGATGAAGAACTCTTCATCTCTAAGGGGGTATTTATAGGTCAAGAAGTGGCCAACCAATGGCCAAGATTAAGACAAGTGCAAGGCAAGTGTAGGGTGAGGATTAACTATACACAAATATCCTACCAACTCCTTGGCTTGTGCACGAGCACAAAAGCGTGCTCGCGTTGTCCAAATCGTCCAAATGGACGATTTCAAATCCATCGATTGGAGGGTGACAAGTGTAAGCCCTCCGTTGGTCCAAAATGTTTCGTCTCTCGGAAAAATCCATAAAAATTAGAAATGGCATAGCGGAATTTACCAACGAAGTGTGGAAGCGTTGCGTCGGAAAACTATTCGTTTTGTGAGTTGTGCCAAAAAGCGTTTTGCCTAAACTTTAAGGCTAGACTTTTTATGCGTATTCCACTACGTACATACTGCGGAAATACGGTATAACATTCTCCCCTCCTTAGAAACATTCGTCGAATGTTCCTTCCCAAACGATTAACGATAAGATTCTTCATAACTAAAGCGATTGCAAATGCCACGCGGCCACGAAACGACACTTGGCGAAGCGATAGCGAAAATTTACAAGTAGGAAAGTGAATTACACGGAGGTGTGGGGAATAGGTGAGGATACTTCTGCCTCGTGTCCTCGCCGGCTTCCCGCGTCATCTCCTCACGAGCTCGTTCGCCACAGACTTTGTGGAAGCCACGTCCAGTGCGAGCGCCTAACTGACGATCGACTATCGCTATGGGAATCTCGCCATCGATAACCCACCGATCACTGGACATCGTCAATCGGGTGTACCACTAGATGGATCCCGATACATCTCGCCGGCATAGATCGTGAAAAACCGGATGCTTTGCCTCCGGATCGGACGGCGGATCCAACTCATAGGCAACCTTGCCTACCTGCGGACAATGCGAAGCGGCCCGATGTACTGAAATTTGAGTTTCCCCTTCTTCCGAATCTCATCGCACCCGCCGTGGGTGGCGCGCTAGGAAAACCCAATCATGAACCTCGAACTCAAGATGCGGCGGCGATGATCTGCATCGACTTACATGCGACTACGAGTGTCGATAGCCGCTCTCGGATAAGCCACCTTATCCGGCTGCTTTGTACCAAATCTGGTCCCATTGCACCTCGCCCATCGAACCAACCTATGGCGATCTGCACTTCCTCCATACAAGGCCTCATAAGGCGCCATCGAATCTGGAGTGGTGGTAGCTATTATTATACACTGTGAACTCAACTAGAGGCAAATGATCCTCCCAACTACTGAAGTCAATAACATAGGCTCGCGACATATCCTCGAGAGTGCGGATAGTGCGCTCTGCTGTCCGATGCATGCGTGGATGAAATCACGATTACTCGGGCTCCTGCGTCCTAAACCCTCTGGAAGGACCTCGAGAAGTTAGCAAATGGCTGGGCTCCATGCGATATGATCGAAGTAGGGACTCCATGCGATCGACGATCTCTCGGATGTAAAGTGCGGCATAATCCTCGGTAGAAAAAGTCGTCTGCGGGAAGAAAGTGGGCTGATTTAAGTCGACTGTCGGCGATAACCCGTATAGAATCATGTCTCCCGAGTGCGAGGTAATCTTGTGATGAAGTCCATGTTGATTACCTCGGCTTCGGTCGGGATCTCGATAAATGCGTAACAAACCACGGGCCTGCGGTGCTCTACCTTCGCTGCGACAACACGGGCGAAGCTACGAACTCTGCGGCGTCCTCTTGAGCCATCCCACGATACGGATCTAAGGTCGTGGTACATCTTGAGTCGACCGGATGGATGAAAGTAGCAGCGTCTGTGTGCTTCCCGAGAACTCTTTGCGAAGTCACGAAACATCTGGAACACACAATCGCCCTCAAACCTTAGCACCCGTGGTGCTACCTCGAAAGGACCGCTTGCCCTCGCGAAGAGCTGTATCATGATATCGAATCAAAGTGGATCCTCGAGCTGTTGCCTCTTCGCCTCGCCAGCGATGGAAGACTCGGCAACCTCACGAACTCTAACCCGGCTATCGAGAATCAATCAAGCGGACACGAAGGCTCGCTGGCGATGCAAATCACGAACCGTGTCCTCTCTCTGCATTGCACATTTGATAGGCTCCCGTCGACTACGACTAAGGCATACGCCTGACATTGGCCTTCCGGGTGAGTACGGGATATCAACATCGTAATCCTTAAGAAACTCTAACCACCGTCTGCGCCGTAAGTTCGGCTCCTGGTGAAGATATCTTTGGAGGCTCTTGTAGTGCAGTAAAAATATCCACGTGAACCCGTACAAATAGTGCCTCGGATCTTGGCGTGAATCACGGCGACTCCAAATCATGGGTGGGGTAGTTCCTCTGCGTGTTTCTTGGTGTCGGGATGCGTATGCTATAACCTGCCATCTGCGTCAACACGTCCCAACCGATGCGGCAGCGTCTGATACGACATAACCATCGGACCTGCGGAAGTAAGACGAGGCGGTCGTCGGTCTCTCTTCGGCCAATGGAAACCACGCTCCGACATCGATCGGCGGCTGAAACTTGGTGCCTTACGAGTCGGCCCTAGTCAATGGTGCGAAGATAGAAGCAAACTTCTCCACGAACCAGATAATATCTGCGAGGCCCGAAAAGCGCGAACCTGCAGCCGGAGTAGTAGGTCTAGGCCAGTCTGGCTGCCTCGATCTTGGCGTATCCACTCGAATGCCATCGGCCGACAATATGCCCGAAAGCGCCATGAAGTCAGCAAAACTCACGTTTGGAAAACTTGGCGTACTGCTTGATCTGGAGAAGCTGTCGGCCTGATCGCCGAAGTGCTCGCGTGCTCTGCTCTGGCGAGAATAAACAAGATATCATCAATGAACACTATCACAGCGTGTCCAAAATGGTTTGAACACTCGGTTCATCAAATCCATGAATCTGCGGAGCATTGGTCAACCAAAGACATGACCACGAACACATAATGCGTCTGGTCGGAATGCGATCTAGGGACATCCGCCTCTCGACTACTTTTGATGATAGCCCGATCGCGAGATCAATCTTGGAAAACATCTCGCACCCTGCAGTCGAACAAATCATCAATCACAGGAAGGGTATACATTCTTAATGGTCACCTTGTTCATTGCAATGTCAACACACATG
This sequence comes from Przewalskia tangutica, assembly GCA_029844215.1. Classification (NCBI taxonomy): domain Eukaryota; kingdom Viridiplantae; phylum Streptophyta; class Magnoliopsida; order Solanales; family Solanaceae; genus Przewalskia; species Przewalskia tangutica. The sequence goes on along the minus strand of CM056720.1, from coordinate 43,035,040 downwards.
CGCGGCGTCGTCCTTCTTCTTCCGCGAACAATACCGGCGCTCCCGGGAGAAACACTAGGCTGATGAAGCCGCTTCTCGGCAAATCTCTAAGCTGATCCTTGACTCTCTCAACTCGGCGGTGCCATTACGTATGGCGAGAATGGAAATAGGCGAGTGTGCGCAATATGTCAATACAAAACTCAATCTCCTCTCGGGGAGGATGCGGAGGTCGTGCGGAAACCGCGTGCGGGAACTCTCGACCACTTTGGGCGGCGGAAAATCTGGTACGCGACTTGATATCAAACACGACGAGATGGTAGATATACCCGCCACGCACCGTCTTCCTGGCCTTGAGGTAGGAAATAAACCTACCGCCGGCGTCTGGTGCTCCTCGCTCGACAATGCTCGCCGAGCTGGAACCGTACTACTCTCTCTCTGCGGTCTACATTGGCGTAGCAAGCTAGCCAATCCGTCCCGTGATCACGTCAAAGTCAATCATCTCTAACTCTATCAAGTCGGCTGAGGTCCGGCGTAAATAGTCACGGGACAAGCTCTATATACCGCCGAGCTACCATTGAATCACCCGGCTGGCGTAGCTACCTCGAAAGGATCTATGGACTCGGGCTCTATCCCTATCCTACTAGCAACAAGGGAGATATATAGGGCGAGTAGAACCGGATCTATCAAGGCATAAACATCAAACCAGGCGATAAGGTACTGTGGCGACATCGGTGAGGCCTCACGATCTGTCGGTGGACAAAGCATAAATGCGGTTACGAGGACCGCTAGGCTGAGACCCGTGCCACGACCTGCCGCGACCTGCGGTCCATGAGTACGCCCTCGGGGCGATAGCTGTCGAGGATGAAGAAGACGTGAAAGAACTGTGGTGACCACTACCGTAACCGCCGCCCGGTGGACGGTTCCTCGCATAGTGACCTGCGGCCTGGCTGAAACAAACTCCGTAGCACCACAACTCGAAGTGGGATCTACCGCATCGGCCTGGCGAGGTGGTCCGTCGGCGATACCTCTGCGCTCACGGGCGTCTGAAGTCTGGGGCCACTGATGCGCCCTCGAATATCTGGTTTGTCTTTGAGGGCGGCGGGAGTGCTCTGGGTGGGCGTGGTGCAAATCTAGGCTAGCTTTGAGGCCGCCCGCCCACGATAGCCACCAAAGACCTGCCGTCTGGTCTTAACCTGCTTGCTGTCGACGGCGTGATCTCGCTCGCTCACATCTAAGAGCATGAGCTGCGTGCGGGTAATGTCCATACGGTGGAGAAACACCCGCATGACTTCGGCCATATAGTCGTCTAGCGGTGACATAGCGGTGCACCTATCCTCATATCTGCTGCAATCTTTGGGACATATCGAGCGATGAATCAAACTCGACATTGTACTCACGGCGGTCGTCCTCTGCCTCAGTGATAAAAATCTATCGACCCGCCCTCCTCATCTGTGGAGGCAAGAAGTGAGTGAGAAAGCCTCGAGAACTCATCCCAAGTAGGCGGGGGGCGTGCTCTCCGGGATAACTCCGTGAATCAAACCAATCATTGCGGTATCACGCGGCCGATGCGAACAAAGTCCGGACTCTGTCTCAGAGGCCTTGATCACCCTCATGATTCTCTGTGGCGGCGGATGAACTCCTGCGGATCATCCTCCGGCCTCGACCAGTAAAACTCTGGCGGGCTCTGACTCGAAATCTCGTAGTCTCAGGCTATACGCCTCGGGTGTACCACGGGTGCGGCGGGCTGGGGCTGGGCCCCAGGCTGCCGCGTCGGCCTCTCGCCGTGTCGGGCCTGACTTTAGATATTTGGGCCATCTCCTTGTACCTAACTCCTCCGCGGTGTGGGGCGGGAGGTGTGGGTGCGTGGTCTCTTTGAAATGGCGGCGTCATAGAACTCGCCGTCTACGGTATAGGCGGGCACGAGCCCTCGTGACTCTGGGTGTCTGCTAGCGGCTCCTCGGCCTTGCCGCCCGGGCGGGTTGCCTTACGTGGAGGCATAAGCTATTCTGAGGAAAGGAATACGTTAGAGGTCCAACCTATAACACGACTCTAAAGCACGATCTCGGAATGAGAAGAATGAAACCAATCCTAAATATCCTATAGCCTCACGATTATTGGTGTGGTGCACAACACCGATAATCAAGACTACTAGATCTGATGCGTAGACACTTTCAGAGATTAAGCGCTCACGATACCACTTTTGTCACGACCCGTTCGGGGCGTGGTGGTGCCTTCTGGGGCACCCAGTAGTCATACATCAGTAATCAGCGGAAATATAAAGCAAGACATGAAACAATTTATAAAATAAGACCGGTTTATGTGAGAAAACATCGCCTTCGGCATATATATATAAACATGGTTTAGCGATTACATCGACAACATGCAACATGACTACAGACCTCTGAAATATACAACTATGGCGGGGCGGGGCCGCCATACCACTGTATACAAAACTATCTACAATACGGGAGATCATACCCAAGTAGAGCCTCAGGAAAAGATGGAGCTCGACACCAGCGTAGAGATCCTAAGAATGTGGATCTAGCACACTTTGCCACCTGCGGCATGAGCGGCCCAGAAGAAGTCGATCTGCGGTACTAAGTATATGAAAGCGTAAAATACTTAAATGAAACATATCATTTTAAAAAGCAGTTTTGCAAGTATGTATGAAACAACGAAAGCGCATAGTGCCACATCACAAACAAAGCGTGATAGGTAAAGCGTATGAGTCTTTTCTAGGTGCGAATGATCGAGCGGGGCTAATTGCGTAGTATCACTATGCAAGCCTAATCACGGACTCCGTAGTCGCGTAGGCCAATCACGTAGGCGCGTAGGGTATATAACCCGCGTCGGTAGCTACTCCTCGGCGTCGTCACGGACTCGTAGTCGCGTAGGCCACATAGACGCGTGAGGTATAACCCGCGCTAACACGGAACTCCGTAGCTCCGCGTAGGTCCCTTGGACCCGCGTAGGTATTCTCGAATCATGGTCCCGGACCGCTGAGTCTACCGCGTCGGAGGCGACAACCCCGGTAATATGTCGAGGTGAGTGATGTTACACTAACCTAACGAACATCGTTAAACAACATAAGCACAACAAGAATACTCTTTTACACAAGCGTTACAAGACAACACACGTAGCATTATATCATGTCTACTTATCAAACCATCTTTTTATTCTTTTCACAATTCAATATAAGTGCATTATAAACACATAGGCAAAGTTGTTTCTTTTATCAATCTTAAGTGGTTATACTTAACTTCCCATAAAGCTAGTATAACTCTTAAGCACGTTTAAAAACCAATTAGTTCTCTTACATTAAAAATGATTGATATTCTTTTGAAATGCTTTCGGATCTTTATTATTCGGGCTTAAGCGTGAGGCATTAGTAAGTGTTATCGGGCTTAAGCGTGAGGCATTCGTAAGTATTATTCGAGATTAAGTCAAAGACATTGCGTAGTTATATTCGATTAACACGTATGCGTCTAGTACTATATATATTGTAAAATATCATGCTTTAGGAAGAATCACATATCTTCTCGTGAAAACCACACTTGAGTTGAATATGTACGCGTGAGAGTCGACTATAATAGTCACAGACATCTATCAAAGACTACTCGAAGGTCATTCTAAGCAGAGGGTTCACAATTCTATGGAAAGTTGGGCGTACTTCCCTGCGGTGAGCTATATAAGCTCTGTGAAAGCAGTCTATGTAATCTGATTTGATTATTCTTCTTAAACCGCCTCTTTGTAGTAGTTCAATTCTATTCGTGATATTCTTCTAAGTATTTAATACTTATTCTAATACTACGTTATGTATTCTCTAATTCAAAAGAGGGTTAGGATTAGTTACCTCGGTAAGCCCAAAATATCCTAGATAAAGTCGCGCTGAGCAAGGTTTAGCTCTAAGTTGTATGCGCTCAGGTAGCTCAGAAACCTTAGAAGTTCTTCACAACTTCTACTAAGTACTAAGGGATTTGGGCTAGGGTATTTTGGGCATTATAACAATACTAGAAGACAACTTTTCTACCAAGGGAGGGTAGGTTTTGGCTAGGCTAGGGGGTAGGCCCCGGCGAGCTTCACGAGGAGGGAGTGTTGGGCGAAAGTGCTACAAAGGGAGAGGAGAGGATTTTTCAAGACTTGGAAAGATTTGTGGATGAAGAACTCTTCATCTCTAAGGGGTATTTATAGGTCAAGAAGTGGCCAACCAATGGCCAAGATTAAGACAAGTGCAAGGCAAGTGTAGGGTGAGGATTAACTATACACAAATATCCTACGACTCGCGACTTGTGCACAAGGCACAAGCGTGCTCACCATTGTCCAAATCGTCCAAATGGGCGATTTCAAGTCCATCGATTGGAGGGTGACAAGTGTCGCCTCCGTTGATCCAAAATGTTTCGTCTCTCGGAAAAATCCGCAAAATTAGAAATGGCATAGCGGAATTTACCAACGAAGGCGTGGAAGCGTTTCGTCGGAAAACTATTCGTTTTGTGAGTTGTGCCCAAAAAAACGTTTTGCCTAAACTTTAAGGTTAGACTTTTATGCGTATTCCCTACGTACATACTCTGAAATACGGGTATAACAATGACCACGGCGGCGCGAGTAAAACAAGCACCAACAACAAGCGACATTCCGGGATGGCGCGCCACATGTGAATGCGAGGAAAGCGAATGCGGTGTTTGGAACCTACGTGTATCGTGAACCAGCAGCCACGGAGCTCGACCAACTCCTGCATACGAGCGTCACGAACCTGTTGAGGACCACTGCGAGCGGAGGCGCATAACCGATCTGCTGAGAAGGTCGCCTCGATAGTTACCAAAGGACCTGCCGTCGGCCTCTTCGCGATCTTGGTTAACGTCGATCCTACGTTTCTCGGCTGCGCATAAGCGATACGTCTGCGAGCCATGCTCGTACATTTGAAGAGCTACTATTGCACAACCTCTCTTAGATACTCATCAAGACCCGTGATAAATCGGTGCATAATATACTTTCAGGTTGCTAAATCCATAGCTAGTAATGGTCGTCTCTTTGCGATCCATACTTTACGCCTTGGTCGTTAGGCGAAGGTTCAAATATCATGGCCGCATGAGGAAGCTGCTTAGTTGCGCTAGACTCTGCTGGGACTGGCATCATCGCAGAACTCCCCGAATGAAGCACCACCTCAGGTGATGGTTGGGCCTGCGCCCTCGTAACCCTCTGTGCTCTACTCGCGACTCAGTCATTGCCTTGCCATCGGGCCGGGTTGCCTTACGCGGAGGCATAGCGGTAGGGGAAAGAAATACGTTAGAGGTCCAACTTATAACACCTCTAAGCACGATCTCGAGTGAGAAGAATGAAACCAATCTAAATATCTTATAGCCTCACGATTATTGGTGTGGTGCGCACACACCGATAATCAAGACTTACTAGATACGATGCAGAGACACTTTCCGAGGATTAAGCGCTCGATACCACTTTTGTCACGACCGAACGAGCTGCGTGTTGGTGCCTTACCGGGCACCCAAGTAGACATACATCAGTAATCGGAATATAAAACAAGACATGAAATAATATGAAGTGTAAAGCAGTTTATCGAGAAAAGTTGCCTTTCGGCTTATATATATAAAACTTGAACGACGATTTACATCCCTTTTACAAACTCGCCCACAGTGATTACTCTGGACCTCTAAGAATGTTATAACAACAATGGCGGACGGGGCGCCATACCACGAATGTAAGTACCTACAACGAGGACTATATCACCGATAAGCCTCCGAGAAAGCGGAGCTTCCCAAATTGTGACCCTAAGGCGAGGATCAACGGCGGTGTACCTCTACTGCGGCATGAACGCAGCGGCCGAGGTCGATCTAACAGTGCAGTATGTTAAAGCGAAAATCAGTAAATGAAATCATAGTAGACTATATAAGCGAGACATGTATGATAACCAAACTACGATTCCTGATAAATAAGCGATATGTCAAGTCGAGGACTCGCGCCTCAAAGTCATCACTCAAATATAACTATGGGTCTCACGCCCACAACATCAATCATGCAGTGGAATACCTTCCTCATCGCCGTGATCATGATATAAAAGCACGAGGAATACATGAACACGGGTCCCACTGTGTCATAATAAAACCGTACGGGGTAAGTACGAAGGCATAGCCGACTACTAAAACCCACAGTACCAACAATGCCATAAAACGGTATCGCGAGGTCTTTCTAGACCGCGCCATATGATCGCAGCGGGCCACTCACCCTCAGTATCAATATGCGCGTCAAATCCTGGAACTTCCGCGACTCGCGCCGGCCACACATAGGCCGCGTGAGGTATTCCCGCGTCGGTAGCTACTCCCGACATCGCCCTGGACCGTGGTCCGCATGGCACATAGACCGCGTGGCCATAAAGACCGCACTAACACGGAACTCGTAGCTCCGCATAGGTCCTGGACCCACGAGGTATTCTCGAATCATAGTCCCATGCACGAGGTATACCCGCGTCGGAGGCGGCAACCCCTGTATCATGTCAAGAGGTGAGTGGTACAATACTATCATAACGGCTTATCGTTAAACAACATAAGCACAATCAAGGGAAACCCCTTTACGCAAACATCACAAGATACTAACACACGTAGCATCCTAAAAATGTTTACTTATCAAATCAACAAGAAAGTATTACAAGGCTATGACAAACCAACACAATCAAGTTATTCACACAAGGTACTTTCTACTTTATGTCAACAAGTTCGGGTTTTTATCCCCAAAGTACTTCCTACGTTAACTCTTTAAAAGATCCGTTTCTTTCACAAAAGTCACACAATACCCGTAGTATAAAAATAGAGTGACTATATTTTTAAGTAAACCAAAACACTTCTTTTTGTAAAATCAAGTAACAACATTCTTTTCCAAACGTTCAAGTTTGCCTAATTTCAAATGCTCAAGTTTCTCATTTTCGAAAGGTTTAAGTAGTTCATAGTCTTAATCACTTAATAATATAATTCTCTTTTAAAACAATTTGAGAAACATATGCCTTATGTGTGAGTAGGTTATTCTTGTTCATAACAATCTTATTAAAGCAGCCATGATCTAGGAAATGTAATATCATTTTGTCTCATCTTAGCTTCACATGCGGATGGAGGTTTCTCTTGGTTTTCATAATACTTAATTAGTCAATACATTTCCCTTTATTAAGCTGCGATGGTTTGTTCGATACTTATTCTCATTTCCGAAATCCATACAAGGCTTTCATAAAACAATTAAGTAAACCGTTCCTTTTATCACTCTTAAGTCGTTATACCTAACTTCCCATAAAGCTAGTATAACTCTTAAGCTTTTAAAACCAAGTATTACTCTTCTTTCAAAAACGATTCTTAATTCTTTTGAAATACTTCAGATTCTTATTATTTAGACTCAAGTCAAAAGACATCGAAGTAAAACCATATTCAGTTAACACACGTACGTCTATCGTACTATATATATTCTTTTCAAAATATCATGCTCAAGAGGATAGGAAGAATCACATACCTCGCGACGATTATCAACAATTAGCAAAACGCTCCACGACTATAACCCGGCTAGCCTTATCCACCTTCCAAGTAGAACATGCTACTCGCAGAACTTTCAACCTATAAAGGCCATATACGTCTATCAATGTCTTTGTGTGAATAACTTGATAATGTTGGTTTGTGATAACCTTGTATTACTTTCTTGTTGGTTTGATAAGTAAACATGTTAGGATGCTACGTGTGTTAGTGTCTTGTGATGTTTGGGTAAAGGGGTTTCCCTTGATTATGCTTATGTTGTTTAACGATAAGCCGTTATGCTAGTATTGTACCATTCACCTCTTGACATGATATACCAGGGGTTATGCTGCCCCCCGATGCGAGGGATACCTCATGCGGGTCTGTGTGACCTATGCGGAGCTACGAGAGTTCCAGGTTAGTGTGCGGGGGATACCTCATGCGGTCCATGTGGCCATGCGGACTACGAAAGTCCAGGACGATGCCGAGGAGTAGCTACCCTCGATGCGGGGATTACCTCATGCGGGCCTAGGTGGCCTATGCGGAGCTGCGGTGAGTTCCAGGATTTGACGCGTTGATCGAGGCGGTGGCGGCCGATCATATGGCGCGATCTAGAAAGACCTCGTGTCTGATTTTATAGCATTGTTGGTACTGTGGGTTTTAGTAGTCGGCTATGCCTTCGTACTTACCCCGTATGGTTTTATTATGACACAGGTGGGACCTGGTGTTCATGTGTATTCCTTGGTGCTTTTATATCATAGACTGCCGGCAGTGAGGAAGGTATTCCACGGGCATGATTGATGTTGTGGGCGTGAGACCCATAGTTATATTTGAGTGATGACTGTTACACCCCGTAAGTCCGGAACATGTATAAGAGAATGTACGAAAGGAAACAAGACTTGGAAATTAGTACGAAAGGAAGAATTGTTTTTCCGACGGAAAATCTTCCGAACGTCGGAAAGGAAAAATGTTCGTTGTTGAGAATTGGATTCCCAAAAGGAATTATTTGAAGATTATGGAACTTATTAAAATTATGGAAATTTATTTTTTTATGGATTTGGTCACGTGGGGCCCACCCGAGGAATTTTACATTTTTGTGGGGCCCACGAGGGTTACGGAATTTTATGGACGAATGAGAGGGCGACACGTGGCACCCCCACATGGCTTGGTCGAAATATATGCAAGGTTAAAATGGTCATTGACCATGGTAGAAGATAAGTCTTCCAAAGCTTGATATTGTTGACAAGTCAACTTGTCCACCTAGGCTTGATCCAAGTGAAACTCATCCTAACCTCACATTTGTTTAAGTCTAAGCCCTCCATTGTGTTATAAGTATACTACTAGTAGCAAGACAAGGTCTTGAACACTTAGAAAAATTGAGAGAGCTTGTGTGTGCCCATGTGTGCTCTCGGGTTTGCAAGAAAAAAAAGGAGAAAAATTTGTAGTTTTGATCCATTAGCCACAAGACTTTAACCCAATGTTCCTAAGGGTGTTGTAAGGTTATCTCAATAGAAAGATTTGGAAAAAGCGGAGTTTTCACGTTAGTCATGGCGGAAACTATAGGAGTTCTTCAACTTTGAAGTTGGAACTTGAAGATGGGTTCTTCATAGGCCTCTAGGAGTGCTTGGAGCGGATTGGAACCTAAGGAAAGGAGCTAAGAATTTCTAAGGCGCGACTTTGGATCTTGGAAATTTTAAGGGCTTGGAAAGGTATAAATTTTGTCGTTTTAGTAGTTAAGACTTACTTATTGTTGTAGCCATGGATTTTAGCAAGCATGTGTTATATAGTATGAAGTTTGATATGTTTATGTGCTATTGGAACCTAATCAGAAAACTAGCATGTTTAGCTTTAAGATTGGAATTCTAGTTGATTATTAGTTTAAATCGTCGCATGTTGAATAAAGAGGGAAATTGTAGTTGTTGAAGTTGTTTATGACTAAATAACATGTTGACCTAAGAACTTGAAATTGGAAAAGGATTGGAAAAGACTTTGAATTGTTAGTTGTAGTTGGCCGAGAATGGCTTGGAGTTTTAAACTACTTGGTATGAATTGTGGGGCGGAATTTTACACGTATTGTAAGGCGTGTACCCTTTGGTTGGTTGTTGTTTGGAGCCTTAAATGTGGCATGTTTGGTTATTGTATTCGACCTTGAAAAAGGTGGCAAAGTGAGTAGAAACAAAAGAAGTGCTGCCCGATTTTCCGTAGAATTAGAGACCGTATACTTAGTATTATTCTACGTTGAGACTAGAAGTTGATAGTATTGTTGTGACCATTATAGGTTGACACTTCTACGTACGGCGTATTCGGCTTAGCTTATGGATTTAGCCGAAAAGGTATGTGAACTACCTCCTCTTCTAGCATGATTCCTTGAGATTAAGAAAGTATGTTCTACTCCTTAAATGATCCATTCCTTGGTTGTATTTGGATTGCCTAGAATAGAATTTGTTCTATGTACTTCCTTGATTGTACTTTGATGTTTAAATTGTAAGTTGTAAAATCCATTTTCTTAGTGAAGTTTGGATTCTTAAAGGTGAAAGTATTTTACTTAAAGTACATAGAGTCTTGAAAAGGAAGTGGTTTCCAAATCTTTTGGGCTAGTGCCTTAGTCCCAAAATCCTAAAGGTCATTATAATGACTTTAGGGGAGTCAAATGAGTGTTTTACTTAATTGTTTTAAAAGAGGAGAAATGACATGATTTAAGAGAAGTAACTTGTTTTAAAGGAGTGAGTTACTTCTGGTTTAAAAGTAGAAGAAACTTGTTTTCTATATATTAAGAGACTTGAAGTATTTTGAAAGTTAAGAGACTTGAAATATTTTGAAAGTTAAGAACTTGATTTGTAAGTATGTGATACTTGGTTTTAATAGTATAAGTCTCTTGGTTATAAAAGGAATGGATATGTCTAAAACCATAAAGGATTATAACGGCTTTATGGGAAGTTGGTTATAACGGCTTTATGGAAGGTTTAGAAAGTTGTCTATTTTGATTAAGGGCATAAGTTGCCTAGATTGTGAAAATTTGGAGTTACTTGATTTCAAGCCTTGAAATGAGTTTTCTAAAAGTGTAGTAACTTACTTTGAAAAATAGACACGCCTTGATAATACGGGTGTTAGTATCGTGGGGCTTTACATAGAAAGGAGTCTTTTGAAAAGAATGTACGTACGTAGTACTTTGGCCTGTTTAATTGAGAATAATTCTATGTGATGCCTTGATTAGTACTTTGGCTTGATAAATTGAGAATTTGTCTAAGTGTGCCTTGATTAGTACTTTGGCTTGATAAAATGAGAATTATTCTATTTGTGCCTTGATAAGTACTTTGGCTTGTTAATTGAGAATTATTCTATTGTGCCTTGATAAGTACTTTGGCTTGATTAATTGAGAATTAGTCTAAGGGTGCCTTGGAAAGTACTTTGGCTTGCTAAATGAGAATTATTCTATTTGTGCCTTGATAAGTACTTTGGCTTGTTAAATTGAGAATTATTCTATTTGTGCCTTGATAAGTACTTTGGCTTGTTAAATTGAGAATTATTCTATTTGTGCCTTGATAAGTACTTTGGCTTGATTAATTGAGAATTAGTCTAAGGGTGCCTTGGTAAGTACTTTGGCTTGCTAAATGAGAATTTTTCCATGTGTGCCTTGATAAGTACTTGGCCTGATTAGTTGAGAATTGCCTATGTGTGCTGGAAATAGCCGGTTGTGTGCTATTGGTATATCAGTTGTTTCGGGGTCATTCCCCGGGTTTGTGGCATTTGCGGTTCGTGGAATTGCTACCCACGACGAGAATACCTCATCACGGGCGTAAGGACTTATGCGGGTGAAATAGTACCACGCGGCGGTCCAAATTACGCGAGGAATACCTCATGCGAGTCCGTAAGGGCTTATGCGGGTGAAATAGTCTCATGCGAGGAATACCTCACGCAGGTCCACGCGGCCTATGCGGGTGAAATAGTCCCAGGAGTAGGATGGCTAAATGATACTGCGGGCGGATGGTCCTGTTTTGATCATGAGCTTCCTATTTTATATTGTAAGGATACTATTGTTTACTCTCATTGTTAGTGTTATACCCCGTATTTCCAGAGTATGTACGTGAGGGCGTACGTATTAAATTTTTTGCCTTAAGAATTGACAAGTTTCGAAATTTGGGCACAAGTCAGAAAAGTCGTTTTTCGACGAAACGTTTCCACTTTCGTAGGGAAAATTCCGGCTATGGCATTTTTAATTTTTGCGGATTTTTAGAGAGACGTAACATTTTGGACCAACGGGAGGTGACGTGTGTCACCTCGCATCGGAAAGAGGTTGACGGCAAATGGGCTAGTCTTGCACGTTTTTGTGTTGAAATTTTGGTCAAGGGTTAGGTAGGATATTTTGTGTAGATGGATAAGGTACATGGCTTAATCTTGGCCTTACACTTGCTGCGGTTGGATGGATCTTGGCCATTGGTTGGCCATTCCGACCTATAAATACCCGTCTAAGTTGAAGAGTTATTTCATCCAAACTTGAGCAATCTATCTAAGTCTCAAAATCCCTCTCTCTCACCTTGTTCTCGTCCAAACACCACCCTCTCCCCTCTTGAAGGCCCTCGTGAACCGCCACTGCCTAGTGGTTCTAGCGAGAACCCCTCCCCAGCCTAGTTGTGCTAGTCGAAATACTACCCCCTTGGTAGAAATGTATTCTACAAGTATTGTTATAATGCCCAAAATACTTTAGCCAAATACCTTGTAGTACTTTCCAAAGTACCTTTGTCTGAAAAACCGGAAAAATACGATTATACTTTCCTTTAGCCACAAAACGAAACCTCAGGAAAAACCTTCATAGTCGGTTGAAGTGTTAAGTAGAAGTTGGTTAGAACTTCTAAGGGTTGTTGGAGCGGGTTGAGCGCCGCGGAGTAAGCTAAACCTTGCTCAGGATCGACATATAAACTCGGATAATTTTGGGCTTATCGAGGTAAACATTCTTGACCTTCATTTGTAATTGGAAATTACATGTTGTAGGAGTATATAGTTAAGTATACTATATATGTAACCGAACATAGTTGTGCGGCAATGTCTTTTGACTTAAGCTGAATAATACTTACGCAATGTCTTGCGACTTAAGCACAATTTTAAGAAGTGGAATGTAATTACATATATTATTACAGTAGACTTGTGTAGTATTCTTGTGTAGTAGAATTGTACACGTCAGGTTAAGCGTGTAAAACCCCCACTGGCTTGGTAGCAGGCCTCGATAGAGGAGGAGAATTACGCTATCATGCGGGGGGAGGTCTTGAATTTTACGTAGAATATTCTACGTCGGGATATAAAGATATTAATAGGCGCCTTGTGGCCGCTATCGGTTGTAGTACGTGTGGAGTGATCGCTTGGCTTAGAGTGAGCCGACGGTTTGAGGTATTGGAGCGTTTTGCTATTAGTCGATAATCGTCGCAGGTATGTGAACCTCTTCCTATCTGTTCAGCATGATATGTGTATAACTATGTAGTACGAGTAGACGCATACGTGTTTAATGTATTTGATTGGTTTGAAACATAAAGTGTTATAACGACTTTATGGGAAGTCAGTTATAATGACTTTATGTAGGTAAGAAAATGCTTTGTGGTTTCAAAGGATAACCGATTTGACTTATAACGGATTTGATGTGTAGTAACAAAGAACTTGAAGTGTTCCAAAAGACCCTTTTTAAGAAGAGTAATACTTGGCTTTGAAAACATAAGAGTTGTACTAGCTTTATGGGAAGTTAGGTATAACGCCTTAAGAAGTGATAAAAGAATGGTTTCATCGAGGTCTTTGAATTTTCTCGTAGAATATTCTACGCCGGATATAAAGATATTAAAAGGCGCCTTGTGGCCTCTATAGGTTGTAGTACCTCGTGTGGAGTGATCTGCTTGGCTTAGAGTGTAGCGGTTTGAGGTCTTGGGGCGTTTTGCTATTAGTCGATAATCGTCGCGAGGTATGTGAACCTCTTCCTATCTGTTCTAGCATGATATGTGTATAACTATGTAGTACGGTGAGCGTACGTGTGTTTAATGTATTTGATTGGTTTGAAACATAAAGTGTTATAACGACTTTACGGGAAGTCGTTATAATGACTTTATGTAGGTAAGAAAATGCTTTGTGGTTTCAAAGGATAACCGATTTGACTTATAACTAATTTGATGTGTAGTAACAAAGAACTTGAAGTGTTCCAAAAGACCCTTTTAAAGAAGAGTAATACTTGGCTTTGAAAACATAAGAGTTGTACTAGCTTTATGGGAAGTTAGGTATAACGCCTTAAGTGATAAAAGAATGGTTTACTGATTTTTAGAAGATAAGAGACTTGACTTAATGGTATTAATATGAATTTTGTTAAAAGTGTGAAACCTCATTCGTGAGTAATGAGTACTTGGTTTTAAAAGGAATAATGTTTTACTGATTTCGGAAATCAGAATAAGTATCGACAAACCACTGCAGCGTTAATAAAGGAAAATGTATTGAATAATGAAGTATGGTATTAAAACCAGTAGAAACCTCCATCTGCATAGAAGCTAAGATGAGACAAAATGATATTACATTTCCTAGATCATGACTGCTTAATAAGATTGTTTATAAACAAGAATAACCTACTCACCTATAAGGCCTATGTTTCTCAAAACGTTTAAAGGAGAATTATGTTTAAAGGATTAAAACTATGAACTACGAAACCTTTTCTAAAATGAGAACTTGAGCATTTGAAATTAGGCAAACTTGAACGCTTGGAAAATAAGGTTGTTACTTGATTTTACAAAGGAAAGCATTTTGGTTTACTTAACAATGTTAGTCACTCTATTTTTATACTACTGCATCGTGACCTTTGTAAAAGAAATGGATCTTTAAAAGTAATTTAACGTACGTAGTACCTTAGGGTTAAAACCCGGACTTTGGCATAAAATGAAAGTACTTCGAGTTGTTGTGAAACTTGCCTATGCTCGTTGTTGTGAAACTTGCCTATGCTTGTTGTGATAGCCTTTGTTGTGCAAGAATTGTGTTTCATACTACCGTGTCTCGATGGAGGGTCGGTTGACTTGTTGAGAACTTACTTGGGCGGGGCCGCGTGACGGATAAATTCCACCGCACGCTTCCGTTGATAGTGTTACTTTGTTAATCGCTTTGGACATACCGACACGATCGTAGCGCGCGGGTATCTTCCACTTTGATTACCGCCTTGTTGTCTTATTGTTTCCCTTTGGACTCATCGGCATGATGCGTGCGCGCGTATGCTTCCATTTGTAATCTGTCTTATTGTTTCTTCGACCTCACACGATCGTAAGCGCGCGGGTATGCTTCCATTGGAATGTTGTCTTATCATTCCGCTTTGGACATACCGACACGACGCGTAGCGCTGCGGGTATGCTCCCATTTGGATTGCTGTCTTGTTGTTATCATATCATAGGCTGCCGTGAGAGGAAGGTACTCATGGCGGGATTGATGTTGTAGGCATGAGACCACTGAATTGATATAAGCGTTATGTGTGTATCGTAGTTTGGTTATCATACACATCTCGCTTTATAGACTATTATGATTTCATTCTGATATTTCTGATTTCACATACTGTACTGTTGTCGACCTCCTTGGGGCTGCGTTCATGCCGCAGTAGAAGTACATCTACCGCCGATCCGCGTTAGGATCTCATTTCGCTTTGGGAAGCTCGGTTTCGTCGGAGGCTTATCTTTGGTATGTTACCACAGTCCGTAAGTTCTTATGCGTTCGGGGTATGGCGGGCTCCGTCATAGTTGTTAATATAAATCTTAGAGGTGCAGCAATCGTTGTGGCGGGTGTAAGGATTATGCGCTCAAATGTTTATATATATATGTTGGAAGGCAACCGCTTTGGTCAGCCTATTTGCTTTTATTTATCATGTCTCTTGTTTCATATTTATGCTTTATGTTCGCTGATTTTCTCGATGTTGTATCACTAGGTGCCCGGTAGGCAGATCACGAACCGGTTGGTCGTGACAAAAGTGGTATCGAGCGGTTAGTCCTCTGAAAGTGTCTGCATCGTGTCTAGTAGTGTCTTGATTATCGGTGTGTCAGGCACCACATCTATAATCGAGAGGCTATAGGAAATTTAGGATTAGTTTCCATTCTTCTCATTCGAGATCGTGCCTTAGAAGTGTGTTGTAAGTTGGACCCTCCAGCGTATCTCGTTTTTACCGCTTATGCCTCGCGAAAGGCAACCGGGCCCGGAAGGGCAAAGCGTGAGGGAGATACGAGTGAAGCGTGGCGATCTCACGAGACCACAAGATTCGAGCCTCGCCTTGCTGGTAGGCGAGAAGATAGGTTACGAGATGGCCCGATTAATGGCCGAGTTGTGCTGACTTGAGATAATGAGCCAGCGGTTCGATCCAGTAGCACCGTAGTTCAACCCCGACGATTTGAGACTACGGGATTTTCCGAGGTGTAACGCGAGTTTTATGGGTCGAGGCACGAGATGATCCGCAGGAGTTCATCCGCGATTCTGGATCACGAAGTGATCAGCCTCGGAGACGAGTCGATGGTCTGAGTTCGCATCGGCCGCGTGATACCGCATGATCGATTGGTTTGATTCGTAGGAGCTGTCCCGGGAGAGAATGCACTTCCGCCTCGGGACGAGTTCTCAAAGGCATTTCTTGCACTTCTTGCCGCGCGAGATGAGAGGGCTCGGCCGTGATTTTAGTGTTGCGGCGTAACAGGCGCACGCGGGAGTACAATGTGAGTTCGACTCATTGGCCGTACATCCCCGCATTAGTAGCTAGTATGGAGGATCGAGTCCACCGATATGTTCTGAGGCTCGATGATTACCTAGCAGAGTTGTTCGGTGTAGCTCTTCAGGGCATGGACATTGCCCGCATGCAGCTTATGCACAGAGGTGAGCGGAGAATCACGGAATGACCAAAGTCGTGAAGAGGCGAATCTGCAGGTCCTTTGGTGATTTTCGAGCGAGACCGCCCCAGAGCAGACTAGTTATGCGCCTCCGCTTGATGCAGTGGTCCTCTACAATCTTGAGCGCCCGAGTTTTGAGAGCAGTCGGGGCTCGAGGTTCAGATTTTCGGGAGAGCAGGGGTGTTAACCAGCTGAAGCCACCCCTACCTCGTTGTGACCGCTGTGGTAGACTCCACAGTGGGGTGTGTCGTGCTAGTCCGGGAGTTTGTTTTATGCGCGGCCAGGGCCATTTTGGAGAAATTGTCCGACGAGTGTGGCGGGTAGGATAGCACGCATACGGGATCGATCGGGTTCTTCACCTTCCATAGGTGAATGTTCATACGGCCGGGCCACGGTAGAGGTCGCGGTGGAAGTTCCCGATTTTAGCGGTCCTCTCAATCGCCTATTTTAGTGTATCCTTAACCTCTAGAGTTTTGTATGTATTGATGTTGTGATGATGTGTTTAGTGTTATGTTCGGATAGCTTTGTGCTAAAACGTGATGTAGAACCTGGTTAGTGAGAAGGTTAAGCTTGAGGGTGAGAAAATGATGAACCTTAGAATATTACAGTTGAGACCTTAGATGTAAGGCCGTCTTGAGTGCAGTTTTGCAAGTGATCCTGTGCGAGTGCATTTTTATGCCTAGAACGTTTTGTGTGATAAAGTCCTGGGTAGTGTCGATGGAAGTGGTAGCTTTCATGACCTGTAGAGGTAAGATTGTTCCGGATCGGGGAACAAGAGCGTGATGCGTTAAGTGGGTCGGGTTGGGGCCATGTTGAGGGCCAACCCGCGGCCGGTTTTCAGGTGGGGTCAGCTCTGGGTGGTCCCGCCAGGTGGTAAGTCACGAGGGTGCTAGGCCAAGTTTAGATGACCATCGTATGAGTTTGTGGATATGTTCACCAGAATCGGTTCGTGAAGGCCGGAATGGCCTTAGAGGAAAGTAAAGCTAGTAAGATGACCAAGTTTGAGGTTGTGACTCCAAAGTATTGGAAATCGAAGCAATGATGAAGTATGGTGCGATACTAGAAGATTTCAAGTGTTCGGCGAGGGCACGCGGCGAGTAAGGAAGAAGAGAACGTGTGTTAGTTCGTGGCGGCGTGGCGTTGGCAACTTGTTAGAAGATCTTCTTCGTAATCCACCTTGAAGGAACATTCGACGAATGTTTCTAGAGAGGAGAATTTTATACCGTATTTCCGAGTATGCACGTGAGGAGTACGTATTAAATTTTGCCTTAAGAATTGACAAGTTTCGAAATTTGGGGCACAAGTGCGAAAGGAGTCGTTTTCTAAACGTTTCCACGACTTTCGTAGGAAAATTCGGCTATGGCATTTTTAATTTTTGCGGATTTTTAGAGAGGCGTAACATTTTGGACCAACGGGAGGGTGACATGTGTCACCTCACATTGGAAAGAGGTTGAACGGCAAATGGGCTAGTCTTGCGTTTTTGTGTTGAAATTTTGGTCAAGGGTTAGGTAGGATATTTTGTGTAGATGGATAAGGTAGCACGTGGCTTAATCTTGGCCTTACACTTGCCTAACACTTGGATGGATCTTGGCCATTGGTTGGCCATCCTCGACCTATAAATACCCTCTAAGTTGAAGAGTTATTTCATCCAAACTTGAGCAATCTATCTAAGTCTCAAAATCCTCTCCTCAACCTTGTTCTCGTCCAAACACCACCCCTCTCCCCTCAAGGCCTCACGAACCCCCTTGCCTAGTGGTTCTAGCGAGAACCCTCCCCAGCCTAGTTGTGCTAGTCGAAATACTACCCCTTGGTAGAAATGTATTCTACAAGTATTGTTATAATGCCCAAAATACTTTAGCCAAATACCTTGTAGTACTTTCCAAAGTACCCTTTGTACGAAAAACCCTGGAAAAATACGATTATACTTTCCTTTAGCCACAAGCGAAACCACAAGGAAAACATTCATAGTCGGTTGAAGTGTTAAGTAGAAGTTGGTTAGAACTTCTAAGGGTTGTTTGGAGCGGGTTGGAGCGCGAGTAGGAGCTAAACCTTTCGGGATCGACATATAAACTCGGATAATTTTGGGCTTATCGAGGTAAACATTCTTGACCTTACATTGTAATTGGAAATTACATGTTGTAGGAGTATATAGTTAAGTATACTATATATAGATAGAACATAGTTGTGCGGCAATGTCTTTTGACTTAAGCTGAATAATACTTACAGCAATGTCTTGCGACTTAAGCTGAATTTTAAGAAGTGAAGCGTAATTACATGGGGTGTATTACAGTAGACTTGTAGTATTCTTGTGTAGTAGAATTGTACACGCCAGGTTAAGCGTGTAAACCCCCGGTTGGCTTGGTAGCCGCTCGATAGAGGAGAATTACGCCACATGTGGGAGGTCTTCTAGAATTTTCGTAGAATATTCACGCCGGGATCTAAAGATATTAATAGGCGCCTTGTGGCCTATAGGTTGTAGTACTACGTGTGGAGTGATCGCTTGGCTTAGAGTGTAGCGGTTTGAGAAGTCTTGGGGCGTTTTGCTATTAGTCGATAATCGTCGCGAGCTATGTGAACCTCTTTCTATCTGTTCTAGCATGATATGTGTATAACTATGTAGTATGGTAGACGTACATGTGTTTAATGTATTTGATTGGTTTGAAACATAAAGTGTTATAACGACTTTATGGGAAGTTGGTTATAACAACTTTATGTAGGTAAGAAAATGCTTTGTGGTTTCAAAGGATAACTGATTTGACTTATAACGGATTTGATGTGTAGTAACAAAGAACTTGAAGTGTTCCAAAAAGACCCTTTTTAAAGAAGAGTAATACTTGGCTTTGAAAACATAAGAGTTGTACTAGCTTTATGGGAAGTTAGGTATAACGTCTTAAGAAGTGATAAAAAGAATGGTTTACTGATTTTTAGAAGATAAAAGACTTGACTTAATGGTATTAATATGAATTTTGTTAAAAGTGTGAAACCTCATTCGTGAGTAATGAGTACTTGGTTTTAAAAGGAATAATGTTTCTTCGATTTGAAATCGAATAAGTATCGACAAACCACCGCGTTAATAAAGGAAAATGTATTGAATAATGAAGTATGTTATTAAAACCAATAGAAACCTCCATCCGCATAGAAGCTAAGATGAGACAAAATGATATTACATTTCCTAGATCATGATTGCTTAATAAGATTGTTTATAAACAAGAATAACCTACTCACCTATAAGGCCTATGTTTCTCAAAACGTTTAAAGGAGAATTATGTTTAAAGGATTAAAACTATGAACTACGAAACCTTTTCTAAAATGAGAACTTGAGCATTTGAAATTAGGCAAACTTGAGCGTTTGGAAAATAAGGTTGTTACTTGATTTTACAAAGGAAAGCATTTGGTTTACTTAACAATGTTAGTCACTCTATTTTTATACTACGCATCGGGTGACCTTTGTAAAAGAAATGGATCTTTAAAAGTAATTTAACGCACGTAGTCTTAGGGTTAAAACCGGACTTTGGCATAAAATGAAAGTACTTGAGTTGTTGTGAAACTTGCCTACGCTTGTTGTTGTGAAACTTGCCTATGCTTGTTGTTGTGAAACTTGCCTATGCTTGTTGTTGTGAAACTTGCCTATGCTTGTTGTGATAGCCTTTGTTGTGCAAGAATTGTGTTTCTATACTACCGTGTCTCTCGATGGAGGTCGGTTGACTTGTTGAGAACTTACTTGGGCGGGGCCGTGCGACGGATAAATTCCGCAGTGCGTTCTGTTGATAGTGTTACTTTTGTTAATCGCTTTGGACATACCGACACGATCGTGGCGCGCGGGTATGCTTCCACTTTGATTACCGCCTTGTTGTCTTATTGTTTCCCTTTGGACTCATCGACACGACGCGTAGCGCGGGTATGCTTCCATTTGGAATCTTTGTCTTATTGTTTCCACTTTGGACCTCATCGACACGACGTAAGCGCGGGTATGCTTCCATTTGGAATGTTGTCTTATTTGTTCCCTTTGGACATACCGACACGATCGTAGCGCGGGTATGCTCCCATTTGGATTCTTTGTCTTGTTGTTATCATATCATGCATTGCGGTGAGAAGCTACTCGGGCGGGATTGATGTTGTGGGCATGAGACCACGAATTGATATAATCAATTATGTGTGTATCTTGTAGTTTGGTTATCATACCGTCTCCCGCTTTTATAGACTTTTATGATTTCATTTATGATTTTACGCTTTCACATACTTGGTACTGTTATGCCGACCTCGCCCGAAGTGCGTTCAATCTGCATGAGTAGAAATGCGTCGTTTATCGATCCGCGTTTAGGATCTCAATTCAGCGTTTTGGGAAGCTCCGTTTAGTCGGAGGCTTATCTTTGGTATGTTACCACGAGTGCGTAAGTTCTTATGCGTTCGAGGGTATGGCGGGCCCCTGTCGTCATAGTTGTTGTATAAATCTTAAGTGCAGAGCATTGTGGGCGGTGTAAGGATTATGCTTATTCAAATGTTTATATATATATGTTGGAAGGTAACCGTTTTGGTTGCCCTATTTGCTTTTATTTATCATGTCTCTTGTTTCATATTTATGCTTTATGTTCCTGATTTTCTACGATGTTGTATCACCAGGATGCAGGGTAGGCACGATCCACGCCCCTGTTGGTCGTGATTAGTAAGGCCTGATGTGTTGTAATTTTATTATTATATATGTCCCGGATTTGTTTGTATTTACCTATGGTCATGCTTTACGATGTGGGATTAGGGCATGAGACCACGTGGTATTTAGGACACGGTGGGACTTGGTATTCATGTATCCTTATTGGTGTTATTACATCGGAGCCGCGATGAGGAAGGATTCCAGGCATGATTGATATTATGGGCGTGAGACCCATGGTTATATTTTAGAAATGACTTAGGGCACGCGTCCACGACTTGTTATGACGCTTATGTGTTGTATCATCAAGGTTGGCTATCATACATGTCTCCCGCTTTGTTTTATTCGTTATGATTTCATTCTGATTTCATCGTTCACATACTTGGTACATTCTTCGTCGACCTCCTTGAAGTGCGTTCATGCCGCAGTTTAGGTCTGTGATTTGGTGATCGGCAGTGTAGGACTAGTTTTGGATAGCTCCTCTGTCCAGGAGTTTATCTTTTGGTATATATCCTTGATGTGCTTTATGCGGTTTTGGAGTGCTGGCGGGGCCTTGTCCCGTCATATTTCGATTAACTCCCAGGTCCTGTATTCATATGTAGGATTGGACTCGTATGCGGTGTATTGTCTTTTGTGTATGTATATACGGCAGCCTTGTCGGCTTTGCCCTAGCACGTAAGTTTGTTTAATAAAAAAGGTGAGGTGTTATTTAATTTCCGCAGATTTACGTGTGTTGTTAAGGTAGAAGGGTGCGGGTAGGGCACTGATCCAGGCCCGAGGATCGGGGTGTGTGAGTGGTATCGAAGCGATCGGTCCTCGGAATGTCTCTGACCGTGTCTAGTAGAGTCTTGATTATCGGTGTGTTGCGCGCCACACCATAAACAGGAGGCTACAGGGACATTTAGGAGTTGGTTTCTATTCTTCTCACTCTAAGATCGTGCCATAGAGTTTGTGTTAGTAAGATAATTCCTCTCAGCGTATTGTTGTGTTCAGATTATGCCTCGAGGAGAACGGCCCTGAAGGGAAAAGGAGTAGCGAGAGCTACTAGTCGGACTCGAGAGAGTTGATAGGGCTTATGCCCGGTTATCTGGATGTTATTCATGATCGGCGAAGTTCTTCTTCGCAGTTTTGAGGCCCCGAACGAGCCTCGGTTTCTCGATTAAGGGAAGACTTTAGGGTCATGAAGGAAGCCATTATGTTATTGACCAAGATAAGCGGTCTGCAGTTTCTTAATGAGGAGGTTATTCGGCGGCATGCAGTGTCACAGAGGGTAGAGGCGGTAGCGGAGATCCGAGTAAGAGGCTAGACCGGTTGGTTATTAGGTGAGTTTTGGGCAGCGCCTCAGGCAGTGAGATATTCATCGCAGCCTACCCAGCCATACCCCGCAGCTCACGGGTGGGAGATTTGACCTGAGGTATTTAGGAGCAGTCCAAGCTCGAGGATCGAGGTTCTCGAGAGGAAGCGGAGGATTTTCGGTCAATGAGGCCACTTATTCCTCGATGTTCCAGATGTGGTAAGCGTCGTTCGGAAATGCCGTTATGGACGGGTCTTTGTTTTATTGTGGTCGTCGGGCCATATTAGGGTATGTCCTTTAGAAGAACCGGTGAGTGGCTCACTATGAGGCCGGTGGTTGGTTCCCTTTCCACGCGGTATCGTCCCGGCGAGGTGTTGGATGTCGGCCACCGTGGTGGAAGTCGGTGGAGTTTATAGTTCTGGCGGTCCTCGAACCGCGAAACGACGTGACTCTCGGGCACGATCGGAGGCGACATCGCGGGGTTCTGGTATATCTCGATTCTTTGAATCATGCGTGCATTGATAGATTGATTTCGCCACGCGTATATGTTTTCCCTTTGTTGCTAGCGATTGTAAGTGATAGTACCCAGTGAGGATACCTTGATTAGTAAAGTGAAAATTTAAGAATGTTGACAAGAATGATAAGTGAACCGAGACTATAGTTGTGTAGAGTTCACACGTAGTAATTACCAAATAACGATGTAAGGCGGAGGGAAGAATGTCTGATAGAAATACTTTGGCTTATGTGACAAACCTCTAGTGAATAGGGGATAGGGTAAGAAGTACCTTGAGATAAGAGAGATTTATTTCAAACTAAGAATGAGAAGTTAAGTGTGACGATGAGTCGGGTTATGGACTCATTTCTGGTCACCGGTAGTATAGAATGGGGTGATGTCGGTTGGTAGTGGTCCGATATGTGATAGGGTCACGAGGATGCGAGCCCAGTTTAGTTAATCGTGGTACGAGTTTGTGGGCGCGTTCCACTGGAACTAGGTCGTAAGGACGAGAAGAGCCTTAACGGGAATGTAAGTAAAAATATGGCCAAGTTTGGTTAGTAACTCCAGTTGGAGAACGAAACAAAAATTGAGATTTTGTCGTGTACTAGATGAGTTTGAAAGTGCGAGGAAGTATGACAAGTAAGGAAAGAAAGGAACCTCTAAGGATCCGTGTTCTGGAATCAGAACCGAGTTTATGAGAAGGGGTAGCGGACGGAAGGTCCATTGATTTGTTTACGTATGTTGTGGTGGTCATGTGTGACATCGTTGGTCTTGTGCAGTTTTGATTGAGAGGCATAGTATAGAGTATATGCCGGAGTTTGTATGGCTTGAAAACCGACTAAGAACATTCGGGGACGAATGTTTTTAAGGGGGGGAGAATGTTACACCCCGTAAGTCCGGAACATGTATAAGAGAATGTACGAAAGGAAACAAGACTTGGAAATTAGTACGAAAGGAAGAATTGTTTTTCCGACGGAAAATCTTCCGAACGTCGGAAAGGAAAAATGTTCGTTGTTGAGAATTGGATTCCCAAAAGGAATTATTTGAAGATTATGGAACTTATTAAAATTATGGAAATATATTTTTTTACGGATTTGGTCACGTGGGGCCTACCCGAGGAATTTTACATTTTTGTGGGGCCCACGAGGGTTACGGAATTTTATGGACGAATGAGAGGGCGACACGTGGCACCCCCACATGGCTTGGTCGAAATATATGCAAGGGTAAAATGGTCATTGACCATGGTAGAAGATAAGTCTTCCAAAGCTTGATATTGTTGACAAGTCAACTTTTCCACCTAGGCTTGATCCAAGTGAAACTCATCCTAACCTCACATTTGTTTAAGTCTAAGCCCTCCATTGTGTTATAAGTATACTACTAGTAGCAAGACAAGGTCTTGAACACTTAGAAAAATTGAGAGAGCTTGTGTGTGCCCATGTGTGCTCTCGGGTTTGCAAGAAAAGAAATGAGAAAAATTTGTAGTTTTGATCCATTAGCCACAAGACTTTAACCCAATGTTCCTAAGGGTGTTGTAAGGTTATCTCAATAGAAAGATTTGGAAAAGCGGAGTTTTCACGTTAGTCGCAAGGCGGAAACTATAGGAGTTCTTGACTTTGAAGTTGGAACTTGAAGATGGGTTCTTCATAGGCCTCTAAGGAGTGCTTGGAGCGGATTGGAACCTAAGGAAAGGAGCTAAGAATTTCTAAGGCGCGACTTTGGATCTTGGAAATTTTAAGGGCTTGGAAAGGTATAAATTTTGTCGTTTTAGTAGTTAAGACTTACTTATTGTTGTAGCTATGGATTTTATGGCATGTGTTATATAGTATGAAGTTTGATATGTTTATGGGCTATTGGAACCCTAATCCGAAAACTAGCATGTTTAGCTTTAAGATTGAAATTCTAGTTGATTATTAGTTTAAATCGTCGCATGTTGAATAAAGAGGGAAATTGTAGTTGTTGAAGTTGTTTATGACTAAATAACATGTTGACCTAAGAACTTGAAATTGGAAAAGACTTTGAATTGTTAGTTGTAGTTGGCCGAGAATGGCTTGGAGTTTTAAACTACTTGGTATGAATTGTGGGCGGAATTTTACGTATTGTAAGGCGTGTAATCCCCTGGTTGGTTGTTGTTTGGAGCCTTAAATGTGGCGTGTTTGGTTATTGTATTCGACCTTGAAAAGGTGGCAAAGTGAGTAGAAACAAAGGAAGTCTGCCCGATTTTCCGTAGAATTAGAGGCCAGTATACTTAGTATTATTCTACGTTGAGACTAGAAGTTGATAGTCTTGTTGTGACCATTATAGGTTGACACTTCTACGTGCAGCGTATTCGACAGCTTATGGATTTAGCAGAAAAGGTATGTGAACTACCTCTCTTCTAGCATGATTCCTTGAGATTAAGAAAGTATGTTCTACTCCTTAAATGATCCGTTCCTTGGTTGTATTTGGATTGCCTAGAATAGAATTTGTTACATGTACTTCCGTGATTGTACTTTGATGTTTAAATTGTAAGTTGTAAAATCCATTTTCTTAGTGAAGTTTGGATTCTTAAAGGTGAAAGTATTTTACTTAAAGTACATAGAGTCTTGAAAAGGAAGTGGTTTCCAAATCTTTTGGGCTAGTGCCTTAGTCCCAAAATCCTAAAGGTCATTATAATGACTTTAGAGTCAAAGTGTTTTACTTAATTGTTTTAAAGAGGAGAAATGACATGATTTAAGAGAAGTAACTTGTTTTAAAGGAGTGAGTTACTACGGTTTAAAAGTAGAAGAAACTTGTTTTCTATATATTAAGAGACTTGAAGTATTTTGAAAGTTAAGAGACTTGAAGTATTTTGAAAGTTAAGAACTTGATTTGTAAGTATGTGATACTTGGTTTTAATAGTATAAGTCTCTTGGTTATAAAAGGAATGGATATGTCTAAAACCATAAAGGATTATAACGGCTTTATGGGAAGTTGGTTATAACGGCTTTATGGAAGGTTTATAAAGTTGTCTATTTTGATTAAGGGCATAAGTTGCCTAGATTGTGAAAATTTGGAGTTACTTGATTTCAAGCTTTGAAATGAGTTTTCTAAAAGTGTAGTAACTTACTTTGAAAAATAGACACGGCTTGATACTACGGGTGTTAGTATCGCGGGGCTTTACATAGAAAGGAGTCTTTTGAAAAGAATGTACGTACGTAGTACTTTGGCCTGTTTAATTGAGAATAATTCTATGTGATGCCTTGATTAGTACTTTGGCTTGATAAATTGAGAATTTGTCTAAGTGTGCCTTGATTAGTACTTTGGCTTGATAAAATGAGAATTATTCTATTTGTGCCTTGATAAGTACTTTGGCTTGTTAATTGAGAATTATTCTATTGTGCCTTGATAAGTACTTTGGCTTGATTAATTGAGAATTAGTCTAAGGGTGCCTTGGAAAGTACTTTGTCTTGCTAAATGAGAATTATTCTATTTGTGCCTTGATAAGTACTTTGGCTTGTTAAATTGAGAATTATTCTATTTGTGCCTTGATAAGTACTTTGGCTTGTTAAATTGAGAATTATTCTATTTGTGCCTTGATAAGTATTTTGGCTTGATTAATTGAGAATTAGTCTAAGGGTGCCTTGGTAAGTACTTTGGCTTGCTAAATGAGAATTTTTCCATGTGTGCCTTGATAAGTACTTGGCTTTGATTAGTTGAGAATTGCCTATGTGTCTGAAATAGCGGTTGTGTGCTATTGGTATATCAGTTGTTTCGGTCATTCCGGGTTTGTGGCATTCGCGGTTTAGTGGAATTGCTACCACGATCACGAGGAATACCTGCATGCGGGTCCGTGGGACTTATGCGAGTGAAATAGTCCCGTGCGGGCGGGTCCGACCTATGCGAGGAATACCTCGTGCGAGTCTGTAAGGGCTTATGCGGGTGAAATAGTCCCGTGCGAGAATACCTCACGCAGTCAACGGCCTATGCGGGTGAAATAGTCGCGAGTAGGATGGCTAAATGATCTGCGCGGATGGTCTGTTTTGATCATGAGCTTCCTATTTTATATTGTAAGGATACTACATTTACTCATTGTTAGTAAGGCACAATGTGTTGTAATTTGATTATTATATATGTCCCGGATTTGTTTGTGTTACCACATGGTCATGCTTTTCGATGTGGGATTAGGGCATGAGACCACGTGGTATTTAGGACACGGTGGGACTTGGTATTCATGTATCCTTATTGGTGTTATTACATCATGGATCGCGATGAGGAAGGATTCCAGGCATGATTGATATTATGGGCGTGAGACCCGTGGTTATATTTTAGAAATGACTTAAGGAATCGTCCCGACTTATTATATTTGCTTATGTGTTGTGTCTTGAAGGTTGGCTATCATACATGTCTCTGATTTGTTTTAAGTATTATGATTTCATTCACAGTACTTCTTTCACATACTTGGTACATTTTCGTCTTGACCTCCTTGAAGTGCGTTAAATGCCACAGTTTAGATGCAGCGATTTGGTGATCGGCAGTGTAGGACCGCACTTTCGAGTTTTGGATAGCTCCTCTGTCGAGGATTTTATCTTTTTGGTATATATCCTTGATGCAGGCTTTATGCAGTTTTAGATGCGGCGGGGCCTTGTCGTCATATTTGATTAACTCGCAAGTGCGTATTCATATGTGGGATTGGACTCGTATGCGGTGTAGTGTCTTTTGTTTATGTATATATGGCGGCTATCGGCTTTGCCGCCTTGCGTCACGTTGGTTTTAAAAAAAAAAGTGAGGTGTTATTTAATTTCCGCAGTTTTACTTATGTTGTTAAGGTAGAAGGGTGCCCAGGTAGGGCACCAGTCACGGGCCCGAGGATCGGGGTGTGACAATGACTTTGAGGGCGTGAGTCACGACGACATATCGCTTAATTATTGTGAGCATCAAAGTTGGTTATCATACATGTCTCTGCTTTATATAGACTACTATGATTTCATTTACGATATTTTGATTTCCATACTTGGTACTGTTATCTTGACCTCGCCCGGAAGTGCGTTATCTGCGGTAGAGGTACACGATCGTCGATCCTCTCATGGATCACGATTCGGCGTTTTGGGAAGCTACGTTTCTCGGAGGCTTATCTTTAGTATAGTCCACTGTCATTGTAGGTACTTACATTCGGGGTATGGAGAAGCCACTGTCCGTCGTTGTTGTTATAAAACTCTTAAGTGCAGAAATCTTTGTATGGGCGAGTTTGTAAAGGGATATAGTATTGAGTTCAAGTTTTATGTTTATATATATGTCGGAAAGCAACTTTTCTGAAAAAGCATTTTCACTTCATTTTGTTTCATGTTTTGTTTTATATTCATGATTACTCGATGTATGTCTACTTGGGTGCGAGTAAGGCACGATCCACGAACCGGAATGGGTCGTGACACATAACTACTTTTCAAGACAAGTCACAATGCCTTTTAGAAATACAATGATAGGCTTAAATCAAGTGACTTAACTTTTAAAACCTTAAGCAATTGATGCCTTTAAATCAATTTGCCTTTCGTTATTTCAAGTCATTTATCATTACTTAGAGTAAACCACTCTTTTAACTTTCCATAAAGCTATTATAGCGACTTCCCATAAAGCCGTTATACTAGTTGTATACTGAACACTTACATTCTTTTCATAACCAAGAGACTTATACTTTAAAACCAAGTATCGTATACTTTCAAAATGCTTGAGTCTCTTATCTTGTAATCAAGTTTCAACTTTAGAATAGCTCAAGGAATCAATCGTTCCAAATCAAGTATTCTATACATTTTCAAGTCAAGAAAATCTTTGTTTACCCTATTAGAATAAACCATTCTTTCTTTTCCTTC
The DNA here is from genome assembly GCA_029844215.1 of Przewalskia tangutica. NCBI lineage: Eukaryota > Viridiplantae > Streptophyta > Magnoliopsida > Solanales > Solanaceae > Przewalskia > Przewalskia tangutica. Next base: position 43,006,438 of record CM056720.1, on the reverse strand, counting down.
CATAAAGTTATTAACGACTTTATACTTTTGAAACCAAGGCATGTCTATCCTTTAAAACAAGTCAAGGATATCAAATGAAACTAAATTCATTTAAATCTAAATGCGTCTACCGTACTATACATTTACAACTACTCATGCTCAAGAGATAGGAAAGTTCCACATACCTCTTCGGTTCAATCCACTTGCTAAGTCCAATATGTCATATGTCGTATGTCAACCTAAAATGACCACAATACGTCTATTAACTTCTAACTTCAAACGTAGAATACTCCAAGTGTAAAGTCACTTAATTCTACGAAAAATTGGACAACACTTCCTTTGTTTCTACATACTTTTCCACCTTTTTCAAGGTCCGAATTCAATAACCAAACGCCATATTTAAGGATCACCAATTGAGTTAACCAAATTGGATTACACGCCTTAACATGATGTGTAAAATTCTTCCCCACAATTTTATACAAAACCGTCGAACAACTAAAGCCTCATTCTCGACAACTATCAATACCGACAACAATATCTATTTCCTTTCAATTCCTTTTTAATCCGAGTTGTTAAGTCTAACATGTCATATAGTTGTAAACAATTTTAACAACTAAATCCCATTTCTGGTATACCATGTGACGATTATAACTAACAATAAAATTGATTAACATCTTCTGTTACACCCCGTAAGTCCAGGACATGTTTAATAAGAATGTACGTAAGGAACACAAGACTGGAAATTGGTAGGAAAGGAAGAATTGTTTTTTCGACGGAAAATCTTCCGAATGTCGGAAAGGAAAAATGTTCGTTGAGGAGAATTGGATATTTTCCCGGTGATGATACAGTCGTCAGACCCTAGTAGACCTAGTAGAGATGATTACGACAGACTTTGAGGTCATTATGAGTATGGACTAGTTGGCTTCGTGAGTGCCAAGGTTGACATCTTAGTATAAGTATTGTTATGTGGCCATGGGTGGCATATATTGTATGAAGGGTGTAGTAAAAGGAGACTATGTCGCTATCTAATTAGATTGGACTCCGAAAGAACATTCGGGGACGAATGTTTCTAAGGGGGGAAGAATGTTACACCCCGTAATTCAAGGACATGTTTAAGAGAATGTACGTAAGGAACACAAGAGTTGAAATTGGTACGAAAGGAAGAATTGTTTTTCCGACGGAAAATCTTCCGAACGTCGGAAAGGAAAAATGTTCATTGAGGAGAATTGTATTCTATAAATGCATTAATTGAGGATTATGGAATGTATTATCATTATGGAAATTTATTTTTTACGGATTTGGTCATGTCACGACCACGACTGGGCATGGCGGTGCCTACTGGGCACCCTTACAGGTATACATCAGAGATAATCAGCGGAACATACATGAAACTTATAAAATAAAACAACAGAAGTAAAACAACAGGTTAGCCGATAGGGCTACCTTCCTGGACATATATATATATATACAACCGAAGCAGTTGCCTCCTTTCCTTTACAAAATGACCCACAAAATGTGACTACAGACCTCTAAGAGTTTTAAGATAACAACTGTGGCGGGACAGGGCCCCGCCATACCCCTGAATATACATGAATCTACAACCTCAGGGGAACCGTACCAAAAGATAAAGCCTCCGGAGAAATGGAGCTTTCCAAGAACGAGCAGTGACGGCGTGGATCAACAAGCTATGTACCTCAACTTGCGGCATGAACGCAGCCCCCCGAAGGAGGTCAGTACGAAATATGTACCAAGTATGTGAAACTGGAAATACTGTAATGAAATCATAGCAGTCTAAAAAAAGCTGGAGACATGTATGATGACCAAAATAACAGTACACTGTGCCTTACCAAAATGAAAGTGATGAAAGTCAGTTTTACCTTTTAAAGACTATTTCAACACATGAACATGTCACGACCCGTTCGGGCCGTGGTGGTGCCTGCCGGACACCCAGTAGCTAAACATCAGGTAACGGCGGAACATAACCAAGACATGAAATAAGAAAAGTAAGAATAGTCTATCCAAGGAAAAGTTGCCTTTCGGCATATATATATCATTACCCAATAGTGAACAGTTACAATCCCAAAATGCGACAAGACTACAGACCTCTAAGGAAATGTAAACACTACGACGGGACTGGGCCCCGTCATACCCCTGAATGTACAAAACATCTACAACACCAGGGAAAACCATACCAAAAGTCGAGCCTCCGGAAAAAGGAGCTCACGACACGAGTAAAGATCCTAAGGCGAGGATCGCTACACTTCCCTTTACCTGCGGCATGAGCGCAGCCCCGGAGAGTCGATACAGCGGTACCAAGTATGTGAAAGCGTAAGCACGGATATATACACATATATAAAACCATAACATTTTAAAACCAATTCCAAGTATGTATGAAAACTACAGGTTAAGCGCATAGTGCCACATCACGACAGAGAAATAATAGGTATCTTATGTAGTCTTTTCTAGGCGAGAATGATCGAAGCAAGGCCAATCGCCCATAGTATCATTATCATGCCTAATCTTGGACTCCACTTGATCGCATAGGCCACCTAGGCCCGCATGAGGTATTTCGCGCATCGGTAGCTCTTTCGACATCGTCACAGACTCTGCGTGGTCGCATGGCCCGTAGACCGCGTGAGGTATTCCTCGCACACTAACACGGAACTCCGTAGCTCCGCATAGGTCCCTGGACCCGCATGAGGCATTCCCGCGTCGAGCGACTTAACCCGGTATAACATGTTAAGAGGTGGGTGGTACAATACTAGCATAGCTTATCGTTAAACAACATAAGCCTGATAAGAATAACCTCTTTATGCAATCATCACAATAATCGAGCACAGCGACTAATCGTTGAACAATATAAGCATAACAAGAATAACCTCGCTACGTGGCGTTACAAGATACTAACACGCGAGGTATCATAACGTATCTATCAAACCAACTTACCATACCTTGGACAATATTTCAAGCATTTGATAAACAAATAATAAAACCCGTTTCTTATCTTTTAAGTCGTTATACTTAACTTCCCACAAAGCTAGTATAACATTAAGCTTTTGTAAAACCCAGTATTACTTTTCTTCCGAAAATGATTCATAACTCTTTTTGAAATATTCAAGATTCTTATTATTTAGAACTCCAGTCCAAAGATATCAAAGTAAAACCAAGTTCAATCTAACACGTCGTCTACGTACTATATATATATTTGGAAAATATCATGCTCGAAGGGATAGGAAGAATCACATACCTCGGCTAAATCCACTTAAGTCGGATATGTCGGCGTCGATGTCAACCTATAATAGTCAAAACATGACTATTAACTTCTAGTTTATCATGGAATTCTTCTAAGTGAGACTTCTCTTAGTTTACGGAAAATCGGGCAGCACTTCCCCCGTTTTTACTCAATTCTTCATTTTTAACAAAGCCCGATAATAGTAATTAACGTGGCGCAAAAATTCCGATAAGTAAGGAAGTGGATAACACACCCAAGCGAACGCGATTAACAATCTCTCCTTCATAAATATAATAAGTAAAGAAGGGGATTACGCTAACAGTAGCGGTTTACTATCTCGCCTTGAAAATAACAATAAGTAAAAGAAGGGGATTACGCTGACGGTAGCGGTTTACTATCTCGCCTTCAAAATATCAATAAGTAAAAGAAGGATTACGGCCCAAACGGTAGCGGTTTACTATCTCGCCTTCAAAATAACAATAAGTAAAAGAAGGGGATTACGGCCTGACGGTAGCAGCGGTTTACTATCTCGCCTTCAAAATATCAATAAGTAAAAGAAGGGGATTACGCCCTAAGCGGTAATGCGGTTTACTATCTCGCCTTCAAAATAACAATAAGTAAAAGAAGGGATTACGCTACGGTAACACGGTTTACTATCTCGCCTTGAAAATAACAATAAGTAAAGAAGTCCAAAGTAGTCAGTAAAATACTTCCAATATGTGTATAATATCATATATACATAACAATCAAATTCACAAAGAGTCTAAGGCGCATTACCTTAATACTAGCCCAACAATATCCATGATTTTAAAGTCGTTTCAAAGCAAGTTTTAGCTCAAAACCTGTTATACCCCGTATTTCCGGTATGTATGCGTGAGAATACGTCAAAAGTTTGGCCTTAAAGTTAGCCTTGGGCGTTTTTGTACACAACTCACTAAAAGAATCGTTTTTTTCCGAAAGCGTTTCCACGACTTTCGTAGGAAAATTCGGCTATGCCATTACTAATTTTGCGGATTTTTCAGAGAGGCGAAACATTTTGTACCAGCGGGAGGCGACACTTGGCAACCTCTCATTGGTGGACTTGAATCGTCCATTTGGGCGAATTGGAGAAACCATGGCACGTTTTTGTGCCTTGTGCACAAGTCAAGAGTTGGTAGGATATTTGTGTATAGTTAATCCTCACTTTACACTTGCCTTGCACTTGTCTTCATCTTGGCCATTGGTTGGCCAAGGCTTGAGCTATAAATACCCCTTAGAGATGAAGAGTTCTTCATCCACAAAGTTATCTTCAAGTCTTGAAAAAATCCTCTCCTCTCCCTTAGCCTTTCGTCCAACACCTCCCGCTTGAGTGAGTTTGGCGAGGCCTACCCCCTTAGCCTGGCGAAATCTACCCTCCCTTGGTAGAAAAGTTGTCTTCTAGTATTGTTATAATGCCCAAAATACCTAGCCCAAATCCCTTAGTCCTTTGTAGAAGTTGTGAAGAACTTCTAAGGTTTCTTGGTGCGACCGGAGCGTACAACTTAGGAGCTAAACCTTGCTCAGGCGCGACTTTATCTAGGATATTATTGGGCTTACCAAGGTAAGTAATCCTAACCCTCTTTTGAATTAGAGAATACTTCGTAGTAGTATTAGAATAAGTATTAAATACTTAGAAGAATATCACGAATAGAATTGAGCTATTACCACGGTGGAAGGGTTTAAAGAAGAATAATCAAAGCTGTACTCACATAGAATTTGTTTTCTGATGAACTTATATAGCTCATGGGTAGGGAAGTCTTGCCAACTTTCCATAGAATTATGAACCTCTGTTTAGAATGACCTTGAGTAGTCTTTGATAGATATGCGTGACTATTATGGTGACTCTGCGCGCGACATATTGACTTGGCGGTGGTTTTATTTGAGAAGGTATGTGATTCCTCCTAAAGCATGATATTTTACAATATATAGTGCGGTAGGCGTACATGTGTTAAGCGAATAATAACTACGGCAATGTCTTTGACTTAAGCCTGAATAATACTTATGGCAATGCCTCACGGCTTAAGCCTGAATAATAATTACGGCAATGTCTCACGGCTTAAGCCTGAATAATAATTACGGCAATGCCTGAAGCTTAAGCTTTGAATAACAAGAATGAAAGCATTTCAAAGAATCTTGAATCATTTTTAAGAAGATAAATATTTGGTTTTAAAACAAAAGCTTAAGAGTTATACTAGCTTTATGGGAAGTTAGGTATAAAAACTTAAGAAAGATAAAAAGGCTATTTACTTGTTTGTTTATAAAAGCCTTGTATTGATTTACATTAAGTGTAATAAGATTTGTGTGATAAGTAGACTATTATGATGCTACAGGTTATTGTCTTGAAATCTTTGTGTAAGGGGTCATTCTTCTTTGCTTACGTTGCTAACCGGTAAGTCAGTTGTCTTGTTATGTATCACCTACCCATTTGTTATCAGAGGCTTGCCCCCTTGATCGGTCTATCACGGCCTATGATGTCTGTGAGACTATGAGGAGCAGCGGTATTCTCCAGGATTGATCATTCGGGTGTTTAGCTTTGATCTGGGGATTCCTATGCGGTCTGTTGAGACTATCACGGTCTTTTGAGGCTATGCGGTGCGGGAGCCTAGGCGGATCTGGGGTTGGCTGCCCCGATGCGAGAATACCTCATGCGGTGCATGTGGGACCTATGCGGGCTGCGGAAGTCCAGGGCTAGGCACGCAGAATGATACTATGGGCGATTGGCCTTGCTTCGATCATTCGCGGCCTAGAATTAGACCTGTTACAGTTTTCCTATTGCTGTTGTTGTTTGTGATGTGGCACTATGTGCAATTGAACTGATTGTATTTGTGAAAAGGTTTTGAATACTCTGATTTCATTTAAGTACTTATAGTTTCACATACTTGGTACTGTTGTCTTGACCTCGCCGGAGCTGCGTTAAATCTGCGCGGTAAAGGCAGCGGTGCTAGATCCGCATCCTTAGGATCTTTGCGTTGGTGTCGAGCTCCATCTTCTCGGAGGCTCTACTTTTAGGTATGATCTCCTGTATTGTAGATAGTTTTATCTGATCGAGGGTATGGCGGGCCTGTCCGCCATAGTTGTTACTTCCTTAAGTGCGTAGTACTGTTATGCAGTTGGGATATAGCGCAAAACTTGATTATTTATATATGCAGAAAGCGCGTTTTCTTACATAAGGTATGTCTTATTTTATAAAGCATTTCTGTCTTGGTTTATATTTCCAGGTTACTACGATGTATGGCTACTTGGGTGCCGGTAGGCACGATCCACGGGCCGGGCAGGTCGTGACAAAACCTTTGTGTTTAGCTCCAATTTCTTGTGTTCCAACTCACCATAGTTTACCCTTAGAAGTTCCAACCAACACATTCAAGAATTTGACTCAGGTGAAGAACACTTAGTCTTCAAAACTGTCAGTTTCGGTTTTGGTGGTGTTTTAGAGGCTATGGGTGTGAAAATCTTATCTAACTCTTGGTTGGTGATCTTCCTAACATACTAAGGAAGAACACTTATAAGTTTAAGAGTTTTTGGACAACTTTAGGTAGGGGAGGGGGCTGTTTAGACGAGATCAACTAGGGATGAAGGGAGAGGAAAATATTTTCCAAGACTTGTAATGTTTAAGTGTGGATGATTTCATCTACTTAGGGGGTTTATATAGCACAACCAAGGAAGGGGATTAACACAAGTGTAGGGTGGAGATGAAGTGTGTAAGAGCCTTCCCACACTTGTCTTACAAAAGTTAGGCAAGTCTTGACTAAGCAAGACTTGCCCAAATCCTTCCATTTTGCCGTCCAAGCCATGCCAACTTGGCAAGACTTGTTGGCCACTTGTCTTGCCAAGTTGTCCACCCATTTTCGTCCACTTGGACCAATCCATGGGTGACACATGTCGCCTCTATTGGTCCAAAATATTTTATCTTCGGAAAAATTCCATAGTCGTAAAAATATTGAAAGCGTAAATTCCTTCACAAGGTTGAAATAACTTTCGTCGGAAAACAATTCTATCATTCTTACCTAATTAGGGCCTATACATTAAATGCGTGCGTCCTCACATCGTACTTGGAACTACGGGGCATAACATTATCCCAGCCAGAAACATTCGTCGAATGTTCCTCGAATTCAAAATAACTTTCGGATAACGACATAGTCCCCGTAATTCGAACAATTGGCAAAATGCCACGTATGGCCTGACAGAATACCTAAGTACATATGACAATTTAAATTACTTAGGTATGAAAGTGAGTTACCTCGAGGTGTGGGAATATGTGGGGATACTACGCCTCGTGTCCTCCTCTGTTTCCCGCGTCATTTCCTCTACTGTTCTCGTTACGCCAAGACCTTGTGGAAGCCACATCCTTTGTCATGATCGTCTAACACATCGGTCAAGTATCGCTCTGAGGATCTCCTCATACGATAATTCCTCTGTCACTGGACATCATCAATCGGGTGCACTCTGAGCGGATCTCGATCATCTCGCCGGCGTAGAAACATGAAAAAGCGGATGTCTTGCCTCGGATCGGACGGCAGATCCAACTCATAGGCAACCTTGCCTACTCTGCGGACAATCGATAAGGCCCGATGTACCTTGGTGACTTCCTTCTTGCCAAACCTCATCACACCTTTCATGGGTGATACCTTGAAAAAACCCAATCAACAACCTCGAACTCCAAATGTCGTGATGATCTGCATCGACTTTTATGCGACTCTGGTATCGATAACGCTCTGGACAAGCTTCACCTTATCCACTGCTCTGTGAACCAAGTGCGGACCGACTAAGCTGTACCTCACTACATCAAACCAGCTATCGGTGATCTGCACTTCCTCCCATATAAGGCCTGCGTAGGCGTCGTGCGGATCTTGGGTGGTTCTTTGTTGTTATCATAAACTCTACCGGCAAATGATCCTCGGCTACCTCTGAAGTCAATAACACGGGCTCGCGGCATATCCTCGAGTGTATGCGGATGATGCGCTCTGCACATCCGTCGATGCAGGGATGGAATGCGATCTTGAGGCTCACTGCGTCCTAATCCCACGGAAAGACCTCGAAGTTAGCGTGGCGGGCTCCTCGATCAGATATGATAGATATAGGGACCCATGCGATCTCGCGATCTCTCGGATGTAAAGTGCGGCGTAATCCTCGGCGAAAAAGTTGTCTGGCGGGAAGAAAGTGGGCTGATTTAAATCGACTGTCGGCGATAACGGATAGAATCATGCTTCCTGCGAGTGCGAGGTAATCACGTAATGAAGTCCATGTTGATCACCTCCCACTTCCGTGTCGGAATCTCTATAGCTGCAACAACCGCGACCCTGCGGTGCTCTGCCTTGACCTGCGGCGGCAACTCGGGCGGCAACAAATGCAGCGTCTCTCTTGGGCCGTCCCAATACAAAGATGCGAGGTCGTGGTACATCTTTGTCGACCGGATGGATAGAGTAGCGCTTGTGTGCTTCCCTAGAACCTCTTTGAGAAGTCTGTAATATACTGGAACACACACGCGCCTCAAACCTTAGCACCCGTGGTGCTACCTCAAGGACCGCTTCCCGCCGTGAAGAGTCGTATCGCGATCTGAGTGTCATAACCGGATCCTCATCTGTCGCCTCTTCACCTCCTCGATGATGGAAGACTCTGCAACCTCTCGAACCGAACCCGTTATCATGAGAATCAATCAATCGGACTCAGGCTCATTGGCGGATGTAACTCGCGGACCATGCCACTCTGTCTGGTGAACATCAAACGGACTACGTCGACCTCGACTGGGGCATACGCCACTACGTTGGCCTTCTGCGGGTGGTATAAGATATCGACATCATAATCCTTGAGTAGCTCCAACCACCGTCTGCCGCAAGTTCGGCTCCTGCGGGTGAAGATGTCTTTGGAGGCTCTTGTGGTCGGTGTAAATGTCACGTGAACTCCATACAAATAATGTCTCCGGATCTTGGCGTGAATCACTGCGCGAACTCCAAGTCATGTGTGGGGTAGTTCTTCTCATGCTTCTTGGTGTCGAGATCGTAGCTATAACCTTGCCTGCTTTGCGTCAACACACATCAAGCGGCCTTGGCCAGCGTCGCGATAAATCGCATGCCGTCGGCCCTCTGGAAGAGTAAGCCCAGGCGGTTGTCAACTTCTCCTTTAATGGCGAAAGCCCTTCGCATGCATCCGTCGGCTGAAACTTATTGCATACAGTCGGTTTGGTCAAAGTCTTTGAAATAAAGCAAACTTTTCCACAAACCTCCGGTAGTAACATGAGGCCCAAAAGTTGCGCACCTCAGTCGGGGTAGTAGGTCTAGGCCAACTCTTATTGCCTCGATCTTTGTCGTATCTACCGAATACCATCGGTCCTACAATGTGTCCTAAGAGCCACGAAGCTAACCAAAACTCACATTTTGAAAACTTGGCGTATAAGCTGCTGGTCGGAGGACTCGATCTGCGTCGCCAAATGCTCTGCATGGTCTGCTCGGCGAGAATAAATCAAGATGTCATCAATGAATACTATAATGAGCGTATCAAAAATGGTTTGAACACTTTCGGTTCATCAAATCCATGAATCTGCGGAGCATTGGTCAAGCCGAAAGACATGACCACTAAACTCGTAGTGCCGTCTGGGTCGGAGCGATCTAGGGATATCAGGCTCCTAACTACTTTGATGGTAACGGATCGTAGGTCTATCTTAGAGAAACATCTCGCCACTGCGGTAGTCGAACAAGTCATCGATTCTAGGAAGGGTATCTGTTCTTAATAGTCACCTTGTTCGGTGCGTAATCAATGCGTCTGTGATGTCCGTCCTTTTCTTCACGAACAATATCGGCGCTCCCGGGGAGAAACACTAGGCCTAATGAAGTCTTTCTCCGACCGTCGCTCGGTGGTCCTTGATTCTCTCAACTCGGCGGGTGTCATTCGGTATGGCGGAATGGATATAGGTCGAGTATCGGTGAATATCAATGCAAAACTCTATCTCCTCCCGGAGAGATGCGGGAAGTCGTGCAGGAACACGTCTGGAAACTCTCGACTATCGGGCGGCGTGGAGTGCAGTGTCGCGCCTCGTATCAAATGCCGGACGAGATGGTAGATACACCATGAACCATCTTACGGCGAGGTAGGAAATAAACTTACCGCCGGCGACAAAGTGTTCCTCGCTCGATAGCGGCTCCGGAAGCGGAACCGTACTAATCGTTTCCCTCGGTCTACATTAGGCGTAACAAGAAGCTAGCCAATCCATACCCGTGATCACATCAAAATCGGTCATATCCACTCTGTCAAGTGGCTGAGTCGGCGTTGCATATAGTCAGGGCAAGCTCTATATACCTTCGGTGCTCAAGATCCCCCAGCGTAGCTGCCTCAAAAGGGTCTATAGACTCGGGCTCTATCTCTATCCTACTAGCAATAAGGGGATATATAGGACAAGGTAGAACTGGATCTATCAAGGCATATCGTCGCATGACACGGCCCGATAAAGTACACGTGATGACATCGTGCGCCCTCACGGTCTGGCGGTGGACATGGCATAAATGCGGTTACGAGGACGCTGGAACTAACACCTGCCACGACCTCTGCGCGACCTTGGCCCGTGAGAACCACGCCTCGGGCGAGTGGCTATGGGAGATGAAGATCAGACAAAAGACCTGTCTGTTGAACTCTACTATCTGCGCGCCCTTAGTCAGACGATCTCTGCATAAAGTGACCTGCTGGCCACAAGTGAAACAAACTCCATGTGGTACCACATTTCGAAATGGGATCTCCGCATCGAACCTACTGAGAGGAAGGTGGTCTCGATTGGTTAGCGCTTTGCTACTGGAAGTGCGAAGTCTGGGGCCTGACACCGAATACCATCGGTCTGAAGATGGTGTGGGAGTGCTATGAGCTGGCTGAGGTGCAAATCTACTCCGTTGATGAGGTCTTCCACCTCGAGGACTACCAAAGGTGCTGACATCTGGCGCCTTAACCTGGCGATATCATCGACCGTCTGCCTCTACGCTCGTCACACCCAGTCGTGAGCTGCGTGCGGGCAATGTCCATGCGGTGAAGAGCTACACGAGCAAGACTCCGCAGTAGTCGTCAAGACACAGTGGCGTAACGGTGCACTCGGTCCTCCATGTCTGCTACGGTCACGGGGACATCAGAGCAGCGAGTCAAACTCTACATTGTACTCGGCGTGCGCCTCTGCGCCTTAGCATCAAAAATATGTCAGCTCGTGCCCTCCTCATCTGCGGAGGCAAGAAGTGAGCAAGAAATTCCTCACGAGAACTTCGTCCCCGAAGCGGTGGGCGCTGCTCCCAGGGGCGGCTCCCGAAATCAAACCCGATCGGCTGCGGTATCGCGCGGCCGATGTGAACCTAAGACCAGCGACTCGGTCTCGGCGCCTTGATCATTCTCATGATCGGCATGTAGCTATGCGATGAACTCGCATGGATCATCCTCAGGCCTCGAACCATAATACTCTGGCGGTCCGCAACTCAGAAAGTCCCGAAGTCTCAAACCATCTGACCTCGGGTGAACCACGGGTACTACTGGGACTGGAGCTGCTGCATCCAGCCTATCCTCGTGCCTCGCCACGACTACGGTAATAAGCGGGCCATCTCCTTGTAACCCGTGTCCTCTGCCTTGTCTGTGGGGTTGGGGGCTCGATCTGCGTGGCCTTAGCGACCTCTACGCGGCCCTAAACTCTCTTTGGGGCGGCCGTGGAACTCGCCGTCGGAGGTATCGCCTCGGGTAAGGGTTGGGCACGAGCCTCGTGACTCTGTGTACTACTAGCGACTCGCCGGTGCCTTGCCCATCTGGGCGGGTTGCACTGCGTGGGGGCATAAGCGGTAAGAAAGATAAATTAGTCGGAAGGGTCTAACATATAACACGCTCTAGGCACGATCTCGAGTGAGAAGAATGAAACGATCCTAAATGTCTGCGACCTCACGATTATAGATGTGGTGCCTGACACGCGATAATCAAGACTACTACTAGACACGGTTTGTAGACACTTTCAGAGATTAACCACTCGATACCACTTTTGTCACGACCCGTTCGGGCGTATTTGGTGCCTACCGGACACTAGTAGCTAAACATCGAGTAACGGCGGAACATAACGAGACATGAAATAATAAAAGTAAGAATAGTTTATCGAGGAAAAGTTGCCTTTACGGCATATATATATCATTACCCAATAGTGAGCGATTACAATCCCAAAATGCAGCGGGACTACGGACCTCTAAGGAAATGTAAACACTCTGACGGGACGGGGCCGTCGTACCCTGAATGTACAAAACATCTACAACACCGGGAAAACCGTACGAAAAGTCGAGCCTCGGAAAAAGGGAGCTCACGACACGAGTAAAGATCCTAAGGCGAGGATCCGCTACCTTCCCTTTACTGCGGCATGAGCGGCCCCGAAGGAGTCGATCTGACAGTACCAAGTATGTGGCGTAAAGCACGGATATATACACATATATAAAACCATAACATTTTAAAACCAATTCGCAAGTATGTATGAAAACTACGAGTTAGCTGCACATAGTGCCACATCCTGACCAAGAGCAATAATAGGTATCTTTATGAGTCTTTTCTAGGCGAGAATGATCGAAGCAAGGCGATCGCCCGTAGTATCATTATGCATGCCTAATCTTGGACTCCGCGATCGCATGCGGCCACAGGCGCGTGAGGTATTTCTCGCATCGAGGGTAGCTCTTTCCTCGGCATCGTCTGGACTCGTAGTCGCGTAGCGCGTAGACCGCGTGAGGTATTCCTCGCACACTAACACGGAACTCCGTAGCTCGCGTAGGTCCCTGGACCGCGTGAGGCATTCCTCGCGTCGAGCGGCTTAACCCCGGTATAACATGTTAAGAGGTGGGTGGTACAATCTAGCATAACGGCTTATCGTTAAACAACATAAGCACAATAAGAATAACCTCTTTATGCAATCATCACAATAATCGAGCCTGCGACTAATCGTTGAACAATATAAGCATAACAAGAATAACCTCGCTTACGTGGCGTTACGAGATACTAACCTTGCGAGGTATCATAACATGTCTATCAAACCAACTTACCATACCTTGGACAATATTTCAAGCATTTGATAAACAAATAATAAAAACCGTTTCTTATATTTTAAGTCGTTATACTTAACTTCCCACAAAGCTAGTATAACCATAGCTTTTGTAAAACCAGTATTACTTTTCTTAGAAAATGATTCATAACTCTTTTTGAAATATTCAAGATTCTTATTATTTAGAACTCGGTCAAAGATATCAAAGTAAAACCAAGTTCGATCTAACACGTGCGTCTGTACTTATATATATATTTGCAAAATATCATGCTCGAAGGATAGGAAGAATCACGTACCTCGCCGGCTAAATCCACTTGCCAATCGGATATGTCGGCGTGCAGTGTCAACCTATAATAGTCAAAACATGACTATTAACTTCTAGTTTTTAGTGGAATTCTTCTAAGTGAGACTTCTCTTAGTTTACGGAAAATCGGGCACTTCCCGTTTTACTCAATTCTTCATTTTTAACAAAGCGATAATAGTAACTAACGTGGCGCAAAAATTCCGATAAGTAAGGAAGGGGATAACATGCCCAAGCGAGCGCGATTAACAATCTCTCCTTCGTAAATATAGTAAGTAAAGAAGGGATTACGCGCAAACGATAGCAGCGGTTTACTATCTCGCCTTCAAAATAACAATAACTAAAGAAGGGATTTAGCCCAAACGATATGCGGTTTACTATCTACGCCTTCAAAATATCAATAAGTAAAGAAGGATTACCGCCCAACAGTAGCGGTTTACTATCTCGCCTTCAAAATAACAATAAGTAAAGAAGGGATTACGCTACGGTAGCGGTTTACTATCTACGCCTTCAAAATAACAATAAGTAAAAGAAGTCCAAAGTAACAAGTCCGTAAAATACTTCCAATATATGTATAATATCATATATACATAACAATCAAATTCACAAAGAGTCTAAGGCGCATTACCTTAATACTAGCCCAACAATATCCAAGATTTTAAAGTCATTTCAAAGCAAGTCTTAGCTCCAAACCTTTGTGTTTTAGCTCCAATTTATTGTGTTCCAACTCACCATAGTTTACCCTTAGAAGTTCCAACCAACTTCTATTCAAGAATTTGACTCCAAAAGGTGAAGAACACTTAGTCTTCAAAACTGTCCAGTTTCGGTTTTGGTGGTGTTTTAGAGGCTATGGGTGTGAAAATCTTATCTAACTCTTGGTTGGTGATCTTCCTAACATACTAAGGAAGAACACTTATAAATTTAAGAGTTTTTGGACAACTTTAGGTAGGGGAGGGGGCTGTTTAGACGAGATCAACTAGGGATGAAGGGAGAGGAAAATATTTTCCAAGACTTGTAATGTTTAAGTGTGGATGATTTCATCTACTTAGGGGGTTTATATAGCACAACCAAGGGAGGGGATTAACACAAGTGTAGGGTGGAGATGTAGTGTGTAAGAGCCTTCCCACACTTGTCTTACAAAAGTTATGCAAGTCTTGACTAAGCAAGACTTGCCCAAATCCTTCCATTTTGCCGTCCAAGCCATGCCAACTTGGCAAGACTTGTTGGCCACTTGTCTTGCCAAGTTGTCCACCCATTTTCGTCCACTTGGACCAATCCATGGGTGACACATGTCTCCCTCTATTAGTCCAAAATATTTTATCTTCGGAAAAATTCCATAGTCGTAAAAATATTGAAAGAGTAAATTCCTTCACAAGGTTGAAATAACTTTCTTGGAAAACAATTCTATCATTCTTACCTAATTAGGGCCTATACATTAAATGCGTACATCCTCGCATCGTACTGCGGAACTACGGGCATAGCGAACAATAGTCACGCGGGGCCACGACACAAGCCCTCGATATCGAAGCGTGCGTGGAATCCCCATCGTTATCGCGGTATAAGTGAATAACATAACCATATGGCGCGCGTGGCATCTGCCTTCTTGTCGGCGTACACATACAACACATATATATATCTATACCCCTTCAGGAATCCCCATCGCTGAAGCGATCGTAAAGGGTAACGTATAACCGTGTAATGACAGCGTCAGTGGCATCTACCTCCTGTCGGCGTGCCCGCATACAACACGTATATATATATCTGGCGTGTCGCATGCCGAGAATCCTAATCGTATAAGCATGGCCATGCGTGCCGGAATCCCTGCATCGTGAGTGCGGTCTTCGTGGAGCTAGCCGTGGGTAATAATATAACATGCCCCGACATCCTCATCGTGGTACATGTCTTCGTGGGAGCTAGCCCGTGGAGTAAAATATAACATGGTCGCGTGCCGAATCCCTCGTCGTATAAGCATGGCCATGGGTAATAAAACACGTTCGGGAATCTAACGCCTCACAGTCGCATGCCGGAATCCTCGTCGTATAAGCATGGCGAGATCGATTACAATGAAAACATGCGTGGAATCCTCAGTCGCTGCGGTATGCCCAATAAATTCACAACAAGTCGATCGGCCCTCAGTAGAGTCACGGCAATGTAAACATATAATACTTGCAATCGAGGCTATCACAAAAAGCATAGGCAAGTTCATTAAATCTTTAGACTTTCACTTTTACATACTCGAGAGCCTTTTAGTTTCACGTAAAAATCGGAATTTAACCCCAAATACTACGTCTTCCATTCTTTTCAAAGATTCCTTTTCATATAAAACCCAAGATACTAACACCCGTAGTATCGAGGCTTGTGTACATTTCATAAGTCACTATACTTTTAGAAATACATTTCTCACTAAATCAAGTGACCACTTACTTTAAAGCTTTAAGCAAGTGATACCTTAAAATCAAATTGCCTTCCTTATTTCAAGTTACTCATTTGATTACATTATTAGAGAAACCATTCTCTTAACCTTCCATAAAGCGTTATAACCAACTTCATAAAGTCGTTATAACCCGTTATGGTTTTAGACAAATTCATTAATGTTTCAACGAGAGACTTATACTTTCAAATCAATTCTTAACTTTTAGAAATCAAGTTTCTTAACCTTATATCTCAAGTAACTTACATCTTTTAAAAACAAGTTACTTCCCTTAAATCATGTCATTTCTTCCTTTAAGAATCAAGTTCTATTACTTGAAAAATAAAGTCTCTCAACCCTTTAAGAGTTTAAGGTTAAGTAATCTTAAAACTTCATAATGTGAATTCTTTAAGTTAAGTACATATGCCTTATGTATGTGAGTAGATTATACTTGTTTATAACGATCTTATTAAGCGACCATGATCTAGAAAATGTAATACAATTTTGTCTTATCTTGGCTTACATGCGGATGGAGAATTCTACTCATTTTAATATTATCAATTGTCATTACATTTTCCTTTATTAGCGCTGCGATGGCTTGTTCGATACTTATTCTCATTCGTGCATAAATTAGCCAAGTCGACTTGGCTCGAAAGTACCTCTGTGACTCTTGCAGCGTCCCCGTAAGACTCGGTAAGGACTTAGGATAACCGACATAACCTTTACATAGAGTAAATCACACACGTACCTCTTAACTACAGAGTAGAAGGAAACATGAAATAATACTACATGTATATTCCATACATAGAATCATGCCAAAGGAAGGAAGAGGTTCATAAACCTCGCGACGATTATCGACAAGTAGCAAAATGCTCCAAAGTACTTCAACCTTGATAGCTATTCCGTCCTCCAAGTAGAATACGCTATACTAAGTACTTCAACCTATAATGGCCATGTCGTCCATTAACTTCTTACTTCAAATGTAGAATATTCTAGGTGCCAAGTCTAAATTCTACGGAAAATCGGATGACACTTCCTTTGTTTCTACATGCTTTGCCACCTTTTTCAAGGCGAATTCAATAACCAAACCGCGTTTAAGGACCAACAATGCAATTAACAATAGGGGATTACGCCTCTGAGGCGTGTAAAATTCCTCCATTATTTGATATCAAACTAATACAACAACAAGTGTAAATCCGTGATCTTGGGATCTGACAATACCAATTCTTATCCAATTTCCTTTTCACTCCAAGTTTGTTAGCATAACGTGATATCAAGTCTGATCGATTATAACTACTATAATCTTCAAGTAAGTAACGTCGACTATTCATCTGACCAAATTGTAATCCGTCTTCAAATGGTGATATGTCATTTGGATTTTAAACTCTGACAATCCATAACACTTATAAAACTTGACACATATACTTCATGCTAGTAAAATGTAAGGCTAACAACAATATATAATCTTGTAACACTTTAAGAGAACAAGATTGTTACCTCAGCAGTCTTAATCCAACGAATACAAAGTCGCTCCTTAGCAACTTAGGGCCTCTTCTTGACCTTCAATCGCCCGCCGAGACCCTTAGAATATCACAAACCACTTCCTTAAATCTTCCGATCTAAAACCTAGAAAAGCAACTAGGTTTTCACCTTGCGACTAATCTGCGCTAATTTTAGGGATCTTTCTATTGAGATACCATTAAAATACCCTCATGAACCTTGGTTTTAAAGTGTGGAGCTTAAAGAACAACAAATGAATTTTTCTTTCTTTCTTGGAAGACCTAGGAACAAGAACAAGTTTTCATGAAAATTTTCAAAGTGTAGAACCCTTGTCTTGCTACTAGTATGTATATATAGCATAATGGAGGTCGAGATTAGAACAAATGGGTGGTTTGGATCATCTCTATTAAATATCAACTAAGTGGTCCCGTTGACTAAGTCAAATATATCAAGCTCACTACTTGCAAGACTTGTCATCTTAAAATTATGGTCAATGACCATTTTGGCCATGTCGATTATTGGCTTCCTTAATGGGGTGCAGCGTACTCTCCCATTCGTCAAATATTTCATTTTAAGACAATTCCATAATTAGATAATTTTTTTACAAGTCTCTAATCTTAACATTTGGGGTTCTCACGTGCGTTCTTAAAATATGTCCTATAATCACGAGTGTGCAGTCACGTGGGGCCGCTAGGAATTTACGTTTTGTGGGACCACGAGGTTCTGAATTTTATGGACAAATGGGATGGAGACACGTGGCACCCCCCCCCCCCCCACATGTGGTGGTCGAATTAATGGAAGGGCAAAATGGTCATTTGACCATTGTAAAGATGAGCAAGTCTTGCTAGGCTTGAGCGTGCGATAGTTGACTAAGTCAAGAGCCACTTGTCTTGATCCCTTTCATCCAAACCTACCATGTGTTGTAATCTATACCCTCCAATGTGTTATATAATCATCCATGTAGCAAGACAAGGCTATTTTAGACTTAGAAAAATTGAAGAACACTTGTTCTTGACACAAAAGCTGTCGGGTTTGGAGAAAAGAGGGGGAAGAAAATTTTCAATTGTTGTCCAATATTCACAAGAATTTAACCCAAGGTCCCTAAGGGTATTGTAAGGATATCTCAATAGAAGGATTTCGGAAAAAGCAGCGTTTTACGTTAGTATAGCGAAACCCTAAGGTGTTCTTCAACTTTGAAGATGGAACTTGAAGAGAAGTTCTTCATGAGCTTCTAAGGAGTACTTGGAGCGGATTGGAACATAAGGAAAGGAGCTAATAATTGCTAAGGAGCGACTTTGAATCTTGGAAATAATAAGGGCTTATAAAGGTAACAATTCTTGTCGTTTTAGTAATTAAGATTACTTATTGTTGTAGCTATGGATATTAGCAACCATGAGGTATATAGTATGAAGTTTGATAAGTGTATTGGCTATTGGAACCCTAATCCGAAAACTAGCATATTTAACCCTTAAGATTTCAATTCAAGTTGTTTATTAGTTTAAGTTGTCACATGTTATATAAAGAAGTAATTATAGTTGTTGAAGTTGTTTATGACTATATAACATGTTAGACCTAAGGAATTGGATTAAAAGAATTGGAAAAGGATTTTGTGTTGTTGTATATGTTTAGCCGAGAATGGCTTTAAATATGAAACTAGTTTCGTATGAATTGTGGGGCGGAATTTTACACATATTGTTAGGCGTGTAATCCCCTATTGTTAACTACATTGTTGAACCTTAAATGTGGCGTGTTTGGTTATTGAATTCGTCCTTGAAAAAGGTGGCAAAGTTTGTAGAAACAAAGGAAGTGCTGTCCGATTTTCCGTAGAATTTAGTGACTTTGCACTTAGAATATTCTACGTTCGAAGCTAGAGGTTAATGAACGTATTATGGCCATTATAGGTTGAAGTACTAAGTATAGCGTAATCTACTTGATGGATGGAATATCTATCAAGGTTGAAGTACTTTGGAGCATTTTGCTATTTGTCGATAATCGTCGCGAGGTATGTGAACCTCTTCCTTCTTTTGACATGATTCTATGTATGGAATATGCATGTGGTACTATTTCATGATTCCTTCTACTCTTAGAAGTTAAGAGGTATGTATGTTGATTTTCTCTACGTAAAGGTTATGTCTATGTTATCCTATGTTCTTACCAAGTCTTATGGGGGATGTTGGTAAGAGTCGTTAGGAGGTATTTTGAGCCAAGTTGACTTGGCTAATTTACGACACGAATGAGAAAAAGCATCGAACAAGCCATTGCAGCGTTAATAAAAGAAAATTTATCGACAATCAATTAAATTAAAATGAGTAGAATTCTCCATCTGCATAGAAGCTAAGATAAGACAAAATTGTATTACATTTTCTAGATCATGGCTACTTGAGTAAGATTGTTATAAATAAGTATAACTTATTCACAACGCACCAAAGTATATGTTACTTAATTTAAAAGAGTTTACGTATGGAGTTTTAAGACTACGAACCTCAAATTCTTAAAAGGTTAAGAAACTTTATTTTTCAAGTTATGGGACTTGATTCTTAAAGGAAGAAATGAATTGATTTAAAAGTATAGAATACTTGATTTGGAAAGTATTGATTTCTTGCCATTCTAAAGTTAAGAAGCTTGATTTCTAAAGTTAAGAAGGTTGATTTCTAAAGTTAAGAAGCTTGATATTCTAAGTTAAGAAACTTGTTTTCTTAAAAGTTAAGAGACTTGAAGTATTTTGAAAGCTATGTGATTTGATTTGAAAGTATAAGTCTCTTGGTGATAAAAGGAATGAATTTGTCTAAGACATAAAGAGTTATAACGACTTTATGGGAAGTTGGTTATAACAACTTTATGGAAGATTAAAAGAATGGTTTTCTTCAGTAATGTAAGCAAAGAAATGACTTGAAATAAAGAAGGGCAAATTGTTTTAAAAGTACCAATTGCTTAAGGTTTTTAAGAAAGAAGTCACTTGATTTAGAAGCCTATAAATGTATTTCTAAAAGGTATTGTGACTTGTCTTGAAAAGTAGATATGACTTGATACTACAGTTATTAGTATCTTGGAAGTTTTATTTGAAAAAAAGTCATTTTAAAGGAGTAGAGGTACGTAGTACGTTGGGTTAAATTCCCGGATTTTAGAAGGACATGTTAGTGCCTTAAGTAAACTAAAATGAGAGTGTATATGAACAAGCTAATAAGAAGTTAGAGGATTTCTTAACTTGCTTATGTTATGTATGATAAGTCGGTAGTGCTTATGTGATGTATGATAAGCCGGTAGTGCTTATGTTATGTATGATAAGCCGGTAGTGCTTATGTTATGTATGATAAGTCGGTAGTGCTTATGTTATGTATGATAAGTCGGTAGTGCTTATGTCACGACCCGAACCCGGGCCCGTGACTGGTTCCTTACCCCGGGCACCCTAGTGATACAACATCAGAGAAAATCAGCGGAAATAAAACATGAACATGAAATAAGAGATATTATAAGTAAACAGGCCAACCAAAACAGTTGCCTTCTGCATAAATATATACAAACCCTGAACAGTTTAATCCTTTTTACAACCACACTGGCGATACTACAGACCTCTAAGATTTACAACAACTATGGCGGGACGGGGCCGCCGTACCACGAATGTACAAGAACCTACAACTTAGGGAACCGTATGCAAAAGATAAGCCTCGAAGGCGGAGCTTCAATCTGTTGAAAGGTGATCCTAAAGCGGGGATCGGCTGACGATGTACTTACTGCGGCATGAGCGGCCCCGAAGGAGGTCGATCTGACGGTACCAGTATGTGGCGAAAATCGTAGTTAAATCATAACGATCTATATAAGCGGGAGACATGTATGATGACCAAAATACGATATCTGACATAAGCGATCAGTCGAGGACTCGCGCCTCAAAGTCATCACTAAAATATAACTATGGGTCTCACGCCCAGCGCAATCATGTTCGCGTCGTGGCGCATGCCGGAGTGCGCCGGTGTAAACATGTCCGTGATGCAACAATAATGACAATCTTTGCGTAGCCACGTGCCGGAGTCTGCATCGGTGTAGACCGTCCGTATAACATCAGCAATGATATCTTGGGTGATCGACCTGCTGCGTAGCCGTATGTCCCGGAGTGCATCGGTGTAGACATGTCCGTATAACATCAATCAATCAAGACAACAATCAAAATGGAAACATACGTGGAATTCTTCGTCCTTTGCCGGTACGTCCAGTAAGTTCTCGACAAGTCAGCGGCCTCCGTGAGAGAGCGGTAACAGAAATACAACACTTGCACAACAAAGGCTATCATCACAAGCATGGCGAGTTTCACCACAACAAGCATAGGCAAGTTATACACGACTCAAAGTACTTTCATTTTATGCCAAAGTCAGGGTTTTAACCTAAAAGTACTACGTCACGTTAAATTCCTTTTAAAGAGATTCATTCCTTTTATAAAAGTCACCGATGCAGTATATATAAAAAAATAGAGTGACTCGCATTTTTAGGTAAACCAAAACACTTTCCTTCTTAACAACATTCTTTTCCTAAAGTTCGGTTTGCCTAATTTCACTTACTCAAGACTCTTTATTTTAGAAAAGTTTCATAGTTCATAGTCTTAATCATTTAAGAATATAATTCTCTTTTAAACAATGCGAGAAAACATATGCCTTATATGAGTGTATGTTATTCTGTTCATAATCAATCTTATTAAGCGACCGTGATCTAGAAAATGTAATATCATTTTGTCTCATCTTAGCTACATGCGGATGGAGGTTTCTCTGGTTTTAATATAATGCTTCATTTATTTAATACATTTTCCTTTATTAGCATTGCGGTGGTTTGTCGATACACGTTCGATTTCGAATCGGTAAAACATTATTCCTTTTAAAACCAAGTACTCATTACTCACGAATGAGGTTTCACACAAAACTCATATTAACTCATTCAAGTCAAGTCTCTTATCTTTTAAGATCGATAAACCATTCATTTTCCTCCTTAAGGCGTTGTACCTAACTTCCCGTAAAGCTAGTATAACTCTTATGTTTTCAAAACCAAGTATTACTCTTCTTTCAAAAAAAGGATTCTTAATCTTTTGAAATACTTCAAGTTCTTTATGGTCACACATTAAGTCGGTTATAAGTCAAATCGATTTACCACTTTAAAAACCATGAGGCATTTCTTAACCTACGTAAATTTGTTATAACGAACTTCCCATAAAGCGTTATAACCGCTTTATGTTTTAAACCAATCAAATACATTTAACACGTATGCGTCTACCGTACTACATAGTTATACACATATCATCTTTGGAAAAGATAGGAAGAGGTTCACATACCTCGCGATGATTATCGACTAATAGCAAAATGCTCCAGTACCTCAAGCGATCGGCTACTCCTTAAGCCACGTGGGTGCACCACGTAGTACTTGACCTATAAGGCCACAAGGCACATTAACATCTAGATCTCATCGTTCCATATTCTATAGAAAATTCGTGACACCTCCCACACATGACGGCGTAAATCTCACTCCGCTTATCAGTGGCTACGAAGCGACGGGGTTAACGTCTAACGGGCGTGTAAATTCTACTACGGTAATGCTACACAAGTCTCATGTCTGACCTATGTAATTACAGTTGATTCGATTCTTCTCTTTATTATCATACATGTGATTCTTGTTAAATTCTTATTAGGGCTTAAGTCAAAAGACATTGCAGGCGAACTACGTTGATTCTATTCAATATTCATTCTATATATAGTATACTTCAACTATATATTCCAACAATCATGTAATTTCCAATTACAATAGGGACAGATATTTACCTCGATAAGCCCAAAATTATCAGAGTTAAATGTCGCTCACGAACAAGGTTTAGCTCTACTCAGTGCGCTCCAAAGCGCTCCAGAAACCCTTAGAAGTGTCTACACAACTTCTACTTAATACTTCAACTACGGGTGAATATTTTCCTTAGGGTTTAGTTTAGTGGCTAAAGGAGGTATAATCGTACTTTAGGGTTTTTGTATAAAGGGTACTTTGGAAAGTACTATAAGGTATATGGGCTAGTGTATTTTGGGCATTATATCAATACTAGGAGAGTATTTCTATACCACAAAGGGGGGGTATTTATACGAGACAACTAGGCTGGGGGTACCCAGTGAAACCTCGCTCGAGGGGGTTTCGCCTCGGCTAGGCTCTCGAAGGGGAGGGCTTTGGGCGATTTTAAGACAAGAGGAGGAGTATTTGAGACTTAGAAAGATTGCTCACTTTAGGATGAAATAACTCTTCAACAAGGGGGTATTTATAGGTCGAAAGGACGACCAATGGCGAATTCTTCCAAGTGTAAGGCAAGTGTAGGGCTAGATTTAAGCCAAGTGCACCTTATCCGTCTACCACAACCACTTGCACAAAATATCCTACCAACTAAAGTGCTCCATTTCGTCCAAATGTCGTCCAACCTTCATCGATGTGAGGGTGACACATGTAACCCTCCGTTGGTCCAAAATATTTCGTCTCTCGGAAAAATCCGCAAAAATTTTAAATGACTTAGCGGAATTTTCCTACGAAAGTTATGATGAAGCGTTTAGTCGAAAGCGACTCTGTCGGGTGTTGTGTACAAATTTGAAACTTGCCTAACTTAAGGCTCAAATTATTATCGTGCGCCATCACGTCATACTCTGGAAATCACGGGGTATAACATTCTTCCCCGGCAGAAACATTCGTCCGAATGTTCCTTCTCGATCTCAAAACAAACACGTGCGGTATAGCGCACTACTATACTTACGAAACCAAACATGCCACGTCGGCCACAAAATAACATGCGCGCGAAACCCAAATCCAAGCCAACAAGGAATTACCTCTGTTTATCACAGAGTTCCCACGAGTCTAAAACATAATCCGCCGCCATTCATTTCTCAAAAGAAAGCGATCACACGCGTTCACTTCTCCTATCTCGTTGTATCCTTCCGAACACTCGAACTCTCTCTAGTATACATACCATACTTGGTTCCAAAACTTTGGAGTCACTACCTCGAACTTGATCATCTTACTAGCCTCGATCTCCTCTAAGGCCATTCTCGGCCTTGAACTGATTACAGTCGAGCGTATCCACGAACTCATCGATGGTCATCTAATCTTGGGCCTAGCACCCTCGTGACCACCACTGGCGGGACCACCTGGTGACCCAGCGCCGAAGCGGTAGCGGGTTGGCGCAACAGCTGACCCGACCGACTTACGCGTCACGCTCTTGTTCCCGTCCGGAACAATCACCTCTGGTCATGAAAGCTACCACTTCCATTTTACCTACTCGAGAAATTATCACACAACACATTCTCGGCATAAAATGTATTAGGACAAGGATCACTCATGAAAATCTTGTACTCGACGGCGCACATCTAAGGTCTCATTGTAATATCCTAAGGTTAATCATTTTCTCACTTTGAGGCTTACCCTTTTTCTGACGGGTCCACTAAATCACATTTTAGCACAAAGCTATCCGAACATAACACTTAACACATCATCATAACATTAATACATACAAGTCTCTAGAGGTTAAGGATATACGAATCTGCTCGGCTCTAATCATAGGCACGCCTGCGTAGCATGCTATGAAAGCGATGAACCAGCGATCTGAAGGTGAGTCGTAACATCAGTGCTACCCTTAGTCGGACAGTTCTTCGCAAAATGGCCCGCTGCATAAAAATAACAAGCTCCCTTGGCACCACGACACTCCCGAAATGCGGTCTACCACGTCGACCACGAGGTAGGGGTATTGCGTCGGCAACGCCCACTACTCGCAGAGCACGAACCCACAGAGCTCGACACGCTCACGAATACTCTGGATGCCACGAAGGTTGTGGAGGACCACTCTGCTTGGCGGAGGTACAAAACTAGGCTAACTTCTTTGGCGGTCCGCCTCGAAAGTCACGAAAGGATCCTGCATTACGGCCTCTTACTGCGATCTCGGTCGTTCAGTCGATTTCTCCGCTCCTCGCGTCAGTGCATAAGCTGCGTGCGGGCGATGTCGTGCCGGTGAAGGGCTACACGAACAACTCTCTGCTAGGTAATCATCAAGCCACTGTAATATATCGGTGCACTCGATCCTCCATACTAGCTACTAATGCGGGAACATCTGGGACGATGAGTCAAACTCAAATTGTACTCGGTATGCGCGGATTACGCCTCGACATCAAAAATCTGGCCGAGCCCTCCTCATCTGTGGAGGCAAGAAATGTGCGGGAAGGCCCGGCTTCGTCCCAAATGGTGGAGGTGCATTCTCTCCGGGGCGGCTCGCGAATCAAACGATCGGCTGCGGTATCGCGCGGCCGTCACGAACCTAGGACCAGCGACTCGGTCTCGAAGCCTTGATCACTCTCATGATCGGCTGCAGCGCCGGATGAACTCCTGCGGATCATCCTCGAGGCCTCGACGTAGAACTCGGCGGGCTACGTCTCGGGAAGTCACTGCAGCCTCGAACTATCCGATCTAGGGTGAACGGCTGGTGCTCTTTGGGCTGCTGCGTCCGGCTATCCTCATATCGGCCACGACCACGGCGATGGCGGCCGTCTCCTTGTAACCCGTCTCTTTTCCCCGGGCCAGTGGGGTGGAGGCTCAGTCTTGTAGTCTCGGCGACCATTGCTGCGGCTCTAAACTCTCTTTGGTCTTTGTGGCGTCGCGAAACTTCGCCGTCGAATCTTGTCTCAGTCTTGGCGGGCTGCGCCCTCGTACTCCTCTGTATCTCACTAGCGACTCCTCGGTGCCTTGCCCACTGGGCGGGTGCCTGCGGAGGCATAGCGGTAAAAGCGAAATCGTCGGAGGGTCGACTTATCACCGGCTACAGGCCGCGATCTCGGAATGAGAAGAAATGGAAACCAATCCTAAATGTCCTGCGACCTCACGATTATAGATGTGGTGCACGACCGTCGATAATCAGACTACTAGACACGATGCGTAGACACTTTCAGGATTAGCGCTCACGATACCACTTTTGTCACGGCCGAACGGGCGTGGTGAGTGCCTACCGGGCACCTGGTGATCTGACATCGAGAAAATCGTGGAAATAAAACATGAACATGAAATAAGAGATATTATAAGTCGCAGGCCAACCAAAGCGATTTGCATACTGCGTAAATATATACAAACCTGAGCAGTTTAATCCTTTTTACAACCACACTTGTGATTACTCTGGACCTCAAGATTTACAACAACTATGGCGGGACGGGGCCGCCGTACCACGAATGTACAAGAACCTACAACTTAGGAACACGTACCAAAGATAAGCCTCGAAGGAGCGGAGCTTCCCAATCTGTTGAAGGTGATCCTAAGCGGGGATCGGCGACGATGTGTACTTCTGCGGCATGAGCGCGGCCCGAAGGAGGTCGGTCTGGCAAGTGCAGTATGTGAAACTAAAAATCGTAGTTAAATCATAACGATCTATATAAAGCGGGAGACATGTATGATGACCAAAATCTGATTATGCAACATAAGCGATCAAGTCGGGGACTCGCGCCCTCAAAGTCATCACTAAAATATAACTATGGGTCTCACGCCCACACCAATCATGTTCGCATCATGGCGCGTGCCGGGTCTGCGCCGGTGTAAACATGTCGTGATGCAACAATAATGACAATCTTTGCGTGGCGCGTGCCGGTCTGCGCCGGTGTAGACGCGTCCGTATAGCATCAACAACGATATCTTTGGGTGATCAACCTGCTTGCGTAGCCATATGTCCGGAATTACGCATCGGTGTAGGCGTGTCCGTATAACGTCAATCAATCAAGACAACAATCAAAATGGAAACATACGGTGGAATTCTTCCGTCCTTTGCCGGCCGTCGAGTAAGTTCTCGACAAGTCAGCCGGCCCTCCATCGAGAGCGGTAACCGCAAATACAACACTTGCACAACAAAGGCTATCATCACAAGCATGGCGGGTTTCACCACAACAAGCATAGGCAAGTTATACCTGACTCAAAGTACTTTCATTTTATGCCAAAGTCCGGGTTTTAACCCTAAAGTACTACGTGCGTTAAATTCCTTTTAAAGAGATTCATTCCTTTTATAAAAGTCACCCGATACCCGTATATATAAAAAAATAGAGTGACTCACATTTTTAGGTAAACCAAAACACTTTCCTTCTTAACAACATTCTTTTCCCTAAAGTTCGGTTTGCTAATTTCACTTACTCAAGTCTCTTTATTTTAGAAAAGTTTCATAGTTCATAGTCTTAATCATTTAAGAATATAATTCTCTTTTAAACAATCTGAGAAAACATATGCCTTATATGAGTGTATGTTATTCCTGTTCATAATCAATCTTATTAAGCAGCCATGATCTAGAAAATGTAATATCATTTTGTCTCATCTTAGCTTATGCGGATGGAGGTTTCTCTTGGTTTTAATATAATACTTCATTTATTTAATACATTTTCCTTTATTAGCATTTGCGGTGGTTTGTCGATACACATTCGATTTAGAATCGGTAAAACATTATTCCTTTTAAAAACCAAGTACTCATTACTCACGAATGAGGTTTCACACAAAACTCATATTAACTCATTCAAGTCAAGTCTCTTATCTTTTAAGATCGATAAACCATTCATTTTCCTCCTTAAGGCGTTGTACCTAACTTCCCGTAAAGCTAGTATAACTCTTATGTTTTCAAAACCAAGTATTACTCTTCTTTCAAAAAAAGGATTCTTAATCTTTTGAAATACTTGAAGTTCTTTATGGTCACACATTAAGTCGGTTATAAGTCAAATCGATTTACCGCTTTAAAAACCACAAGGCATTTCTTAACCTACGTAAAGTACATTATAACCAACTTCCGTAAAGCGTTATAACCGCTTTATGTTTTAAACCAATCAAATACATTTAACACGTATGCGTCTACCGTACTACATAGTTATACACATATCATCTTTGGAAAAGATAGGAAGAGGTTCGCATACCTCGCGGCGATTATCGACTAATAGCAAAATGCTCCAGTACCTCAAGCGATCGGCTACTCCTTAAGCCACGTAGATTGCACCTGCGTAGTACTTGACCTATAAGGCCACAAAGTGACATTAACATCTAGATCTCATCGTTCCATATTCTCTGAAAATTGGCGACCTCCCCATGACGGCGTAAATCTCCTCACTATCAGTAGGCTACCAAGCGACGGGGGTTAACACGTCTAACGGGCGTGTACAATTCTACTACGGTAATGCTACACAAGTCTCTGTAATACAGCCTATGTAATTACAGTTCGATTCGATTCTTCTCTTTATTATCATACATGTGATTCTTGTTCAATTCTTATTGGCTTAAGTCAAAAGACATTGCAAGCGAACTACGTTGATTCTATTCAATATTCATTCTATATATAGTATACATCAACTATATATTCCAACAATCATGTAATATCCAATTACAATAGGAGACGAGATATTTACCTCGATAAGCCCAAAATTATCAGAGTTAAATGTGGCTCTGAACAAGAGTTTAGCTCTGCTCAAATGCGCTCCAAAGCGCTCAGAAACCCATAGAAGTGTCTACACAACTTCTACTTAATACTTCAACTACGGGTGAATATTTTCCCTTAGGGTTTAGTTTAGTGGCTAAAGGAGGTATAATCGTACTTTACAGGTTTTTGTATAAAGGGTACTTTGGAAAGTACTATAAGGTATATGGGCTAGAGTATTTTGGGCATTATATCAATACTAGGAGAGTATTTCTATACCACAAAGGGGGGGTATTTATACGAGACAACTAGGCTAGGGGTACCTGGCGAGCCTCGCTCGAAGGGGGTTTCGCCTCGGCTATGCTCTCAAGGGGAGGGCTTTGGGCGATTTTAAAACAAGAGGAGGAGTATTTGAGACATAGAAAGATTGCTCACTTTAGGATGAAATAACTCTTGACAAGGGGTATTTATAGGTCGAAAGGACGACCAATGGCGAATTCTTCCAGTGTAAGGCGAGTGTAGGGCTAGATTTAAGCCAAGTGCACCTTATCCATCTACCACAACCACTTGCAAAATATCCTACCAACTAAAGTGCTCCATTTCGTCCAAATGTCGTCCAACCTTCATCGATGTGAGGTGACACATGTCACCCTCCGTTGGTCAAAATATTCGTCTCTCGGAAAAATCCATAAAAATTTTAAATGACTTAGCGAATTTTCCCTACGGAATGGAAAGCGTTTAGTCGAAAGCGACTCTGTCGGGTGTTGTGTACAAATTTGAAACTTGCCTAACTTAAGGCTCAAATTATTATCGTCGCCATCACGTACATACTCTGGAAATCTGGGGTATAACATTCTTCCCCAGAAACATTCGTCCGAATGTTCCTTCTCGATCTCAAAACAAACACGTGCGGTATAG
Organism: Przewalskia tangutica; assembly: GCA_029844215.1. NCBI lineage: Eukaryota > Viridiplantae > Streptophyta > Magnoliopsida > Solanales > Solanaceae > Przewalskia > Przewalskia tangutica. The sequence continues at coordinate 42,976,649 of CM056720.1, read as the reverse complement.
CCTTCACTACTATACTTACGAAACCAAACATGCCACGTCGGCCTGAAAATAACATGCGCGAAAACCCAAATCCAAGCCAACAAGGAATTACCTCTGTTTATCACAAGAGTTCCGCGAGGTCTAAAAACATAATCCCGCGCATTCGTTTCTCAAAAGAAAGCGATCACACGCGTTCACTTCTCCCTATCTCGTTGTATCCTTCTCGAACACTCGAACTCTCTGCAGTATACATACCATACTTGGTTTCCAAAACTTTGGAGTCACTACCTCGAACTTGATCATCTTACTAGCCTCGATCTCCTCTAAGGCCATTCTCGGCCTTCACGAACTGATCTGGTCGAGCGTATCCACGAACTCATCGATGGTCATCTAATCTTGGGCCTAGCACCCTCGTGACCACCGCCACTGGCGGGACCACCCAGTGACCCAGCGCGAAAGCGGTAGCGGGTTGGCGCAACATAGCTGACGACCAACTACATCACGCTCTTGTTCCCGTCGGAACAATCTTACCTCTACAGTCGTAAAGCTACCACTTCCATTTTACCTACTCGAGAAATTATCACCTGACACATTCTCGGCATAAAATGTATTAGGCAAAGGATCACTCGTAAAATCTTGTACTCGAGCGGCCTTACATCTAAGGTCTCATTGTAATATCTAAGGTTAATCATTTCTCACCCCAGGCTTACCACTTTTTCACCAAGGTCCTAAATCACATTTTAGCACAAAGCTATCCGAACATAACACTTAACACATCATCATAACATTAATACATACAAGTCTCTAGAGGTTAAGGATATACGAATCTAGCTCCACTCTAATCATAGGCACGCCTGCAGTGCGCATGCTGTAGAAAGGCGATGAACCGACCGCGATCACGAAGGGTGAGTCGTAACATCCGTGCTACCGCCAGTGGACGATTCTTCGCAAAATGGCCCATTGGCGCCAAAAATAACAAGCTCCTTGGCACCACGACACTCCCGAAATCACGGTCTACCATCGACCACAGCGAGGTAGGGGTATTGCATCAGCAACGCCCTACTCCTCGGAAACACGAACCCCGGGCTCGACTGCTCACGAATACTCTGGATGCCACGAAGGTTGTGGAGGACCACTCTGCTTGGCGGAGGTACAAAACTAGGCTAACTGAGGCGGTCCGCCTCGAAAGTCACCAAAGGATCCTGCATTACGGCCTCTTCTGGCGATCTCGGTCGTTCAGTCGATTTCTCGCTCCTCGCGTCCAAGTCGTAAGCTGCGTGCGAGCGATATCGTGCCGGTGAAGGCTACACGAACAACTCTCTGCTAGGTAATCATCAAGCCTGTAATATATCGGTGCACTCGATCCTCCATACTAGCTACTAATGCGGGAACATCAAGACGATAGGTCAAACTCCAAATTGTACTCGGCTATGCGCGTTACGCCTCAGCGTCAAAAATCGCCGGCGAGCCCTTCTCATCTGTGGAGGCAAGAAATGTGCCGGGAAGGCCCGAAAACTTCGTCCCAAGCGGTGGAAGTGCATTCTCTCCCGGGCGGCTCGCGAATCAAACGATCGGCTGCGGTATCACGCGGCGTCTGAACCTAGGACCAGCGACTCGGTCTCGAAGCCTTGATCACTCTCTCATGATCGCTGCAGCTGTCGGATGAACTCCTGCGGATCATCGCCGGGCCTCGACGTAGAACTGGCGGGCTACGTCTCGGAAGTCTGTAGCCTCAAACTATCCGATCTAGGGTGAACGGCTGGTCTTCACCAGGCTGCTGCGTCCGGCTATCCTCATATCGGCCCACGACCACGGCGATGGCGGGCCATCTCCTTGTAACCCGTCTCTTTTCCCAGACCGTGGGGTGGAGGCTCAGTCTTGTAGTCTCGGCGACGCTGCTGCGGCTCTAAGCTCTCTTTGGTCTTTGGCGTCAGGCTTCGCCGTCGAATCTTGTCTCAGTCTTGGCCAGGGCTGCGCCTCGTACTCCTCTGTATCTCACTAGCGGCTCCGCCATTTGCCTTGCCCACTGGGCGGGTGCGCTTCTGCGGAGGCATAAGCGGTAAAGCGAAATCGTCGGAGGGTCGACTTATCACGCGGCTCTAGGCACGATCTCGAATGAGAAGAAATGAAACCAATCCTAAATGTCCTGCGACCTCACGATTATAGATGTGGTGCACAACACGCCGATAATCAAGACTCTACTAGACGCGGTGCAGACACTTTCAGAGGATTAGCGCTCACGATACCACTTTTGTCACGACCGAACCGGGCGTGGTAGTGTCTACCGGGCACCACTGGTGATCTGACATCGAGAAAATCAGCGGAAATAAAACATGAACATGAAATAAGAGATATTATAAGTAAGCAGGCCAGCAAAGCGATTTGCCTTCTGCGTAAATATATACAAACCTGAGCAGTTTAATCCTTTTTACAACCACACTTGCCGCGATACTCTGGACCTCTAAGATTTACAACAACTATGGCGGGACGGGGCCGCGTACCACAGATGTACAGAACCTACAACTTAGGAACACATGCAAAAGATAAGCCTCGAAGGAGCGGAGCTTCAATCTGTTGAAAGGTGATCCTAAAAGCGGGGATCGGCGACGATGTACTTCTACTGCGGCGTGAGCGCGGCCCGAAGGAGTCGATCTGGCAATTACAGTATGTGGCGAAAATCGTAGTTAAATCATAACGATCTATATAAAGCGGGAGACATGTATGATGACCAAAATCTGATATGCAACATAAGCGATCAAGTCGAGGACTCGCGCCCTCAAGTCATCACTAAATATAACTATGGGTCTCGCCACAGCACCAATCATGTTCGCATCATGGCGCGTGCCGGAGTGCGCCGGTGTAAACATGTCCGTGATGCAACAATAATGACAATCTTGCATGGCGCGTGCCCGGTCTGCATCGGTGTGAACCGTCCGTATAACATCAGCAACGATATCTTGGGTGATCAACCTGCTGCGTAGCCATATGTCCGAATTACGCATCGGTGTAAACGTGTCCGTATAACATCAATCAATCAAGACAACAATCAAAATGGAAACATACGGTGGAATTAACCGTCCTTTGCCCGGCCGTCGAGTAAGTTCTCGACAAGTCAGCGGCCTCGCCGAGAGCGGTAACGAAATACAACAACTTGCTGACAAGGCTATCATCACAAGCATAGGCGGGTTTCACCACAACAAGCATAGGCAAGTTATACCTGACTCAAAGTACTTTCATTTTATGCCAAAGTCAGGGTTTTAACCTAAAGTACTACGTCGTTAAATTCCTTTTAAAGAGATTCATTCCTTTTATAAAAGTCACCCGATACAGTATATATAAAAAAATAGAGTGACTCGCATTTTTAGGTAAACCAAAACACTTTCCTTCTTAACAACATTCTTTTCCCTAAAGTTCGGTTTGCCTAATTTCACTTACTCAAGTCTCTTTATTTTAGAAAAGTTTCATAGTTCATAGTCTTAATCATTTAAGAATATAATTCTCTTTTAAACAATGAGAAAACATATGCCTTATATGAGTGTATGTTATTCTGTTCATAATCAATCTTATTAAGCGACCATGATCTAGAAAATGTAATATCATTTTGTCTCATCTTAGCTTCTATGCGGATGGAGGTTTCTCTTTGGTTTTAATATAATACTTCATTTATTTAATACATTTTCCTTTAATGTATTTGCGGTGGTTTGTCGATACGTTCGATTTAGAATCGGTAAAACATTATTCCTTTTAAAACCAAGTACTCATTACTCACGAATGAGGTTTCACACAAAACTCATATTAACTCATTCAAGTCAAGTCTCTTATCTTTTAAGATCGATAAACCATTCATTTTCCTCCTTAAGGCGTTGTACCTAACTTCCCGTAAAGCTAGTATAACTCTTATGTTTTCAAAACCAAGTATTACTCTTCTTTCAAAAAAGGATTCTTAATCTTTTGAAATACTTCAAGTTCTTTATGGTCACATTAAGTCGGTTATAAGTCAAATCGATTACCCTTTAAAACCATGAGGCATTTCTTAACCTCGTAAATTTGTTATAACCAACTTCCATAAAGCGTTATAACCCTTTATGTTTTAAACCAATCAAATACATTTAACACGTATGCGTCTACCGTACTACATAGTTATACACGTATCATCTTTGGAAAAGATAGGAAGAGGTTCGCATACCTCGCGGCGATTATCGACTAATAGCAAAATGCTCCAAGTACCTCAAGCGATCGGCTACTCCTTAAGCCACGTGGGTGCACCACCGTAGTACTTGACCTATAAGGCCACAGTGACATTAACATCTAGATCTCGTCGTTCCATATTCTCTGAGAAAATTCGGCGCTCCCACACATGGCGTAAATCTCTCCTCCATCAGTAGGCTACGAAGCCAACGAGGTTATGCGTCTAACGGGCGTGTACAATTCTACTACGGTAATGCTACCAAGTCTCATGTCTGACCTATGTAATTCTGATTCGATTCGATTCTTCTCTTTATTATCATACATGTGATTCTTTGTTCAATTCTTATTGGGCTTAAGTCAAAAGACATTGAAGCGAACTACGTTCGATTCTATTCAATATTCATTCTATATATAGTATACTTGACTATATATTCCAACAATCATGTAATTTCCAATTCTGATAGGAGACAGATATTTACCTCGATAAGCTCAAAATTATACGAGTTAAATGTGCTCTCTCTGAACAAGGTTTAGCTCTACTCAGTGCGCTCCAAAGCGCTCCAAGAAACCCTTAGAAGTGTCTACACAACTTCTACTTAATACTTGACTACGGGTGAATATTTTCCCTTAGGGTTTCGTTTAGTGGCTAAAGGAGTATAATCGTACTTTAGGGTTTTTGTATAAAGGTACTTTGGAAAGTACTATAAGGTATATGGGCTAGAGTATTTTGGGCATTATATCAATACTAGGAGAGTATTTCTATACCACAAAGGGGGTATTTATACGAGACAACTAGGCTAGGGGTACCCAGCGAAGCCTCGCTCGAAGGGGTTTCGCCTCGGCTAGGCTCTCGAAGGGAGGGCTTTGGGCGATTTTAAAACAAGAGGAGGAGTATTTGAGACATAGAAAGATTGCTCACTTTAGGATGAAATAACTCTTCAACAAGGGGGTATTTATAGGTCGAAAGGACGACCAATGGCGAATTCTTCCAAGTGTAAAGGCGAGTGTAGGGCTAGATTTAAGCCAAGTGCACCTTATCCATCTACCACAACCACTTGCACAAAATATCCTACCAACTAAAGTGCTCCATTTCGTCCAAATGCCGTCAACCTTCATCGATGTGAGGGTGACACATGTCGCCCTCGTTGATCTGAAAATATTCGTCTCTCGGAAAAATCCGTAAAAATTTTAAATGACTTAGCCGGAATTTTCCCTACGAAAACGACTCTAATCGGGTGTTGTGTACAAATTTGAAACTTGCCTAACTTAAGGCTCAAATTATTATACGTACGCCATCACGTACATACTCTGTAAATACGGGGTATAACAGCTTATGTGATGTATGATAAGCCGATAGTGCTTATGTTATGTATGATAAGCCGGTAGTGCTTATGTTATGTATGATTGCGGGGTAAGAGTATAAATGCGGGGTAAACCCCCAAGACGTTATACCACCTTCTGAGTATGATTGCAGGGTAAGAGTATAAATGCGGGGTAAATGTCACGACCGTTCGGGGCGTGGTAGTGCCTTACGGCGCACCCAAGTAGTCGTACATCAGTGTCGTGAATATAAAAACAAGATATGAAACGATTGTAAAATGAGACACAGTTTATACGAAGAAAAGTGGCCTTCGGCATATATACATATAACCCAAGTTTTGCGATTACATCCCAAATGTACAATAGGACTCTGAGACCTCAGGAAGGTAAACAACTATGGCGGGACGGGGCCGCCATACCTGAATGTACAAAACTAATTACAACGGGGAGAGCATACCCAAAAGTAGAGCCTCGGGAGAAGATGGAGCTCACGGCACCAGCAAAAGATCTGAGGATGCGGATCTAGCACACCTTGCCCTTACTGCGGCAAACGCGGCCCAGAAGGAAGTCGATGACAACGGTACTAAGTATGCAGCGTAAAGTACTTAAATGAAGACATATCATTTTTAAAATCAGTTTACATATATGTAACAACCAAGGTAACGCACATAGTGCCCATCATAAACAAGAGCAACGATAGGTAAAGCGTAGTCTTTTCTAGGTTGCGAATGATCGAGCGAGGCGATTGCGTAGTATCACCATGCGTGCCTAATCACGGACTCCGTAGTCGCGCCGGCCCTCACGCGTAGGCCGCGTAGGGTATATAACCCAACTCCACCAGTCGTAGCTCGCATAGGTCCACGGTAAGTATTATTCGATTAACACGTGTGCGACTACCGTACTATATATATATTTTAAAATATCATGCTTTAGGAAGAATCACATACCTTCCGTGAAAACCACGCCAAGTTGAATATGTCGTGCGAGAAGAATCAACCTATAATAGTCAAACCGTCTATCAGCGTCTAGACTACTCATGTGATTCTAAGCGAGAGGGTTCTATATCCTACGGAAAATCGGGCAGCACTTCCCTGCAGGTGAGCTACTCGAGTCTCTTTGTGAAAGCAGTCTAAGTAAGTATAGTTCAATTATTCTTCTTTTAAACCCTACTTTGTGATAGCAGTTCAATTCTATACGTAATATTCTTCTAAGTATTTAATACTTATTCTTATACTACTACGGTATGTATTCTCTAATTACAAAGAAGGACAAGATTATTTACCTCGGTAAGCCCAATAATATCCTAGATAAAAGTCGATCAGAGAGGCTTAGCTCACCAAGTTATGCGCTCAGGTAGCTCGAGGAAACCTTAGAAGTTCTTCACAACTTCTACTAAGTACTAAGGGATTTGGGCTAGGGTATTTTGGGCATTATAACAATACTAGAAGGCAACTTTTCTACCAAGGGATGGGGGTAGATTTCGGCTAGGCTAGGGGTAGCCTCGGCTAAGCTTCTCCAAAGGGGGTGTTTGGACGAAAGAGGCTCAGAGGGAAGGATTTTAGACTTGGAAGGCTTTTGGATGAAGAACTCTTCATCACAAGAGGGTATTTATAGGTCAAGGGATGGCGAACCGATGGCCAAGATTATACCAAGTGCGAGGCAAGTGTAAGGTCAAGATTAGGGCAAGTGTCCTTGGCGACTTGGACCTGAAATATCCTACCAACTCCAAGACAAAAATGGTCATCAATTCGGCCTAATGCGCCCCATCCATCAATTGGAGGGTGACAAGTGTCGCCCTCCGTTGAATCAAATTGTTTCGTCTCTCGGAAAAATCATAAAAATTAGAAATGACATGGCGAATTTACCCTACGAGCTGTGGAAAGCGTTTAGTCGGAAAACTATTCGTTTTGCGAGTTGTGCCCAAGCGTCGAGGCCTAAACTTTAAGGCTAAACTTTTATGCGTCGTCCTCGCGTACATACTCGAAATCTGGGTATAACATTCTCCCTCCTTAGAAACATTCGTCGAATGTTCCTTCCCAAACGATTATCGATAAGGTTCTTCATAACTTAGCGATTGTAAATGCCACACGGCCACGGAGCAACACTTAGGCAAAAGCGATAGCGAAAATTTACAAGTAGGAAAGTGAATTACGGAGGTGTGGGAATAGGTGAGGATATACGCCTCATGTCCTCCTCGACTTCCCGTCATCTCCTCCACGAGCTCGTTCCGCCACAAGACTTTGTGGAAGCCGCGTCCTTGGTCATGAGCGCTAACACGACGATCGACTATCGTATGGGAATCTCCTCATCGATAACCCCTCGGTCACTGGACATCGTCGTCAATCGGGTGTACTAGATGGATCCGATACATCTCGCCGGCATAGATCGTGAAAAACCGGATGCCTTTGCCTCCGGTCGGACGGCGGATCCAGCTCATAGGCAACTTTGCCTACCACGGACAATCTGAAGCGGCCCGATGTACCTTGGTGAGTTTCTTCTTCCGAATCTCATCACACCGCCGTGGGTGACGCTAGGAAAACCCAATCATGAACCTCGAACTCGGATGCAGCGGCGATGATCTGCATATGACTTGTCGACTACGGCTGTCGACCTCTCTGGATAAACCGCCTTATCGGCTTTCTGCGCCAATCTGGTCCTTCATTGCACCTCGCCCACATCGAACCAACCTATAGGCGATCTGCACTTCCTCCCATACAAGGCCTCATAAGGCGCCATCTGAATACTGTGAAGAACTTCTAAGGTTTCCTTGGAGCTATCGGAGCGTACAACTTAGGAGCTAAACCTTGCTCAGGCGCGACTTTTATCTAGGATTATTGGGCTTACCGAGGTAACTAATCCTAACCCTCTTTTGAATTAGAGAATACATAATGTAGTAGTATAAGAATAAGTATAAATACTTAGAAGAATATCACAGAATAGAATTGAACTGTTATCACAATAGAAGGGTTTAAAAGAAGATTAATCAAATTGTACTTACATGGAATTTGTTTTCATGATAGACTTGAGTAGCTCAGGGTAGGAAGTCTTGCCCAATTTTCCGTAGGATATAGAACCCTCTGTTTAGAGCTGTTTACAAAGTAGTGCGAGCGTTGATAGGCGTGTCGACTATTATAGGCTGATTCTCTATGACATATTGACTTGGCGGTGGTTTTATTTGAGAAGGTATGTGATTCTTCTAAAGCATGATATTTTAAAGTATATATGTAATGCGGTGAGGCGTACATGTGTTAAGAATAATACTTACGGCAATGCCTCGGCTTAAGCTTTGAATAATACTTACGGCAATGCCTCGGCAAGCTTTGAATAATAAAGATCGAAAGCATTTCAAAGAAATCTTGAATCATTTTTATGAGAAGAGAACTAATTGGTTTTAAAACAAAAGCTTAAGAGTTATACTAGCTTTATGGGAAGTTAGGTATAACCACTTAAGCATGATAAAAGAAGCAGTTTGCCTATGTATTTATAACGGACTTATATTGACTTGTGAAAAGAATAATAAGATGGTTTGATAAAGTAGACATGATATGATGCTATGTGTGTTAGTGTCTTGTAACGTTTGTATAAGAGTATTCTTGTTGTGCTTATGTTGTTTAACGATAAGTTGTTATGTTAGTATAATATCACTCGCCTCTTGACATATTCAGGGGTTAAGTTGCCTCCGATGCGGGGTAGACTCGGTGATGCAGGACCGTGATTGAGAATACCTCATGCGGGTCAAGGTACCTATGCGGAGCTACGGGAGTTCGAGGTTAGTGATGCGGGGTTATACCTCATGCGGTCTATGTGGCCATGCGGACTACGAGTCGGGGCGATGCCGATGGTAGCTACCCTCGATGCGGGGTTATGTACCTATGCGGGCCTATGTGAGTGGCCTATGCGGACTACGAGTCGAGTTAGGCTTGCATGGTGATCTTATGGGCAATTGGCCTGCCGATCATTCGACCTAGAAAAGACTTATTCTGATTTACTGTTGTTGCTCTTGTTTATGATGTGGCCTTATATGCGGTCCCTTGGTTTCATACATCTTGCAAAGCGATTTTAACATGATATGTTTTCATTTAAGTATTTCTGATTTCACATACTTAGTACTGTTGTCTTGACCTCCTTGAGAATGCGTTCATGCTGCGGTAAGAGCGGCAGTCTAGATCCACATTCTTAGGATCTCTACGTTGGTGTCGGGAGCTCGTCTTTTAGGAGGCTCTACTTTTAGGTATGATCTCCTGTTGTAGATAGTTTTGTCTGATCGAGGGTATGGCGGGGCCTGTCCGCCATAGTTGTATATTTCCTTAGAAGTGCGTAGTCATGTTATGCGATATCGGATGTAGCGCTAAACCATGTTTATATATATATCAGAAAAGCGATGTTTTCTCACATAAGCGTGTTTTATTTTATAAGCGTTTCATGTCTTGTTTTATATTTCGTGATTACTCGATGTATGACTACTTGGGTGCCGGTGAGGCACGATCACGAGCCGGAATGAGTCGTGACAAAAGTGAGTATCGAAGCGATTAATCCTCGGAAAGTGTCTGAACCGTATCTAGTAGAGTCTTGATTATCGGTGTGTTGTGCACAGCGATGTCGAGGAGGCTATAAGATATTTAGGATTGGTTTCCATTCTTCTCACTCTGAGATCGTGCTTTAAAGCTGTGTTAAAATTGGACCCCTCTAACGTATTCCTTTTACATGCTGATTATGCCTCGCGTAAAGGCAACCGGGCCCGGAGAAGGGCAAAGCGGCGAGGAGGCTGCGATGGGACACCTAGAGTCACGAGGGCTCGGGCGGTCTATCTGCATGACAGCGAGTTCTATGGCGCCCGGCCCAGCGAACCACAATACCAGCGCCTCGCATCCCGCGGCTGAGGCGGAGGTTAGGCTCTGAGATATAGCCCGACTATTGGCTAGAGTTGTGGCGAATCTGAGATAAGTGGATGCGGCGATTCGGTTCAGCTCGGCTCGGTCGCACCGTGGTGCACCGGCGAATAGTTTGAGGCTCTGAGATTTCTTGAGTTGTAGCAGCTAGAGTTTCTGGTCGGTAGGAGGATGATCGCGAGGAGTTCATCCGTCGATTCTGAAGGATCGTGCGGGTGATCGAGGCCTCGAGAGGCAGTCTGTGACGCCGGTTCGCGTCGGTGCGTGATACCACGATCGATTGGTTTGATTCATAGGAGTTATCGGGAAACCGCGTCCCGGCTATTTAGGATGAGTTCTGAGGCTTTCCTCGCTCACTGCTTGCCTCGCGGATGAGGAGGCGCGAGTGATAGATTTTCTTCTGAGGCGAGAGAGGGCCTTGTTGTCGGGAGTACAATGTCGAGTTTGATTCTTTGGCTCGATATGTCCCGGCGTTGGTAGCGAATATGGAGGATAGGGTGCACGCTACGTCGGCTGGGCTAGATGATTATATGGCGAGTCGTATGCGGGTGTTTCTCTTCCGGGTATGGACATTACCGCGTGCGAGCTCAATGCTCTTGGATGTGAGGCGTAGAGATCGGCGGGTTGACGGCGTGAAGAAGACCGGGGCGGCGAAGTCTTTTGGTGGCTATCGTGGTGGCGGCCTCGGCGATATAGATTTGCACCACGGCCGGCTCGAGCACTCTGCGCCGCGTCGGCCACGGCCGGGACATTCGAGAAGCGAACCGGGGCCCCGGGACTTGAGCGTCGAGCGGCGAAGTGCGGCGTCGGGACCACCCGCCGGTGTGGCCGTCGCGGTAGATCCCGGGAGTTGTGGTGCTACGGGATCTTGTTTGATTGTAGCGGCGAGTCACTATGCGGCTTGTCAGACCGAGGCGATCTTGATGGTAGAAGTCGACTACGAGTTCTTCGCGGGTCTTCTTCATCCCTGACGGCTACTGCCACTGGAGGGCAAGGTACTCATGGACCCAGTCGCGGCGAGTCGTGGCGCGGGTCCCGATTCTAGCGGTCCTCGAGAACGCATTTATGCTTTGTCGGTAAGCGGGATCGGGAGGCCTCGCTGATGTAAATCACGGTACCTTATCGGTTTAGGTTTGATGTGTATGCTTTGATAGATCGGGTTACTCTGTCCTATATATCTCCACTTGTTGCTAGTAGAATAGGGATAGAGCACGAGTCCATAGACCACTTCGAGTAGCTACGCGATGGGTGATTCGGTGGTAGCTCGGCGGGTATATAGAGCTTGTCTGTGACCATTCTGATCGTCGGACCACTGGCGACTTGATAGAGTTGGAGATGATTGACCGGCGTGATCATGGGGATGGATTGGCTGGCTTAACTTTCGCCAATGTAGGCTGAGAGAGAAGTAATGCGGTTCGATTTCTGAGGCGGTTGTTGAGTGGGAGAACGCGGTATCGTAGAGGGTAGGTTTATTTCCTACCTGAGGCTAGGAAGATAGTGCGAGAAGGGTATATCTACCATCTCGTTCGGGTGTTTGATCTGAAGGCTGCGGTACAGATTTTCCGTCGATTCGGTGGTCGAGAGAGTTCCCAGACGTGTTTCGGGCGACCTCCGGGTATCCCTCACGAGAGGAGATTGAGTTTTGTATTGATATTTTGCGGACACTCGGCTATTTCCATTCCTCCATCTGAATGGCACTGCCGAGTTGAGAGAGTTGAAGGATCGGCTTAGAGATTTCTTTGGAGAAGGGCCATCGGGCCTAGTGTTTCTCGCAGGGGCGCGTGTGTTCGTGAAGAAGAAGGGCGGGGCAGCTGCGCATGTGTGTTGATTCTGACGGTGAACAAGGTGACCATTAAACGAATACCTTCCCGAGATTGATGATTTGTTCGACGGTTGCGTAGTGCGAATCTTCTCGAATTGATCTACGGTCGGGCTATCATCAGTGCAGTCGAGAGGTGGATGTCCCTAGGATTGCATTCGGGACCGTGCGGGCATTATGAGTTGAGTCATGTCTTTTGGGTTGACGAATGCTCGTGGTATTCATGTATTTGATGAACGAGTGTTCAAACCATTTTGAACACGTTTGTGATAGTGTTCATTGATGATATCTTGGTTTATTCTCGCTCGAGGCGAGAGCATGCGGAGCATTTGAGGTATCTTGTGATTCTCGGGACAGTGATGATGCGCCAAGTTTTCCAAATGTGAGTTTTGGTTGACTTGATGGCGTTTCTTGGGCATATTGTGGTGATGGCATTCAGTGGATACGGCGAATCGGCGATCGGGACTTGGCCTGAACTCTTACTCCGAGAGGTTCGCGATTTTACGGGCCTTGCGAGGATATTATCGGCGGTTCGTGGAGAAGTTTGCTTCTATCTACTGCACCATTGACTAGGTGACTCGAAAGCGGCCAAGTTTGATGGTGATGCTTGTGGCGGGGTTTCGATTCTTTGAAAGAAGGCCCGGCGCCCCGTTCTTACTCTTCGGAGGTCGGATGGTTATATCGTGTATTGTGATCGTCGGGCATCGGGTTGGGATGTGTGTTGATGCGGCATGGCGGGGTTATAGCATATCATCGGCGGTGAAGAAACACGAAGAACTACCCGCGTGATTTGGAGTTGGCGGTGTGATTCACGCTTTGAAGATGCGGAGGCCTTATTTGTATGGGGTTCACGTGGATATTTTCTGACCACAGAGCCTCGGTATATCTTGGCGGAGGAGTGAACTACGGCGAGGCGGTGGTTAGAGTTGATTAAGGATTACGATGTTGATATCTGTACCACGGGAAGGCGATGTTGTGGCGGATGCTCTTAGTCGTAGGTCGATGGGAGCCTATCGGATGTGCGGCTAGAGAGGAGGACATGGTTGCGTGATTTGCACGATTAGCGAGCCTTGGTGTCCGTTTGATTGATTACGATAGCGGTGGGGTTAGAGTTCGTGAGGTTGCGAGTCTTCCGTCGTCGAGAGGTGAAGAGGCAGATTCGAGGATCGGCTTTGATTCGATATCGTGATCTGACTCTTACGTGAGGCAAGGGTCGCTTTTGAGTAGCTTTTGATGGGGTGCTAAGGTTTGAAAGCGGTTGTGTGTTCGGATGTTTGAGGACTTGGCGAGTTCTTGGGGAAGCCTGCGGTAGCGTTACTCTATCCGTCGAGTCGACCAAGATGTACCACGACGCCTTAGATCTGTATTGGTGGGATGGCGAAGAGGGGCGTTGCGAGTTCGTAGCTCGGTGCGTGTTGTCGGCGGTGAAGGTAGAGCACGAGGCACGGTGGTTTATTCTGACGATTGAGATCCGGCACGGAAGTGGGAGGTAATCAACATGGACTTCATCGAGGATTACCTCGCTTTCGGAGGAGACATGATTCTATATGGGTTATCGTCGGCGGTGTGAAATCAGCCCACTTTCTTCCGTCGGGGCGACTTTTGGTGAGGATTATGCGGACTTTACATCAGAGAGATCGTCGGTGCATGGAGTCTATTTCGATCATATCAGACGAGGAGCCCGGTTTAGGACTAACCGGAGGTCTTTCGAGAGAGGTTTAGGGCGGTGAGCACGAATCGCATTCCATCCACGGACAGGCCAGACGGGCGGCGCCTATCGGACTCTTGAGGATATCTGCGAGCTGTGTTATCGACCGAGGGTAGTGGGAGGATCATTGCCTCTAGTTGAGTTCGCGTACAATAATAGCTACCACTCGGTATTGAGATGGTGCCTTATGAGGCCTTGTATGGGAGGAAGTGCGGTCGCCTATAGGTTGGTTCGATGTGGGCGAGTGCGGCTAGTGGGACGGTTGGTGCGGCGAGCGATGGATAAGGTGAAGCTTATCGGAAGCGGCTATTGGACTCGAGTCGGCGAAGTCGTATCACGGATCATCGTCGTCGGCATGCGGAGTTCGCGATTGATGATTGGGTTTTCTGAAGGTGTCACCCATGAAGGGTGTGATGAGATTCGGGAAGAAGGAAGCTTCGGCCCAGTACATTGGGCGTTTGGATGTCGCGAGGTAGGCAAGGTTGCCTATGAGTTGAATCTGCCGTCCGTCTGGAAGCGATGCATCGGATTTTCGCGTATCTATCTTTGAGAGATGTATCGGGGATCCATCTAGGGTGCACCGATTGGCGATGTCGGTGGCCAGGGTTATCGTATGATGAGGTTCCATAGCGATGTCGATCGTCGGGTTAGGCGTCTGCGGACGAAGGGCGTGGCTCCGTCAAAGTCTTGTGGCGGAGCGAGCTCGGGAGGAGATGGCGTGGGAAGGCGAGGAGGACATGAGGCGAAGTATCCTCACCTATTCCCACGCCTCCGGGTAATTCACTTTCCTACTTGTAAATTTTCATTATCGTTTTTGCCTAAGTGTTGTTTTGTGGCGTGTGTGGCTTTTGCAAGCTGTTAAGTTATGAAGAACCTTATCGTTATCTGTCTTGGGAAGGAACATTCGGGATGAATGTTTCTAAGGAGAGAGAATGTTATACCGTATTTCAGTATGTCGTGGGGAATCGTCAAAAGTTTGGCCTTAAAGTTTAGGCCTTGGGCGATTTTGGGCCTGACTCACAAAGCAAATAGTTTCGACGAAGCGTTTCCACGGCTTTCGTAGGGTAAATTCGGCTATGCCATTCTAATTTTTGCGGATTTTTAGAGAGGCGAAACATTTTGGACCAGCGGGAGGCGACACTTGTCACCTCGATTGATGGACTTGTGGCGGAATTGGACCGAATTGGAGAGCGATTTTGTCAAGTAGTTGGTAGGATATTTTGTGTGCAAGTTGGCTAGGTACACTTGCCTAATCTTGGCCTTACACTTGCCTAGCACTTGGCTACATCTTGGCCCTTGGTTGGCCGTCCCTTGACCTATAAATACCCTCTTGAGATGAAGAGTTCTTCGTCCACAAAGCTTCCAAGTCTAAAAATCCTCTCCTCTCCCTTTGTAGCCTTTTAGTCCAAACACCTCCCCTCACTTGTGAAGGCCCTTGGCGAATACCACTCTAGCCTAAGTGGTTTGGCGAGGCCCCTAGCCTAGCCAAAACCTACCCCCTCCTTGGTAGAAAAGTTGCCTTAGTATTGTTATAATGCCCAAAATACCTAGCCCAAATCCCTTAGTACTTAGTAGAAGTTGTGAAGAACTTCTAAGGTTTCCTTGGAGCTATCGGACGTACAACTTAGGAGCTAAACCTTGCTCGGTAGCGACTTTTATCTAGGATTATTGGGCTACCAGGGTAACTAATCTAACCCTCTTTTGAATTAGAGAATACATCTTGTAGTAGTATAAGAATAAGTATAAATACTTAGAAGAATATCACGAATAGAATTGGCTATTATCACGATGAAGGGTTTAAAGAAGATTAATCAAATTGTACTTACATGGAATTTGTTTTCATGATGAACTTGAGTAGCTCAGGGTAGGAAGTGCTGCCCAATTTTCCGTAGGATATAGAACCCTCTGTTTAGAAGCTGTTTACAAAGTAGTGCGAGCGTTGATAGGCGTGTCACGACTATTATAAATTTGATTCTCTGCGGCGACATATTCAACTTGGCGGTGATTTTATTTGAGAAGGTATGTGATTCTTCCTAAAGCATGATATTTTAAAGTATATATGTAATGCGGTGAGCGTACATGTGTTAGCGAATAATACTTACGGCGATGCCTCACGGCAAGCTTTGAATAATACTTACGGCAATGCCTGGCTTAAGCTTTGAATAATAAAGATCTGAAAGCATTTCTAAAAATCTTGAATCATTTTTATGAAGAGAACTAATTGGTTTTAAAACAAAAGCTTAAGAGTTATACTAGCTTTATGGAAAGTTAGGTATAACCACTTAAGCATGATAAAAAAGCAGTTTGCTATGTATTTATAACGGACTTATATTGACTTGTGAAAAGAATAATAAGATGGTTTGATAAAGTAGACATGATATGATGCTATGTGTGTTAGTGTCTTGTAACGTTTGTATAAGAGTATTCTTGTTGTGCTTATGTTGTTTAACGATAATTTGTTATGTTAGTATAATATCACTCGCCTCTTGACATATTGCAGGGGTTAAGTGCGCCTCCGTCACGGGCTAGACTTCGGTGATGCAGGACCGTGATCGAGAATACCTCATGCGGGTCCAAGGGACCTATGCGAACTACGGGAGTTCGGGTTAGTGATGCGGGGTTATACCTCATGCGGTACATGTGGCCGTGCGGACTACGAGTCGGGGCGATGCAGAGTAGCTACCCTCGATGCGGGGTTATGTACCTATGCGGGCCTATGTGAGTGGCCTATGCGGACTCTGAGTCGAGATTAGGCTTGCATGGTGATACTATGGGCAATTGGCCTGCCCGATCATTCGCGGCCTAGAAAAGACACATTCTGATTTACTGTTGTTGCTCTTGTTTATGATGTGGCACTATATGCGGTCCCTAATTTGTTTCATACATCTTGCAAAACTGATTTTAACATGATATGTTTTCATTTAAGTATTTCTGATTTCACATACTTAGTACATGTTATCTTGACCTCCTTGAGGCATTGCGTTCATCTGCTTGGTAAGGACAAGCGGTGCTAGATCCACGTTCTTAGGATCTACGTTGGTGTCGGGAGCTCCGTCTTTTAGGAGGCTCTACTTTTGGGTATGATCTCACTGTTGTAGATAGTTTTATCTGATCGAGGGTATGGCGGGGCCTGTCCGCCATAGTTGTATATTTTCTTAAGTGCGTAGTCATGTTATGATATCGGATGTAAGCTGCTAAACCATGTTTATATATATATGCGAAAAACGATGTTTTCTCACATAAAGCGTGTCTTATTTTATAAAGCATTTCATGTCTTGTTTTATATTTCACTTGATTACTCGATGTATGACTACTTGGGTGCCGGTAAGGCACGATCCACGGGCCGAATGGGTCGTGACAATTAGCCTATGATGGTTTGTTCGATACTTATTCTCATTTCCGAAATCAATACAAGGCGTTTATAAACAATTAAGTAAACCGTTCCTTTTATCTCTCTTAAGTCGTTATACCTAACTTCCCATAAGGCTAGTATAACTCTTAAGCTTTTAAAACCAAGTTTTACTCTTCTTTAAAAAAAACGGTTCTTAATTCTTTTGAAATACTTCAAGATTCTTTATTATTAGACTCAAGTCAGAAGACATCGCAGTAAAACCACGTTCAGTTAACACCGTCGTCTCGTACTATATATATTCTTTTAAAAGTATCATGCTCGAGTGGATAGGAAGAATCACGTACCTCGCATGATTTATCGACTATTAGCAAATAGCTCCAAAATCTTGTAATCCTACTAGCCTTTTCCACCCTTGAGTAGAATACTGCTCGCGATCTTGACTATAACGGTTATACAAGTCTATCGATGTATAGACTACTCGGTAGAATAAATCTAGATACAAGATTCTACGGAAAATTGGGCGACACTTCACCAGTCAAACTTCACAAGTCTGTAAATCGATCTATGTAATCTGATTCAATTCTATTCTTTAATATCATACATATCTTATACTCGACTCTTATCTATTCTTATATGTAATATCGATTACAATAGAAGGACAAGAGTATTTACCTCGATAAGCCCAAAATTATCCAAGTTAAATGTCGATCTGAGCAAGGTTTAGCTCTAATTTGCGCTCAGAGTAGCTCGAAGCCCTTAGAAGTTCTACACAACCTGCTTAAATACTATAAAGGGATTTGGGGCTGGGGTATTTTGGAATAGTAACTATACTAGAAGGCAACTTTCTACAAAAGTGGGGGTATTCAGTAGAAGCCTGCAGGAAGGGGAAGAGGACTTGGGCGAGAGAGCAACTAAGGGGAGGGAGTTTTGAGACTTAGATAATGAGTAGTGGATGAAGAAGTCTTCACCTGAGGGGGTATTTATAGAACACTCGAGGGACGAAGATCAAAACAAATGGAAGGTGGAGATTATGATCCAAGTGAAAGATGAGGTCTTCGAACCAAGTGTCTCCATGACATTTGGACAAATGTCACTTGATATTGGAACACTTGCTCGCCTGAACAAAGAGCCATGTGGACTCACTAACACACCAAAACCGTCCACCCCTACTCCCGCTCGCGCAAAATCAACTTGCAAGACTTGACCAATTGACTTGTCCACTAGCCTCGCCCAATTCGTCCAACCTAAGCCAACTAAGGGTGACCATGTCACCTTCCATTAATCGAAATATTTCGTCTCTCGGAAGAATCGTGTCGGTTAAAATATTAAGCGTAGAATTTCCTTCACAAGGTTCGGAATCTTTTCCGCCGAAAGCTTATAATCTCACTCTTAACCTAATTAGGGTTTGTACAAACGTACGTACGTCCTCACGTACATACTCCGGAAATACGGGGTATAACATTCACGCCTTGAAGATCTGGAGGCACTATTTGTATGGAGTTCATGTGGATATTTACACAGACCACAAGAGCCTTGGTATATCTTGACGGAGGAGTGAACTACGGCGAGAGTCGGTGGTTAGAGTTACTCAAGGGTTATGATGTCGATATCCTGTACCACCCAGGGAAGGCCAATGTTGTGGAAGATGCCCTTAGTCGTAGGTGGATGGGGAGTCTATCAGATGTGCAGCCAGAGAGGAGGGGCATGGTCTGCGAGTTGCATCAGCTAGCGAGCCTTGGAGTCCGATTGATTGATTCTGATAGTAGCGGGGTTCGAGTTCGAGAGGTTGAGTCTTCCATCGTCGAGGAGGTGAAGAAACGATTTGAGATCCGATTTTGACCGGTATCGTGATATGGCTCTTCGTGAGGAAGGGTCCTTTTGAGTAGCACTTTGATGGGGTGCTAAGGTTTGAGGCGAGTTGTGTGTTCGGATATTGCGATACTTTGGCGGAGTTCTAGGGAAGCACACGCGCGTTACTCTATCCGTCAAAGTCGACCAAGATCTACCGCGACCTCGGATCGTGTATTGGTGGGATGGCTTGAAGAGGGCGTTGCGAGTTTGTGGCTCGATGCGTGTTGTCGGCGGTGAAGGTAGAGCACGGAGGCACGGTGGATTGTGCAGATGATAGAGATCCCGCACGGAAGTGGGAGGTGATCAACATGGACTTTATCACAGGGTTACCTCTCACTCAGAGGAAGCATGTTTCTATGTGGGTTATCGTCGGCGGTGATGAAATCAGCCAGCTTTCTTCCGTCATGGCGACTTTCGGTGAGGATTATGCCGAACTTTACATCAGAGATCGTGAGGCGCATGGGGTCCTATTTCTATCATATCAGACGAGAGCCCGGTTTACGACTAACGGAGGTCTTTCCGGAAAGGATTAGGGGCGGTGAGGCTCGATGGTGCATTCCATCCTCAGACAGATGGAGGCGAGAGCGTACTATCGGACAACGAGGATATCTGCGAGCTGTGTTATTGACTTGAGGTTGGGAGGATCATTTGCCTCTAGTAGAGTTTGCGTATAATAATAACTACCACTCCAGTATTCAAATGGCGCCTTATGAGGCCTTGTATGGGAGGAAGTGCAGATCGCCGATAGGCTGGTTTGATGTGGGAGAGGTGCAGTTAGTGGGACCGGACTTGATACAGCAGGCAGTGGATAAGGTGAAGCTTATCCGTGGCGGTTATTAATGACTCGAGTCGGCCAGTCGTATGCGAGATCATCGTCGTCGGCGTGCAGGTTTGAGTTGATGATTGGGTTTTCTGAAGGTGTCACCATGAAGGTGTGATGAGATTAGGGAAGAAAGAAACTTCGGCCAGTACATTGGGCTTTATCAGTTGTCGCGAGGGTAGGCAAGGTTGCTATGAGTTGAATCTGCCGTCCGTCTGGAAGCGGTCATCCAGTTTTCATGTTTCTATCTTGAGGAGATGTATCGAGGATCCATCTAGAGTGCACCGATTGGCGATGTCTAGGTGACGGAGGGTTATCGTATGAGAGAGTCCCGTAGCGATACTCGATCGTCGGGTTAAGCGTTGCGGACAAAGGATGTGGCTTGTCAAGGTCTTATGGCGGAGCGAGCACGAGAGGAGATGATGTAGGAGCGAGAGGAGGACATGAGCGAAGTATCCTCACTTATTCCCACACCTCCAGGTAACTCACTTTCCTACTTGCTGGTTTTATTTATCATATATGCTTGAGTGTTGTATTGTGGTCATGTGTGGCATTTGCAAATTGTTTAAGTTGTGAGGAGCTATGTCGTTTCGGTTTTGATTGAATCTAGAAGGAACATTCGGGACGAATGTTTCTAAGGAGGGGAAAATGTTATACCCCGTATTTCCAGAGTATGTATGTGAGAACGTACGTACAATTGTATAAGCCCTAATTAGGTTAAGAATGAAATTGTGAATTATCAACGGAAAAGATTCCGAACCTTGTGAAGGAAATTTTACGTTTTTAATATTTTAACCGATTACGGATTTTTCTGAGAGATGAAATATTTTGGACCAATAGGAGGGCGACATGTGTCACCCTTAGGTGGCATTGGTTGGACGAAATTGTGGGCTAGTGGACAAGTCAAATAGTCAAGTCTTGCAAGATATTTTCTTTGGGTTAGTGAGGGTAGGTATTGGACGGTTTTGTGAGCCATGTGGATGGCCACATGGCTCATTGTTGTGGTGGACATATGTTCCAATGTTGTGGTGGACATATGTCCCAATATTGTGGTGGACACTTGGTGGAAGACTCCACTCACACAAGCTATCTAATACACCCTCAACTTTTTAATCTTGGCCATTGAAGGTTACATAAATACCCACTCTAGTGCGAGACTTCTTCATTCCTTATCGTTTCCAAGTCTCAAAATCCTTCCCCCTTAGTTGCAAGTTCTCGTCCAAAAACCCCCTCCCCCATGTCAGTTGTTTGTCAAAACACCCCCTTCCAGCCTTGTTGTTTCGTGAAATACCCCACTTGGTAGAAAAGTTGTCTTCTAGTATTGTTCTATGCCAAAATACCTTAGCCTAAATCCTTGTAATTTTCCTAAGTTACCTCTATCTAAAAGCAGGAAATACTACTCTATATCCTTTAGTCACAAAGCGAAACCACAAGGAAAATCTTCGTAGTTGGTTGAAGTATTATGTAGAAGTTGTTTAGAAACTTGAGGGTTTCTTGGAGCTATCGGGCGTGCGAGAATAGGAGCTAAACGTTGCTCAGGATCAACATTTAATCTTGGATAATTTTGGGCTTATCGAGGTAAATATCTTTGTCATTCTATTGTAATTAGAGATGACATACTGTAGTAGTATAGAAATGAGTTTAAGATTTATAGAAGGATGGTATAAAGAAGAGAATTGAGCGTACTTACATGGGAATTTGTATTCTGATGAACTTGTGTAGTTGTGGTGGGAAGTGCTGCCCAATTTTAGTAGAATAGAGAACCCTCTGCTTAGAATATTCTGAGTAGTCTAGGCGTTGATAGGCGTGTTTGACTATTATAGGTTGATACTCTGCGCGCGACATATTCGACTTGGCGGTGGATTTCGAGGAGGTATGTGATTCTTCCTATCCTCTTGAGCATGATATTTTGATATATATAGTATGGTAGGCGTCGTGTGTTAACTAAAGCGGTTTTACTCGATGTCTTTTCACTTGAGTTTTAAATAATAATAATCTTGAAGTATTTCAAAGAGTTATGAATCATTTTGAAAGAAAAGTAATACTTGGTTTTAAAAGCTTAAAGAGTTATACTAGCTTTATGGGAAGTTAAGTATAACGACTTAAGAGCGATAAAAGAGCAGTTTACTTATTTGTGTATGAAAGTCTTGTATTGATCTCTGGAAAGTGTAGTAAGATGGTTTGATAAGTAAACATGTTATGATCTACGTGTGTTAGTGTCTTGTGATGTTTGTGTAAGGGGTTACTCTTGTTGTGCTTACGTTGTTAAGCGATAAGCGGTTGTCTTGCTATTATATCACATACCACGACTTGTTATGATCACGAGGACTTGCCACCCTCGATGCGAGGAATACCTTATGCGGTGCGTATTACCTATGCGGGCTGGGAGTTCGGGATGATCACTCGGGTGTGTTACCGTCGAGAATACCTCATGCGATGCAGTGTGACTATGCGGACTGCGGGAGTCGAGAGGATGTCGCGGGTTAGCTACCCCGATGCGAGAATACCTCATGCAGTGCATGTGACCTATGCGGTGCGGGAGTTCGAGGATTAGGCAGCATAATGATACTATGGGCGATTGGCCTTGCCCGATCGTTAGCGGCCTAGAAAAGACCAGTTACATTATATTTATTTTGCTCTTGTCTATGCTGTGGCACTATGTGCGGTTAAATTAGTTGTATTTGTAAGTGGTTTTAAAATGCTTTGATTTCATTTCAGTACTTTACAATTTCACATACTTGGTACACATTGTTATGCGACCTCGTTCGAGGCTGCGTTAAATGCCGCGGTGAGAAGCGGTGGTAGATCCTCGTTCTTAGGATCAGCACTGCAGTGTCGAGCCCGTTTCTCGGAGGCTCGACTTTTAGTGCGACTCTCACTGTGTTGTAGATATTTTGTACATTCGGGGTATGGCGGGGCCACTGTCATGCCATAGTTGATTACATTCTAAGTGCATGTAGTCTGTTGTAAAGTTGCGATGTAACTGTTCACTCTTGATGTATATATATACATGCCGGAAGGCAATCTTTTCTTGGATAAACTGTTTCTCATTTCATAATTGTTTCATGTCTTGTTTTATATTCCTGGTTACTACGATGTATGTCTACTTAGGTGCGGGTAAGGCACGATCCGCCGGGTTGGAGTCGTGACAACAGTCCGCCCGCGTGGGACTATTTCACCGCGTAAGCCGCTACGGACCGCGTGAGGTATTCTCGCATCATGGGTAGCAAATCCACGGAATATGCAAATGCCACAAACGAGGAATGACCGTAATGAATAATATACCACTAGCACAAGACTATCATGCGTAACATAAGAACTACGACATCATCTGATATATAAACAAGTTAAGAAATCCCTAACTTCTTATTAGTCTTGTTCATATACACTCTGCATTTTAGTTTACTTAAGGAACTAACATGTCTTTATAAAAATTAGAATTTAACCCAAAGTACTACATCTTCTACTCTTTTACAAATGACTCTTTTCATATAAAACTTCCGAGATACTAATATAGTAGTATCAAGTATGAATTACTTTTCAAGACAAGTCCAATACCTTTAGAAAATATAATTAGGCTACAAATCAAGTGACTTCTTTTCTTTAAAACCTTAGGCAATTGATGCCTTAAAATCAATTTGCCTTTCATTAATTCAAGTCATTTATCCTTACTTATTTTACTTAGAGTAAACCTCTCTTTTTAACTTTCCATAAAGCTAATATAACTTGACTTCCCATAAAGTCGTTATATTAACTTTATACATAATCAATTACATTTTCCTATATCGAGGACTTATACGCTTAAAAGCGAAACAAGTATCATATGCTTTAAAACACTTGAGTCCCTGCTTTGAAAACTTATGACATCCTTAATACTTTTAAAGAAGTGAGTTAATCCCCTAACTCACCCAACTTGGACATTCTTAAAACAAGTAAAGGATATCAAGGTCTTGTACGTCTACCGTACTATATAAGTGCAACTATTCATAATCAAGAGATAGGAAAGTTCTACATACCTCTTCGGGTCAATCCACTTGCTAAGTACAATATCCCGCACGTAGAATGTCAACCTATAATGGCCATAATACGTCCATTAACTTCTTACTTTAAACGTAGAATATTATAAGTGCAAAGTGGCTAAATTCTACGGAAAATCGGACAGCACTTCCTTTGTTTCTACATGCTTTGCCACCTTTTTCAAGGCCGAATTCAATAAACAAACACGCCACATTTAAGGCCCAACAATGTAATTAACAATAGGGGATTACACGTCTAGTAGGCGTGTAAAATTCCGCCAGCGATTGATATCGAACTAGTACGACTCTGATGTCCAATTCGTACTTTGATATACAACAACGCCAATTCTTATCAATTCCTTTTCAATCCAGTTGTTTAGTATAACATGATATCAAATCGCAATCGATTACAACTACTACAATGTTCAAGTAAGTAACATGCGGCGATTCTAATTAACGACCAAATTGTAATCCAACGAGGTAAACATATGACATTTTGGATTTGAAGCTACAACAATCCGTATCACTTATCAAACTTCAATACATATACTTCATGCTAGTAAAATTGTCACGACCGAACGGGCGTGGTAGTGCTACGGGCACCAGTAGACATCTGTCGAGTAACGTGGAATATAAAACAAGACATGAAACAATATGAAGTGTAAAGCGGTTTATACGAGAAAAGTTGCCTTTCGGCATATATATATAAAAACTTGAGCAGTTCATCCCTTTTACAAACTACGCACAGCGATTACTCTGGACCTCACAGAATGTTATAACAACAATGGCGGGACGAGGTCGCCATTACCGAATGTAAGTACCTACAGCGACGGACTATGCAGATAAGCCTCAGGAACACGGGCTTCCCAACGCTGACTGTGACCACTAGGCGAGGATCGACAGTTGGTGTACCTACACTGCGGCATGAGCGCGGCCCGAAGGAGTCGATTACGGTACCAAGTATGTGGCGAAAATGCGTACATGAAATCATAATAGTACATATAAAGCGAAGACATATGATAACGATTTACGATACCTGATATGTAGCGATCGTAAGTCGGGCACTCGCGCCGCCAAAGTCATCACTCGAAATATAACCATGGGTCTCGTACCCGCAATATCAATCATGCGTGGAATTCCTTCCTCACTGTGATCCATGATATAAAGCACGAGAATACATGAACACGAGTCCGCCTATGTCATAATAAAGCATGCGGGGTAAGTACAAAGGCATGGCGGCTACTAAAACCCGCGGTACCAACAATGCTATAAAGCGTATCACGAGGTCTTTCTAGACGCGCCACGTAATCGGCGGGCGCTCGCCCTCGGTATCAATGTGCGCGTCAAATCTGGAACTCACCGCGACTCGCGTAGGCCACCTAGGCCGCGTGAAGTATTCCGCGTCGGGTGCTTCTCTCGGCGTCGTCTGGACTCTCGTAGTCGCATGGCCACATAGACCGCGTGAGGTATTCCCGCGCACTAACACGGAACTCGTAGCTCGCGTAGGTCCCTGGACCGCGTGAGAGCATCCGCATCGGGGACAGCAACCGGTATATCATGTCGAGAGGTGAGTGGTACAATACTAACATAACGACTTATCGTTAAACAACATAAGCACAATCAAGAAACCCCTTTACACAAACATCACAGACACTAACTACGTAGCATCCTAACATGTTTACTTATCAAACCAACAAGAAAGTATTACAAGGCTATCACAAGCCAACGTAGTCAAGTTATTCACGCGAGGTACTTTCTATTTTATGTCAACAAGTTCGGGTTTTATCCCCAAAGTACTTCATACATTAACTCTTTAAAAGATGCGTTTCTTTCACAAGAGTCACCTGATACCCGTAGTATAGAGTGACTATCTTTTTAAGTAAACCAAAACAATTTCCTACCTTCTTTTGAACCAACTTAAGACAAAAGCATGCCTTATTTTTAAGCGAAATCACTTCAAATTTTCAAGTCTTTGTCTTTTATAAAACAAGTCCTTACTTTGAAATTTTAAGAAAATCAAAACTTGTTTATTAATTATCTTATTAAAGCGACCATGATCTAGGAAATGTAATACAATTTTGTCTTATCTTGGCTTACATGCGGATGGAGGTTTCTCTTTGGTTTTAATAATACTTAATTAGTCGATACATTTTCCTTTATTAAGCGCTATGATGGTTTGTTCGATACTTATTCTCATTTCGAAATCAATACAAGGCTTTCATAAACAATTAAGTAAGCCGTTCCTTTTATTTCTCTTAAGCCGTTATACTAACTTCTCGTAAAGTTAGTATAACTCTTAAACTTTTAAAACCAAGTATTACTCTTCTTTCAAAGCGATTCTTCGTTCTTTTGAAATCTTCAAGATTCTTATTATTTAAAACTCAAGTCAAAATGCGTGAAGTAAAACCACGTTCGGTTAACACACGTCGTCTAGTACTATATATATTCTTTTAAAATATCATGCTCGAGAGGATAGGAAGAATCACATACCTCATCGTGAAATCCACGCCAAGTCGAATATGTCGCGTGAGTATCAACCTATAATAGTCAAATCACGTCTATCAGCGTCTAGACTACTCTGTAGAATATTCTAGCGGAAGGTTCTTATTTCTGGAAATTTGGGCAGCACTTCCTGCAGTAAAGCTACACAAGTCTCAGTAAATCTGATGATGTAAATACAGTTCAATTCTCTTCTTATATACCATCCTTCATTATCTTATACTCAATTCTAAACTACTATACGTAATTTCCAATTACAAATAGAAGGACAAAGATATTTACCTCGATAAGCCCAAAATTATCCAAGCTTAAAGTCGATCTGAGCAGGTTTAGCTCACTGTGCATGCGCTCCAATTCGCTCCAGAACCCTTAGAAGTTTCTAAACAACTTCTACTTAATACTTGACCAACTATGAAGATTTTCCTAGGGTTTCATTTGTGACTAAAGGATATAAGTAGTATTTAGGGCTTTTTAGTATAGAGGTAACTTTGGAGATACTACAAGTATTTGGGCCATGGTATTTTGGAATAGTAACAATACTTGGAGAATATTTTTCTACCAAGAGGGGGTATTTGTGAGAACAACTAGGAAGGGGAGGAGGGTTTAGTGAGAGCACTCTAGAGGGGAGAGGGATTTTGAGACTTGGAAAATGATTAAGGGATGAAGAATAAGTCTTGCACACAAGGGGTATTTATAGGACATTGATGGTGAAGATCAAAGCAAGTGGATGGTGTAGATTTGGACATGTGTGTGGGTCCCACTTATCTAACAACTACACAAATATCTAGCCAAACATTGACCAAGGTTTTGGCCTTTAAAACACAAAAAGCGTGCACACCTTTGCCCATGAAATCGTCGATCTTTTGCCACTAAGGGTGACACGTATCGCCTCCTATAGGTCCAAAATATTTCATCTCTCGGAAAAATCCAAAATAAATATTTTCTTGAGCGTAAAATTCCTTTACAAGGTTGGAAAATTTTAGTCGGAAAACAAATCTTTTAAGTGGATGTACACAATTTTCGTCCCTAACATAGTCGGGCTTACCACGATTATGCGTCGTCCTCGCATACATACTCTGGAAATACGGGGTATAACATTCTCCCCTCCAGAAACGTGCGTCGAATGTTCATTCCCAAACGGATAACGATAAAGTTCCTCATAACTTAAGCGGTTTGCAAATGCCGCGCGTAGCCCACTGACAACAGCGCGAATACTTAAATCCAAGTCGCGATGAATCACCTCTAGCATCACAGCTCGCTTTGAGGTCTAAGATATTCCGCCGCACCTTTACTTCCTGAAAGTAATGATCACTTCTATTCTCTTACCGTCATTTCCTCGCCGTGCCTAACCGAACCTTCAAATAAACTTACCACCTTGCATTATTGATCGGTTTCCAAAATCTGGGTTACTATCTGACTTAGTCATCGTTAGCGGGAACACTCTGGATGGATCTCAGATACTTTTAGAACATAGCAACATGAAAGGCAGGCGTCTTGCCTCTGCGTCGGACGGAAAAGCTAACTTATAGGCAACCTAGCCTATTCTCTAAATGATCTGAAAATGCTCAAAGTACCTCGGGCTAAGTTTCCCCTGCTTTCCAAATCTCGTCACGCCCTTCCGGGGTGGTACCTTTAAGAAAACCCACCGTCAACCTGAACTCCAAGTGTCGACGCCGATTATCCATGCGACTTACGTTGACTGCGGGCTGCGATAACCTCTCTGGATAAGCCACCTATCCACGTCTGCTGAATCAAGTATGAACCAACTATCACGCACGCCAGCATCGAACCAATCGGCAGCCTACCGCTACGCCCGTACGAACCATAAGGCGACGTCGAATCTTGAAATGGTAGCTATAATAATACTCACTCAACACGAGGCACATAAGCCTCACTGCTACCCCTGAAACCAAAAACACCGGCCTGAGGGTGACTGCAATACTGAGACTCACCTGAGTTCCTAACCATTCCTGGTAAAACCTCTATAAAAAGAAATAGCGGCGGGCTCATTTGCTGTCATAAGTAAAAGTAGGAACCCGATGCGATCTTACAACCTTCACGATATATAACATTTCGCATAACCCTCCGTAAGTGGCGATTGGTGAAAGACAAGATGGTGACCTCGTGGCGAGCTGCAGTCGACGCATCACGAACTTCGTGCGATGATTAACTAAACTTGGTCTAACACCTCGTGACCTAACACAAAGCGGGACCACGCAATTTTCCTTACTTCAAAGTGGGCTGCGGGTTGACCCGTCCGGCTTCAGACCCGTTTATCGCGTCAAGCTCTTGTTTCGATCGGAACAATCTACCATCAGTCACGAAAACCTAGTGGTCTTCTTAGCTCAACTACCCTCTTTCATTTCACACTACTCGGGACTTATCACACAAATATATCTCACGTAAACTATGCACTCCGATAAAGGGTCAAACATAAAAATAAAGCTTTTACTCGAGGTGGCCTGCCTCTAAGGTCTCAGCGTATAATATCCTAAAGCTCACAATTTCCCTATCCCCAATCTTACCCTTTTAACTAACCATGATTCCTAATCACAATTAACCTGATGCTATCTGAACATAACACTTAAGATATACTCATCTTATCACACATACTAATCTCTAGAGGTTAAGGATATACTGTATCTTGCTTCGCTCCTTTGTCGTTCTAATCAATCCTGCCTGTTGGGCGTAGCTAGGAAGGTGATGAACAAGCCACGATCTGAAGGCTAAGTCTCTACATCGCGCCACCTGCGGTGGATAATTTCTCACAAAATGGCCTGCGCATGAAGCATAACAAGTTGTCGAAGAAGTAAGACACTCGCGTGACACCCCAGTGACACTACCACAGCGGCGCACGAGGTGGGGTGGCCTCTCTGCTAACGCCCCTTCCTCTCCGAACCACTGAATCCTGGCGATCGGTAGGTGAGTCCTCACCTTGCATCCTCCTCTTGAACATTCTTCGTCCATGGCCACGGCGGCGCGAGTAAAACAAGCACCAACAAGGCGACATTCCGGGATGATGCACCAGCTGTGAACAACGAGGAAAAGGGTGGTGGTTTGGAACCTCGTGTATCACGTGAACGAAGCCTGGAGCTCGACCAACTCCTGCATGTACCGGGCGTCACGAACCACAGTGGAGGACCACTGCCTTTGGCGGAGGCGCGTATCGATCTGCTGGCGAGGCGGTCGCCTCAAAAGTTACCAAAGGACCTGGCGATCGGCCTCTTACGCTTGTCTTGGTTAACGTCGATCCCTACGTTTCTCGGCTGCTGCGCGCATAAGCCCGTCTGTGAGGCCATACTGAAGGCTAAGAGCTACTCTTGCACAACCCTTTCTTAGATAATCATGAGGCGCGATAAATCGGTACATAATATACTCTGCGGTTGCTAAATCCTAGCTAGTAAATGTGGTCGTTATTACACCCGTATTTACAAGACATGTTTTAAGGTAGTGCGTAGAGCTCACAGTGTTAAGATTTGAGACTTGTAAAATTATCGGAATTATGGAATTGTCGGAAAACGTAATATTGTGTGAATGGGAGGCGACACGTGTCACCCCTTAGTGATGTCTTGGGCCGAATTTTACATGGGCACAGGTCATTTGACCCTTGTTAGGAAGACAAGTCTTGCTAGCCTTAGAGCTTGACAACATTGACTAAGTCGATGACCACATAGACTTGATATTTAGTAGAAACTCATCCAAACCTCAAGTGTTCTAATCTACCCACTCGATGTTTTATATATTCATTCACATTGCAAGACTAGTTCCATACTTAGAAAAATTTCCACAAATATTGTGCTACACCTTGAGGTGCTCTCGGCCAAGCTCACTTCCAAGAAGAAAAAATTTCGTTTCTTGTTCTTTAAGCTCCACACTTTAAACCAATGTTCCTATGTGTATTGTAAGCATATCTCAATAGAAAAATCTTGGAAAAAAGCAGTTTACGGGTTAGTCACAAAACGAAAACCTAAGGGTCTTTCTAGGTTTTGGATTGGAAGTTGAAGGAAAGTTGTTGGTATGGTTCTAAGGGTCTCAACGAGCGGATTGAAGTGTCTTGGAGAGGTTCTAAACTACTAGGAGCGACTTTGGATTGGAATTGCATTAAGATTCGTTGAGGTATAATCTTGTCCTTTAATGTGTTACAAGATTATATATTTATATTGTTGTTGTTAGCTTTACGTGTTGCTAGTATGAAGTTGATATGTAGAAGTTTATAAGGATTGTGGATTGATTGTTGCCTTGGAAATCCGGAATGTAATTTAAGCCATGTTAAGTTGGATTTCAATTTAGTCGTTATTAGAATCGTCGCATGTTATTGATTTGAAGATTGTAGTAGTTTTAATCAAATGCGACTTGATATCATGTTATGATTAACAATTTGGATTGAAATGGAAATTTGATAAGTATTGGTATGGTTGAACTCTAGGTGGTCGAATTTGGACTTTTAGTTTGTTATTCATTTGCATTGGACTACTTTCTAAATTGTGAGCCAATTGGGAACATTTAGTTTAGTTATTCATTTGTATTGGACTACATGCTTTATTGTTGTGAGCCAATTGGGGCTGTTTGGTTATTGTATTTCGGCCTTGAAAAGGTGGCAAAGTGAGTAGAAACAAAGGAGGTCTTTGTCAGATTTTCCGTAGAATTTAGCGACTTAGCTTTAGAATATTCTACGTTTGAAATAAGAGGTTAATGGGCGTCTTTGTGACCATTATAGGTTGAAGTACTAAGTATAGTGTATCTACTTGAAGAATGGAATAGCTCGAGGTTGAAGTACTTTGGAGCATTTTGCTCTTATGTCGACAATCGTCGCGAGGTATGTGAACCTCTTCTTTCCTTGGCATGATCCTACGTATGAAATCTCCATGTGATAGTATTTCAAGATTCCTTCTCTTAGAAGTTAAGAAGTATTTACATTGTTGAATCTAAGTTAAGAGTATGTTTAAATTGTCCTAAGTCCTTACTAGGTCTTATGGGAGGCGTTAGTAAAGCAGTTAGGAAGTTATGAGATTTGATTTAAAGGCTATGTGTCTTGATTTGTTTAAAGTAAGTAAGTGGATTTTATGTTGAAAATGACTTGAATTTATATGTGAAAAGGGATTGATTTTAAAAGTGGAAGTTATATGATTTTAAGGAATGAATTACTTAGTTTTGGAAGGTATGGAACTTTATATGTTTTTGTATAAGTAATTGGGCTTTAAAGGAAGTATGTTATGAAGTTTGAAGACTAAGAACTTTGATTGTCTTTTAAGGATTATGAAGTTTTAAGCGTCTGATTCTTTTTAAGTATGTATATGCGTAGTATCTTTGGATCCGTTTTCCTAAATGTTGTAAGAATAAAAGTGACATAAGTTCTCTAAAATGAATGGTTGTTATAATAGCTTTATGGGAAGTTGTTATGGCGACTTAAGAAGAAGTGAAAAGATGGTTTAAAAATGTTACGTGGAAAAATCACAGGAGCCTACAAATAGGCGGATTACGTTATGAGATACAGGAGCCTACAAATAGGCGGATACGTTATGAGATACAGGAGCCTACACATAGGCGGATTACGCCATATTACCCAGAGCTGCACGTAGGCGGGTTCGTCATCTTGCAAGGCCCGGCGGGCGGATTATCTACATGATTCCACGATGCAAGGCCCGGCGGGCGGGTTATGTCACGTGATTCATGATACACGCCGCAAATGGGCGGATTATGTTATGTAAGATATGTAAGTTATGTGAAAAAGTGGATTAAACTCTTAAGTATGTATGTAAGAATATGTTGTTAAATTTTATTGAAAGAAGGAAAGGAGCAGTTAATATCTGATTGATTTAGGGAGTTAAAGGACATTCTTTTATCTGAGATATGATTTAGTTATTGCATTTTATTTCTGTTCCATGCTAAATTTTTGTTGTCGACCCGCCTTGAGGCTGCGTTCATGCCGCGGGTGATAGATGCAGTTGGTGATCCTTGCTCTTAGGATCTGTTGAGTTTTGGAAAGAAGCCGCTTTCGCTCGGAGGCTTATCTTTTAGTGCGGTTTCACGATGTGGTAGACTTATGTACATTCGAGGTATGGCGAGACCTGTCCCCCATGATTGTAATTCTTAAAGGTGCTGTAATTACATATTGTGGGTTGGTTTGTAAAGGAAAGGGATGTGGCTTTTGTTGTTATGTATATGTATATGTGTCGGGAAGGTAGCCTTATCGGCTAACTTTGTGGTTTTAATTTCGTTATTTTATTTTATAAGTTTCATGTATGTTCATTGCTATTCTCGATGTTTACTTGAGCAGGTGCCGGGTAGGGCACGATCGCGAGCGAGGGTCGGTCGTGACAAAAGTAGTATCGAGCGATTAGTCATCGGAAAGTGTCTGACGTATCTAGTAGAGTCTTGATTATCGGTGTGTTGTGCACCACATCTATGTCGGAGGCTGAGGACATTTAGGATTGGTTTCCATTCTTCTCACTCTGAGATCGTGCGATGAAATTTGTATTAATAGGTTGATCCGTCTCTAACGTATTCTTATGTATGTGAATCGGCTATGCCTCGCGGAAGGCGACGGGGCCCGAGAAGGGCAAGCGGCGAGGCGCCAATAGTGCGTGAGAGTTACGAGTCGGGCACGAGAATATGCACGAGGTAGTGGCGGGTCGGCGAGTTCAGCCACGCAGCGATATTAGAAGCGGCGGCGGTAGCTCGAAGGATTCGGTGCGAGCCTCGATTCCGGCCGGTGCGAGTATAGAACTACGAGGCGGTCCGATTATTGACGATATAGTAGTCGAGCGGCGGCAAGCGAGCGGCGCCACCCGGGCCGAGCAATTTATGGATTAGGGATTTTCTAGGATGTCATCCACGAGTTTTATGGTTAGTGCGATGAGGATCGCGGGAGTTCGTTCGGCGACTACGACGGACGCGCGAGTTCTTAGGGCTTGAGAGGCAGTGCATTCGCTAGCCTCCTACGGTTCTGCGATATCGCGTTGAGCCCAGTTTAGTCGTGGTTGCTTTCAGAGGTGATGATGTTCTTCCGGTGTTTGGGAGGAGTTCTGAGGCCTTCGTGGATCACTTTTTGCCTCACGAGATGAGAGAGCCGGGTGAACAGATTCTTGACCTTGAGGCGAGCGGGAGGACTATCGAGTATAGCTTGGAGTTTGACTCCTTGGCTGAACATCGCATACTATTGTGGCTAACATGGTGATAGAGTTCATCGCTATGTTATGGGGCTAGGCCGTTATATGATCCTTGCTTGCACAGGAGTAGCCCTTGACGAGAATGGATATTGCGGAGATGCGAACTTATGCCTGAGGATCGAGGGCGAGAGAGAGGGCCGGCCAGGCGAGGCGGCCAAGAGGCGAAGGCAGCGAGGTTGGGGTGATTTTCAAGGTGGAGAGCCTCGTGATCGGCTAGGTCTCTGATTCGGCCTGCGAAGTGCTCCTTCGATTTTACGCGAGAGGTTAGATCGTGGGTAGTCGGGGCCGGTCGAGCTCGGGCTTGGATCGTATCGCACATGGGTTCTAGCGATCGGTGGGCCCTCTTCCTCGATGTTCACGAGTGTGGCGGCATCGCCATGGGGAATGTCATCGTGCTCACGGTGCTGTTTGCACTGTGGCGTCGGGGCCATATGTTGAGGATTGTCTAGTAGGAGAGTTGCGGGAGGATAGAAAAGTCTGCCAGGATCAGTTGCGGGTTCTTCGCCTTGATAGCTAGGCGGGATGTTCATCCACGGCGGCGTGGCGAGTCGTGGTGGAAGTTTCGATTTTAGCGGTCCTTTGAACGCCTATATGAATTCGGTATATCTTGGCCCTTTCTGGATCTGTATGCATGATAAGGTTATTTTATGTTTAAGTATCAAAACGGATAATATTGAAATTATGCACGTATCTTTAGAAGTAAGTTGGAAATGCGAAAAGATAATCTTTTAGGCCTTGAATGTGAGTATATAGTGATGATGCACACTATGGATTGTTTCCTCGTTTGGTTTGTGATGGATAAATATGCAAGTGCGGTATATTAGGGCCGTATGTGGCATAATTAGGTTTTGCTAAGTGCAAGTTTATGAGACTATGCCAAGGAATGATAGATTGAGCTCCGAAAGAACATTCGGGGACGAATGTTTCTAAGGGGGGAAGAATGTTACACCAGTATTTACAAGACATGTTTTAAGGTAGTACATAGAGCTCACAAGTGTTAAGATTTGAGACTTGTAAAAAATTATCGGAATTATGGAATTGTCGGAAAACGTAATATTGTGGCGAATGGGAGGCGACACGTGTCACCCATTAGTGATGTCTTGGGCCGAATTTTACATGGGCACAGGTCATTTGACCACTTGTTAGGAAGACAAGTCTTGCTAGCCTTAGAGCTTGACAACATTGACTAAGTCAATGACCCACATAGACTTGATATTTAGTAGAAACTCATCAAACCTCACAGAGTGTTCTAATCTACCCACTCCGATGTTTTATATATTCATTCACATTGCAAGACTAGTTCCATACTTAGAAAAATTTCCTGAAATATTGTGCTACACCTTGAGGTGCTCTCGGCTCAGCTTCCAAGAAGAAAAATTTAGTTTCTTGTTCTTTAAGCTCCACACTTTAAACCAAGGTTCCTATGTGTATTGTAAGCATATCTAAATAGAAAAATCTTGGAAAAAGTAGTTTACGGGTTAGTCATAAGCGAAAACCTAAGGGTCTTTCTAGGTTTTGGATTGGAAGTTGAAGGAAAGTTGTTGGTATGGTTCTAAGGGTCTCAGCGGCGGATTGAAGTGTCTTGGAGAGGTTCTAAACTACTAGGGCGACTTGGATTGGAATTGGATTAAGATTCGTTGAGGTATAATCTTGTCCTTTAATGTGTTACAAGATTATATATTTATATTATTGTTGTTAGCTTTACGTGTTGCTAGCATGAAGTTGATATGTAGAAGTTTATAAGGATTGTGGATTGATTGTAGCCTTGGAAATCCGGAATGTAATGTAAGCCGTATTAAGTTGGATTTCAATTTAGTCGTTATTAGAATCGTCGCATGTTATTGATTTGAAGATTGTGGTAGTTTTAATCAAATCGACTTGATATCATGTTATGATTAACAATTTGGATTGAAATGGAAATTTGATAAGTATTGGTATGGTTGAACTACAGGTGGTGAATTTGGACTTTTAGTTTGTTATTCATTTGCATTGGACTACTTTCTAAATTGTGAGCCAATTGGGGTTGTTTAGTTATTCATTTGTATTGGACTACCTTCTTTATTGTTGTGAGCCAATTGG
Source organism: Przewalskia tangutica (assembly GCA_029844215.1). Lineage (NCBI taxonomy): Eukaryota > Viridiplantae > Streptophyta > Magnoliopsida > Solanales > Solanaceae > Przewalskia > Przewalskia tangutica. The sequence continues at coordinate 42,940,960 of CM056720.1, read as the reverse complement.
GGCTGTTTGGTTATTGTATTTCGGCCTTGAAAAAGGTGGCAAAGTGAGTAGAAACAAAGGAGGTGTTGTCCGATTTTCCATAGAATTTAGCGACTTAGCTTTAGAATATTCTACGTTTGAAATAAGAGGTTAATGGGCGTCTTTGTGACCATTATAGGTTGAAGTACTAAGTATAGTGTATCCTACTTGAAGAATGGAATAGCTCGAGGTTGAAGTACTTTGGAGCATTTTGCTCTTGTCGACAATCGTCGCGAGGTATGTGAACCTCTTCTTTCCTTGGCATGATCTACGTATGAAATCTCCGTGTGATAGTATTTCAAGATTCCTTACTCTTAGAAGTTAGAAGTATTTACATTGTTGAATCTAAGTTAAGAGTATGTTTAAATTGTCCTAAGTCCTTACTAGGTCTTATGGGAGGCGTTAGTAAACGGTTAGGAAGTTATGAGATTTGATTTAAAGGCTATGTGTCTTGATTTGTTTAAAGTAAGTAAGTGGATTTTATGTTGAAAATGACTTGAATTTATATGTGAAAAGGGGATTGATTTTAAAAGTGGAAGTTATATGATTTTAAGGGAATGAATTACTTAGTTTTGGAAGGTATGTAACTTTATATGTTTTTGTATAAGTAATTGGGCTTTAAAGGAAGTATGTTATGAAGTTTGAAGACTAAGAACTTTGATTGTCTTTTAAGGATTATGAAGTTTTAAGCGTCTGATTCTTTTTAAGTATGTATGTACGTAGTATCTTAGGATCCCGTTTTCCTAAATGTTGTAAGAATAAAAGTGACATAAGTTCTCTAAAATGAATGGTTGTTATAATAGCTTTATGGGAAGTTGTTATGACGACTTAAGAAGAAGTGAAAAGATGGTTTAAAAATGTTACGTAAGGAAAAATCACAGAGCCTACAAATAGGCGGATTACGTTATGAGATACAGGAGCCTACAAATGGGGCGGATTACGTTATGAGATACACGAGCCTACACATAGGCGGATGCCATATTACAGAGCCTACACATGGTAGGGTTCGTCATCTTGCAAGGCGCGGGCGGGCGGATTATCTACATGATTCCACGGTGCAAGGCCGCGGGGCGGGTTATGTCACATGATTCATCGATTACCGTGCCCATAAATGGGCGGATTATGTTATGTAAGATATGTAAGTTATGTGAAAAAGTGGATTAAACTCTTAAGTATGTATGTAAGAATATGTTGTTAAATTTTATTGAAAGAAGGAAAGGAGCGATTAATATACGATTGATTTAGGGAGTTAAAGGACATTCTTTTATCTGAGATATGATTTGGTTATTGCATTTTATTTACATTTCCATACTAAATTTTTGTTATGACCCGGCCGAAGTGCGTTCATACTGCGGTGATAGTGCCTTGAGTTGGTGATCCTTGCTCTTAGGATCTGTTGATTTTGGAAAGAAGCCGCTTTCACTCAGGAGGATTATCTTTTAATGCGGTTTCACGATGTGGTAGACTTATGTACATTCGAGGTATGGCGAGAGCCACTGTCCTTGTGATTATAATTCTTAAAGTGCATGAAGTTACATATTGTAGGTTGGTTTGTAAAGGAAATGGATGTATTGCTTTGTTGTTATGTATATGTATATGTGTCGGAAGGTAGCCTTATCGGCTAACTGTAGTTTAATTTCGTTATTTTATTTTATAAGTTTCATGTATGTTCATTGCTATTCTCGATGTTTACTTGAGCAGGGTGCGGGTAGGGCACGATCGTGAGCAGGGTGGTCGTGGCGATCGTCTCTTGCGATACATATTTTTACGCTCTGGTGCGTGGGCGAAGGTCGGATATCATGGCGCGATGGAGCTATTGCATTGTGCTAAACTTTCTTTGGTGGCGGCGTGTGAGAACTCCCGAATGAAGCACACCGTCTCGGGTGATGATTGGGCTGTGCCTCGTAACCCTACGTGCTCTACTCACGGCTCCTCGGCTGCCTTGCCCTTCTAGGCGGGTTGCGCTGCGCGGGCGTAATTGGTAAGGAAGGAAATCGTTAGAGGGTCGACTTATAACTCTCACAGGCCGCGATCTCGGAGTGAGAAGAGTGAAACCAATCCTAAATATCGTATAGCCTCACGATTATTGGTGGGGTGCACAGCAGATAATCAAGACTACTAGATGCGATGCGTAGACACTTTCAGGATTAAGCGCTCACGATACCACTTTTGTCACGACCGAACGGGCGTGGTAGTGCCTTACCAGGCACCCAGTAGACATTCATTAGAGTAACGGCGGAATATAAAACAAGGCGTGAAACAATATGAAGTGAAAGCAGTTTATACGAGAAAAGTTGCCTTTCGGCATATATATATAAAAGCTTGAGCGATTACATCCGCTTTTACAAACCACGCTTGGCGGTACTCTGGACCTGCAGAATGTTATAACAACAATGGAGGGACGGGGCCGCCATACCCAGAATGTAAGTACCTACAACGACAGGACTATACGAATAAGCCTCAGGAACACGGGCTTCCTAAAGCATTGCTGACCCTAAGGCCAGGATCGACAAGCGGTGTACCTCTACTGCGGCATGAGCGGCCCGAAGGAGTCGATCTGACGGTACCAGTATGTGGCGAAAATCGTACATGAAATCATAATAGTCTATATAAAACAAAGACATATATGATAACCAATTTACGATACCTGATATGTAGCGATCATGTCAGTCGAGGACTCGCGCCGCTAAAGTCATCACTCAAATATAACCATGGGTCTCATACCCACAATATCAATCATGCGTGGAATTCCTTCCTCGCTGCCGTGATCCATGATATAAAGCACGAGGAATACATGAACACGGGTCGCTTGTGTCATAATAAAAGCATGCGGGGTAAAATGCGAAGGCATGGCGACTACTAAAACCCACGGTACCAGCAATGCTATAAAGCGTATCACGAGGTCTTTCTAGGCCGCGCCACATGTCGAAGTTGGCCACTCGCCTCGATATCAATGTGCGCGTCAAATCCTGGAACTTCGCGCCTGACTCGCGTGGGCACCTAGGCGCGTAGGTATTCCGCGTCGAGGGTAGCTTCTCCTCGGCATCGTCTGGACTCTCGTAGTCGCGTAGCCACATGGGCGCGTGAGGTATTCCGCACTAACACGGAACTCTCGTAGCTCGCATGGGTCCCTTGAACGCGTGAGGCATCCGCCGCGTCGAGGCGGCAACCCGGTATATCATGCCGAGAGGTGAGTGGTACAATGCTAACATAGCGACTTATCGTTAAACAACATAAGCACAATCAAGGAAACCGCTTTACACAAGCGTCACAAGACGCTAACTTTCGCGTAGCATCTAACATGTTTACTTATCAAACCAACAAGAAAGTATTACAAGGCTATCACAAGCCAACATAGTCAAGTTATTCACACGAGGTACTTTACATTTTATGTCAACAAGTTCGGGTTTTATCCCCCAAGTACTTCATACATTAACTATTTAAAAGATCTGTTTCTTTCACAAGAGTCACGATACAGTAGTATAGAGTGACTATCTTTTAAATAAACCAAAACAATTTCCCTACCTTCTTTTGAACCAACTTAAGACAAAGCATGCCTTACTTTTTAGCGAAAACACTTGAAATTTTCAAGTCTTTGTCTTTTATAAAACAAGTCCTTACTTTGAAATTTTAAGAAAATCAAAATTTGTTTATTAATGATCTTATTAAGCGACCGTGATCTAGGAAATGTAATACAATTTTGTCTTATCTTAGCTTATGCGGATGGAGGTTTCTCTGGTTTTAATAATACTTAATTAGTCGATACATTTTCCTTTATTAGTATTGCGATGGTTTGTTCGATACTTATTCGTTTAGAAATCAATACAAGGCTTTCATAAACAATTAAGTAAGCCGTTCCTTTTATTTCTCTTAAGCGTTATACCTAACTTCCCGTAAAGCTAGTATAACTCTTAAGCTTTTAAAACCAAGTATTACTCTTAACAAAGCGATTCTTCGTTCTTTTGAAATACTTCAAGATTCTTATTATTTAAAACTCAAGTCAAAGTCATGAAGTAAAACCACGTTCGGTTAACACGTCGTCTAGTACTATATATATTCTTTTAAAATATCATGCTCGAGGATAGGAAGAATCACATACCTCATAGCGAAATCCACGCCAAGTCGAATATGTGCGCTTGAGTATCAACCTTATAATAGTCAAATCGTCTATCGACCTCTAGACTACTCTGTAGAATATACTAGCGAAGGTTCTTATTTCTATGGAAATTTGGCGACACTTCACTGCAGTAAAGCTACACAAGTCTCGTAAATACAACCCAATGTAAGTGCAGTTCAATTCTCTTCTTATATACCATCCTTCATTATCTTATACTCGATTCTAAACTCTTATCGTAATTTCCAATTACAAATAGAAGAACGAAGATATTTACCTCGATAAGCCCAAAATTATCCAAGCTTAAAGTCGATCTGAGCAAGGTTTAGCTCTGTGCATGCGCTCAATTCGCTCCAGAACCCTTAGAAGTTTATAAAAACTTCTACTTAATACTTGACCAACTATGAAGATTTTACGGGTTTCGTTTGTGACTAAAGGATATAAAGTAGTATTTAGGGCTTTTTAGTATAGAGGTAACTTTGGAATACTACAAGGTATTTGGGCAAGGTATTTTGGAATAGTAACAATACTTGGAGAATATTTTCTACCAAGAGAGGGGTATTTCAACGAGAACAACTAGGAAGGGAGGGAGGGTTTGGTGAGAGCACTCTAGAGGGGGAGAGGGATTTTGAGACTTGGAAAATGATTAAGGGATGAAGAATAAGTCTTGCACACAAGGGGTATTTATAGGACATTCAATGGCCAAGATCAAAGCAAGTGGATGGTGTAGATTTGGACATGTGTGTGTGGGTCCCACTTATCTAACAACTACACAAATATCTAGCCAAACATTGACCAAAGGTTTTTGGCCTTTAAAACACAAAAAATGTGCCACACCTTTGCCCACAAAATCGTCCAATCTTTGCCACCTAAGGGTGACACATGTTGCCCTCCTATAGGTCCAAAATATTTCATCTCTCGGAAAAATCCAAAATAAATATTTTCTTGAAAACGTAAAATTCCTTTACAAGGTTCGGAAAATTTTCCGTCGGAAAACAAATCTTTTTCGTGGATGTGCACAATTTTCGTCCCTAACATAATTCGGGCTTACACAATTGTACGTACGTCCTCACATACATACTCTGGAAATACGGGGTATAACAAAAATGTAAGGCTAACAACAATATATAATCTTGTAACACTTTAAGAGAACAAGATTATTACCTCAACGAGTCTTAGTCCAACTTCAAATCCGAAGTCGCTCCCTAGCAACTTAGAGCCTCTTTTTGACACTTCAATCCGCCACTTGAGACCCTTAGAATATCACAAACAACTTTCCTTTAATCTTCCAATCAAAACCTAGAAAAGCAACTAGGTTTTCACCTTGCGACTAATCTGGCAGCTATTTTTAGGGATGCTCTATTGAGATACCACTGATACCCTCATGAACCTTGGTTTAAAGTGTGGAGCTTATTGAATGACAAACAAAAAAATTCCCTTTTCTTTTTGATGAACCCGAGAGCTCCAAGATGAGTTCTTCCAATTTCTTGAAAATTTGGCTAAGTATAGAAGTTGTCTTGCTACTAGTACTACTATATAGTAACATGGAGGGTCAAGATGTGTACAAATGTGTGGCTTGGATGAAGTTCTTTTAAATATCAAGACATGTGGCCCCATTGACTAAGTCAATATTATCAAGCTCTACTACTTGCAAGACTTGTCATTTTAATAATGGTCAAATGACCCTTATACCCATGTTGATTTCGTCGAAGCTCACTTAAGGGGGTGACACGTGTCGCATCCCGTTAAATCCTGATATTTACGTTTTTGACAATTTCATAATTAGATAAATTTTACAAGTATCTAATCTTAACATTTATGAGTTCTTACTTACGTTATTAAAACATGTCCTGTAATTACGGGGTGTAACATTTTCCCCCCCTTAGAAACATTCGTCCCCGAATGTTCTTTCGAAGTCAAACTTATAATTAGCGACATAGTTTCCTTTTACTACCTGACGTACCAATAATGCCACATGGCCACATAATAGCACTTAAAACAAAAATGCTTGATTAAAACTTGACAAGTAAGGAAAATGAATTACTGAAGGTGTAGGGAATAAGTGAGGATACTTTCTCAGCGTGTCCTCCTCAGCTTCAGCGTCATCTCCGCATTATCATTCCTCCACAAGACTTTGTGAAGCCACGTCCTTGAGTGCGATGCTGACACAGCGATCGAGTATCGCTATGGGACTCTCCTCGCACGATAACCCTCTGTCACTGGACCTCATTTGGGAAAAATCTCGATGGATCTCGATACACTTCCATGACATAGAAACATGGAAGGCGGATGTACCGCCTCTAACTCGATGGCGAGATCCAGCTCATGGTGTCACGACCGATCTCGGGCGTGGTAGTGCCTACGGGCACCTAATGATAACAACATCGAGAAAATCGTGGAAATAAAATTTAAGCGAGAAACGAGACAACGTAAGAAAGCAGGCTAAACAAAGCGGTCACGCCGTGTATATACATATAAGCGAGCGATTAAAATCCTTTACAAACTTGCAGCGATCACTACGGACCTACAGAATGTAACAACAACTATGGCGGGGCGGGGCCCGCCATACCACAGATGTACAAGTACCTGAATGCGAGGGGTATGCAAAAGATAAGCCTCGGAGAAAGCGGAGCTTATGTGACTGCGATCTATGGCGAGGATCGACAAGCGGTGTACCTCTACTGCGGCATGAGCGCGGCCCGAGAGTCGATGCAACGGTACAGTATATGGCGAAAATCGTAATGAAAACCACATTTCATCATTTTATAAAACCATTTCGTAATAAGTAAGCGATTAGGTCAAGTAAGGGGCGCGTATCCCGAATAATCACTCGCACGTAACTATGGGTCTCGCGCCCGTAATATTACTCATGCGTGGAACTCGTTCCTGCTGCCGGCGATACATGATGTAAACAACACCCGTATGTGAACACGAACACTAGATCTGCTGCGTCGTCAAACCGATCGGGCGAGTAGAATAACCCGTACGGTTCAAAGCTAGTCATATCCGCCGCGGGCGAGTGCGGAAGCAGCTACGGATCAGCTAGCCATGCAATGGCGAGGCAAGTACCATGGCGAGCGTACCACAGCCTCTGATCTCGCGAGATATGGCGAGGCAAGTATCTCGAAGCTATCTACGAGCACTGCGATACGAGAAATGACCGGGACAAGTATCTCGAGTGTGCACGAACCACGTGTACAAATCAAGCGTCGTCGCTCGTCGCGCGGCAAGCTTCATGGATTAGCGGTCCGTGGACAAATAACATAATCCTCGCGATGACCGCGTGCCGGCATCTTACCTCGGAAAGCATGGCCATGAAACCATCTGCTTTGGGCGCGTGCGGTGGATCGTCCGTCAGCGTCGGCGTGTCGAAGAAATTACAAGATAATACTCAAAGTGGGCGCGTACTCGTGGACCATCGGCGTGTAAGTATGTCGAGCAATCAATCGGATAACGGCCCTCCCGGAGAGTCGCGGTAGCGCGAAACAAAACACTTGCCCATCGTGAGCCATCACGACAAGCATAGGCAAGTTCAGCGTACTTTCATTTTATATCAACAATCGGGTTTCAACCCCGAAATACTATATACTTTCGTTCTTTCAAAAAGACCTCTTTCTGCGTAAAAGCCACGATACTAATACTCGTAGTATTAAAAACACGTTTCCTTTTTAAACCAAATTACTACACATACGAAAATCTTTACAAGCTTTTAAAATCAAGTACTCTATACTTTTTAAACCAAGTGCTTTTCTTTTAAAACAACAATAAGTGTTCTTTTAAAACCCAAATAACTTACTCTCTTCAAAACAAGTAACCTATACTTAATGCAAGTTACTTCTCCTTTTCCAAAACAAGTCGTTATAAATCAAGTCTATTATCTTTCAAGATCAAGTCTCTTAACTTTCAAAATCAAGTCGTTTTACTGTCAAAATCAAATCTTTCTTTTATCCTCATAAAATCGTTATAACTAACTTCCCATAAAGCCATTATAACATTTTATGTTTTAAACAAACAAAATTCATTTCACACACGTACGTCTACAGTACTATATAGTTCACAACAATCATACTCGAGTATAGGAAGAATCGCATACCTTTTGGCTTAAACCACAATCGAGTCAAGTATGCGCGTGTATAAGATCCACTATAACAACCATGATATATCTATCAATCTCTAGCTCTCTTGTAGTATATTCTAAATGCATGATTCCTATTCTACGGAAAATTTGGCGGCACCTCCCCATGAACATAAATAACCTCCATGCATGAGCTGCTGCGAGCCACAACTCGAGGATTACCGTCTAGCGGGCGTGTTGAATCTGCTTCACGATAATACTACGAAGTCTCTTTGTAATCTGATTCGATCCTTTATAAGCGTCCTTCGATATATCTAATACTCGGTTCTAAACTACTCTGATATGCAATATCGATTCTGATAGGGGACCGGATCATTACCTCGATAAGCCCAAAATTATCCAAGATTATAAGTCGATCACAGGCAGCGTTTAGCTCGAAATACTTACGCTCGACCGGCTCAAGCAACCGCCAGAAGTTTCTAAACAACCTCTAAACACTTCAACCAAGCTAGGAAGATTTTCTAGGGTTTCACTTTGCGACTATTGGAATAAAGTAGTATTAGGGCTCTAGTATTGAAATAACTTGGAATACAACTAGGGATACTAGGCTAAGGTATTTGGGATTTATACTACAATACTCAAAGTATTTTCTACTCAAGGGAGGGGATATTTTTGCCTTGGAAAGCCTAAGTGTGGATGAAATTACTCTTGCACTAAGGGGGGTATTTATAGAGGAATTAAGGGTCAAGATCTAAGCAAGTGGGTGGTCAAGATTGGGCCATGTGTATGTGGGTCCCACCACACATGGCGCAACTGAAGACAAGTGGCTTGCCACTTGTTAGGTCATTCGGCGAGGGCGAGTGTCTAGCCAGCGTCCCGCCATTCGACCAAGGTGCCACATGGGGTGACACGTGTCGCCCCAGGCTAAATCAAAATATTTCGTCTTAGAAAATATCCAAAATATCGAAAATCTCAAAAACAAGCGGGCCCAAAGCAGTAAATTTCCGTGGGCCCAGCGTGACCATTCAGAAAATAAAATCTCATAATTCTAATATAATCGAAGCCCAAATACCAAATCGGGAATCAATTCCCGTCAACGAACCTTTTTCCTTAAAACAGGAAACTTTTAGTGAAAAATCGCGTCTTTCTTCCTTTCCAATTTTTAGCGTATTCTCGTGCGTCGTCCTCACATACATACCACAGAACTACGGGTATAACATTCTTCCCCATGAAACATTCGTCCGAGATGTTCCTACAAGCCTCTAATCAAGCGTGTCTTGGTATAGTCTCCATTCTATACTTACAAAACCGATCATGCCACCGTTGGCGAGAATATAACATGTCGCAAAACTCAAATCCAAGCCAGCGAGGAAACACCTCTAATTATCACAAAAGTTCCACCGTGGTCTAAAGGATACTCTATTCGCATCTTGGCTTCAAAAGAAATGATCACTTAGTTCCATAACACATGTTAAGCTTCTTTTCTTACTCGTCGTACCGCTTCGCACACTTTGAACTCTTTCTAATACCGTTCCACACTTGATTCTGCTTCAATTTCCACAACCACAGGTTACTACCTCGAACTTTGTCATCTCGCTAACGATTTCCTCAAGGCCGTTCGGCCTACCGATCCGATTCTAGTTGAACATATCCACGAACTCATTCGATGGTTACCTAAACTTGGGCCTAGCACCCTCGTGACCCTACCACCTGGCGGGACCACCTCGAACTGACCCCTCGCCATTTCGGGTTGCGGGTTGACCGCAACGCCTCAACGACCCGTTTATCGTGCCAAACTCTCTGGTTCCTAATCGGAACAATCTACTAATCAAGTCACGAAAACCTAGTAGTCTTCTTAGCTCAACTATCCTCTTTCATTTCACACCACTTAGGGACTTATCACACAAATATACCCGCGTATACTATGCACTCAGACAAAGGTCAATCGTAAACAAAATCTTTTACTCAAGGCGGCCTTGCGTCGAGTCTAGCTGTTATAAATTCTAAGGCTCATAATTGTCTCGTCTCGGACTTACCCTTTCTCATTGCCCGTGTTTTCTAATTCACACTTAACACAATGCTATCAGTACATAGTACCTAACATGTACCAGTAACAACGTAAACAAGTCTCTTAAAGGCTAAAGATATCTCTGACTCTTGCCTCGCTTTCCCTGTCGCTCTAACCATAATCACGCCTGCAGGTGCCTAACTATATAAGGCGATGAACGACCATCGATCCAGAAAATTTGAGTCTCTACATCTGTGCTACCTCTAGTCGGACAAACTATCATAAATGGCCTGTTGGCGTAAGCATACAAGTTGTCGAGCGATGCGACCTCCCGCACCATGGCGTCTATTACAGCGGCCACGCGAGGTGGGGTGGCCTCTCTGGATAACACCGCTTTCTCTCAGAACCCTTTGAATCAGCAACTAACTTGGTGAGTCCTCTGCACTGTATCCCTCCTACTAGGACATCCTCCCGTCACATGGCCAGCGGCACGGTATAATAATCTCCCAAACTAGCACGACACCCTGAGGATCATCCTCAGCTCTCTATCCATAGAACTCCCGGGAATGTCGTCTTTTTACTAATGCTTGTGTTACCAGCGGCCGTCATGGCCATGTGAGGAGAGAATGTCCTAGTAGGAGGGATACAGGTGGGATGACAACCTACAGTCGATCTTGATTGGTGGTCCGAGAAAGGTGTTGCGAAGGAGCCACCCCTCTATAAGGCCGTTGTAGTAATGTTCTTATGGGGAGTGTCGTGCTACTTGGATAACTTGTTAGGCTTGCGGTCAGCGGGAACCATTTGCGAAATTGTCGAGCAGGTGGCGGATCTTACGACTCAACTTTCGGGATCGGTGGTGGTTCATCACCGTCTGTAGTTATGCGCCGAGCGAGTTTGATTAGGCGACAAAGGGAATGTGAAGCGATGGTCTGAATATCTTGACCTTAAGAAACTGGTTTAAACCGTTATGGTAGATACGTAATGAGTGCTATGTTCGGTTAGCATTGTGTAAATGTGATAATTCCATGGGTAGTGTGAGATGGAAGTGGTAGCTTTCATGGCGTGGCTGGTAAGATTGTTCGGATCGGGAGCGAGAGTTTAATGCAGTGGGTGGGTTGAGGCCATATCACGAGTCAACCGCGGCCGGAATGTGGTGGGGTCGGTTTGAGGTGGTCATTAGATGATAAGTCACGAGGGTGTTAGGCCCAAGTTTAGGTAACCATCGTGCGAGTTTGTGGATCGTTCGACCGATAGTAGGCCGATGGGGTCAGCCCATCTTGTCTTTTAGTCGGGCCATTTACTCGGCGGGCGTTATGCGAGATGTTGTATATCGAGAGAGGTTGTAAATTGCGCGGGGTTCCTACTTTTATAGCGGCGGTGGGCCGGTTTCGGCTATTTCTTTTGTTTACGGAGGATTTACAGCGGGGTTAGGAACTGGTAAGTCTCGATGTGCATTCACCCTGGAAATTTGGTGTGTTGATTTGAGGGTGTGTGAGGATTATTTTGCCTCTTGTTGAGTGAGTATTATATAGCTACCATTTTAGTATTCGGATGGTGCCTTATGAAGCCTTGTATGGGCGGAAGTGTAGGTTGCGGTCGATTGGTTCGATGTTGGCGAGGTTCGGATAGTTGGCCCTACTTGTTTTGCATGATGTGGGTAAGGTGAAGCTTATCGGAAGAAGTTATTAGCGGCTCGAGTCAGTGAAGTCGTATGGATAATCGGCGTCGACACTGAGTTTAGGTTGGCGGTGGGTCTTCTTGAAGGTACCACCGGAAGGGTGTGAGATTTGGAAAGCAAGGAAACTTAGCAGGTACTTTGGGCATTTCGGATCGTTTGTAAAATAGGCGGGTTACTATAAGTTAGCACCGTCGACTTAGGAGGCGATGCGTCAGGCCTTTCGTATTCTATGATTCGGAAGAGTATCGGAGATCCATCTAGAATGTTCGATTAATGATGACCAAGTTGGAGGTAGTAACCGAGATTTTGGAAAGCGAAGCAATGGCAGAAATGTAGTGCATATAGTAGGAAGAGTTCGAGTGTCTGCGAGAAAATCTGACAGTAAGAAAAAAAAAAGGGCGAAGATGTGTTAAGAAGATGGAAGTGTCCTTTTTATAAGTAAAGATGTGAAGAAAGTATCCTTTGGACCATGGGTGGAGCTATTAGTATTTTTATACGCTTTAGAGATGATTCTTGTGGCTTGGATGTGAGTTTTTGCGCGTCTGTGGTATTATGGCAGTGTGGCATAATTGGTTTCGTAAGTATAGTAGTGAAGACTATCTGAAACGCAGTGTGCTTGGAGACTTAGAAGGAACATTGGGACGAATGTTTCTAAGGAAGAATGTTACACCAGTAGTTCAGTATGTATATGAGGGCGTGCGTGCGAGAATCGTGAGAAAAATTGGAAAGGAAGAAATATGTGATTTTTAGCGGAAAAGTTTCGGATTTTGTGAAGGAAAAAGGTTCGTTAATGGAATTGGATTCCCAGTTTGGTATCGGACTTTTTGGAATATTTGAAATTATGGAATTTTATTTAGGAATTGGTCACGTGGGGCCACGGGAGAAATTCTGGTTTTGTAGGGCCGCTTTATTTTGGATTTTGGCATTACGGATATTTTTGGAAGGCGGAATATTTTGGGCGAGTAGAGGCGACCGTGTCACCCCCGAGGCCCGTGTGGGCGGTGTTGTGGAGTGTTGGGCGTTTTCTTGGTGGACAAGTGGCCCGTTTTGTGGTGGCCACTTGTCCCGTTGTTATGGTGGACAAATGGTTGGCCAACTACCTGCACATGTACCCCATCCTCACGTACACTTGATTTAATCCTAGCCATTGATTTTCCTATAAATACCCACTGTGCAGATTAATTCTTCGTCCAGCAGAAATTCCATGGCAAAATACTCCTCCTCTAGTTGTTTCGTCCCCTCCCTCCTTGTGTAGCTCGTGCGAAACCTCCCCACTTTGTGTAGAAAATACTTCAAGTATTGTTGTATTATCCCAAAATACCTTAGCCTAGTATTCTAGTAGTATTCAGTTATTTCAATACTAGAGCAGGAAAAATACTACTTTATTCGATAGTCGCAAAATGAAGCCACTAGAAAAATCTTCATAGATGGATGGAGTGTTAAGAGAAGTTGTTTAGAAACTTCTAAGGGTTGCTTGGAGGCGGGTTGGAGGCGTAAGGAAGTGGAGCTAAGCGTTGCTCGGGATCGACTTATAAACTTGGATAATTTTGGGCTTATCGAGGTAATGATCTTTACCACTATTGTAATTGGAGATTACATGTTGTAGTAGTTAATAATTGAGTATAAGAGATATTGGAAGAATAATTATAAAGAATTGAATTGTATTTACATTGGGTATGTTCTGATGAGACTTGTAGTATTATTATGGAGTAGAATTGTACGTCAGGTTAGGCGTGTAACCACTAGAATTGTTGGCTTTGTAGCGGGCCTCGATAGAGAGGAGATTTATGTGGTTGCGGGGAGGTGTTGCGAATTTTAGTAGAATAAGGAACCTTGTACTTAGAATTATTCTCTGAAGAGATCTAGAGGTTGATAGGCGTTTTGTGGCCTTTATAGGTTGAAATACTACGAGTAGCGTATTCTACTTGAAGGGTGGAAAAGGCGAGCAAGGTTAGAGTACTTTGGGCGTTTTGCTAATTATGCGATGTCGTCGCGGTATGTGAACCTCTTACATCCTTTCTAGCATGATATTTGTGAAATATATTTAGTGCGGTAGGCCTTGCGTGTGTTTAAAGGAAGTTGATTTTCCTTTTGTGTCCTTGACTTGATTCCAAAGTTAAGTGACTTGTTATGAAATATTAAGGACTTGAATTATGTTAAAAAGTTGTAAAACCTCACTCATTAGTAATGGGTGTGCGGTCTTTTAAAGAATAAAGTTATCTTGATTTCGAAAATAAGAATGGTTTTATCATTGGATTTAAAATGATAACTTGACTTATAAACAACTTGATTTTGGGAAAGGAGAAGTAACTTGATAGGTTACTTGTTTTTAAAAGAGTAAGACACTTGGTTTAAAAAGTATATTGCTACTTGACTTTTAAAGGAAAAGTGCTTTTGTTTTAAAAGAAGGTATGGAAATTGTTTTGGTTTTACTTTGATGTCTTTTGACTTGAGTTTTAAATAATAAGAATCTTGAAGTATTTCAAAAGAGTTATTACCAATTTTGAAAGAAAAGAAATACTTGGTTTCAAAAGCTTAAGTGTTATACTAGCTTTATGGGAAGTTAGGTATAACGACTTAAGGAAGATAGAAGGAACGGTTTACTTATTTGTTTATGAAAGTCTTGTATTGATTTCTGAAAAGTGTAGTAAGATGGTTTGATAAGTAAACATGTTAGGATGCTACGTGTGTTAGTGTCTTGTGATGTTTGTGTAAGGGGTTTCCCTTGTTGTGCTTATGTTGTTTAACGATAAGCCGTTATGTTAGTATTGTACCACTCGCTCTTGACATGTTATCAGGGGTTAAGCGCCCCGTCACGAGGATGCCTCGTGCGGGTCGAGGACCTATGCGAACTCTGAGAGTTCGGGTTAGTCGCGAGAGAATACCTCATGCGGTCATGTGGCCATGCGGACTACGAGTCGGGGCGATGCAGGAGTAGCTACCTCGATGCGGGGAATACCTCATGCGGGCCTAGGTGGCTATGCGGAGTGCGGTGAGTTCGAGTTTGGCGCCATTGATGCGAGGCGAGTTGCGGCCGATCGTATGGCGCGGTCTAGAAAGACCTCGTGATCTGATTTTATAGCATTGTTAGTGCGTGGGTTTTAGTAGTCGGCTATGCGCCGTACTTACCGTCACGGTTTTATTATGACACAGGTGGGACCTGGTGTTCATATGTATTCCTTAGTGCTTTTATATCATGGACTGCCGGCAGTGAGGAAGGAATTCCACGGGCATGATTGATATTGTGGGCATGAGACCCATGGTTATATTGGGTGATGACTTTAAGGTCGTGAGTCCCTGACTTGACATGACTGCTTACATATTGTGTATCGTAAATTGGTTATCATATATGTCTTTTGTTGTTTATAGACTATTATGATTTCATTTCTGATATTTTGATTTCACATACTTGGTACTGTTGTCTTGACCTCCTTGAAAGTGCGTTCATCTGTGGTAGAAGTACGCGATCGTCGATCCTCGCTCATAGGATCACGATTCGGCATTTTAGGAAGCTCCGTTTCTCGGAGGCTTATCTTTGGTTTAGTACCTATTGTAGTAGAATACTTACGTTCGAGTATGGCGGGGCCATGTCCGTCGTTGTTGTTATAACATTCTTAGAAGTGCAGTAAATCTTGTTGTGGCGAGTTTGTAAAAGGGATATGCTATTCAAGCTTTTATATATATATTGAAATGAGCTTTTCTCGAATAAAGCTGTTTCTCCTTCATATTGTTTAATGTCTTGTTTTATATTCATTGGTTACTCGATGTAGGTCTACTTGGGTGCGGGTAAGGCACGATCCGCGGGCGGGTTGGTCGTGACAACGTAGTTTAGCGAAAAGGTATGTGGTATTATACCCGTATTTCGGAGTATGCGTGGGGCGTGCGTGAAAAATTTGAACTTTTACATAGGCTTGGCGAATTAACTTTGTTCACAACGCGATTAGAGTCGTTTTTGTGAAAGCGTTTCCGACTTTCGTAGGGAAAATTACGGCTATGTCATTTTTAATTTTTGCGGATTTTTAGAGAGGCGAAACATTTTGGACCCAAGAGAGGCGACACTTGTCACCTCTCATTGGAACACCTTAGGCGCTAATAGTGGTGGCGAAAATATGGCCATTGTGGTCGAGGGTTGGTAGGATATTTTGTGTTAGTTGGCTATTGTGCACTTGGCAAGATCTTGGCCTACACTTGCTATGCCTTGGCAAGATCTTGGCCATTGGTTGGCCTTGACATCTATAAATACTCGCCCTTTGGAAGACTAATTCATCCATAAATTTGCCTAAGTCTTGGCTCTCTTTCTCCCTTGTGAGGCCTTGGCCAGAGTCCCTCTCCCACTGGCCGAGAGTTCCCTCCCACAGTGGGGTAGGCGAGGGTATACACCACTCCTTGTGGTGCTAGCCAGTAGGGTACCCACTGCTAGTAGTTTTAGTATAAATACCCTCTTCTTGGTAGAAATACTCTCAAAGTATTGTTATAATGCCCAATTACCTTAGTAGTATACCTTGTAGTATTCTAAGGTTATACCTATCTAAAAGCCAGTTATACTATTATACTTCCGTCGGTCACCAAGCCGAAACCACAAGGAAAATCTCCGTGGTTAGTTGGAGTAGTATGTAGAAGTTGGTTAGAAGCTTCTAATGGTGGTTTAAATTTGGTTGGGCCTTGTGAGTTGGAGCTAAACGTTGCCCGGGATCGACTTTATACTTGGATAATTATGGGCTTATCGAGGTAAATATGTTGTCCCTCTATTGTAATTGGAAATTACATGATTGCTAGACTATATAGTTGAAGTATACTATATATAGAACTGAACATTGTTATCGGCAATGTCTTTGGACTTAAGCTTTGAATAATACTTACGGCAATGTCTGCGACTTAAGCTGAATAATTAGAAACCTTTTGAAGAAAATCTTGGCGTAATTACATAGGGTGTATTACGGTAGACTTGTGTAACTTTTACGTGAGGTAGAATTGTGCACGTCCGGTTTAGGCGTATAACCCCATAGTTGGCTTGGTAGTCGGCCAGATAGAGGAGGAGATTTCTGTTGTTGCGGGAAGTCTTTGCGAATTTTACGTAGAATGTTCTCTGAAGAGATCTAAATGTTAATAAAGCGCCTTGTGGCCTTATAGGTTGAAGTACTACGTATGGGCGATCTACGTTGGCTTAAGGAGTAGGCGGTTGGAAGTACTTGGGCGTTTTGCTATTAGTCGATGTCGTCGCGGTATGTGAACCTCTTCCTACCTTTTCTAGCATGATATGTGTATAACTATGTAATGCGGTGAGCGTCACGTGTGTTAAACGTATTTGATTGGTTAGAAACATAAAGTGTTATAACGGCTTTATGGGAAGTTGGTTATAACAGCTTTATGTAAGTAAGAAAATGCTTTATGGTTTTAAAAGGTAACTGATTTGAATTATAACTAACTTAATGTGTAATAATAAAGAATCTTGAAGTATTTCAAAGAATCTTTGAATCATTTTTATGAAGAATAATACTTGGTTTTGAAAACATAAGAGTTATACTAGCTTTATGGGAAGTTAGGTATAACGTCTTAAGAATGGTAAAATGAATGGTTTATTGATCTTAAAAGATAAGAGATTTAACTTGTTTTACTTGGTAATTAACATTTTGTTAAAAAATGTTGTAAAACCTCGTTCATGAGTAATGAGTACTTGATTTTTAAAAAGCGATAATATTCTTGATTTGGAAATCGAGAATAAGTATCGAACAAACCACGTAGCGCTAATAAAGGGACATGTTTTGACTAATAATGTTTTAGTAAAACCAGTAGAAACTTCCATCTGCATAGAAACTAAGATGAGACAAAATGATGTTACATTTCCTAGATCATGGCTGCTTAAATAAGATTGTTATAAACAAGAATAACCTACTCACGTATCAGACATATGTTTCTCAAATTGCTTTTAAAGGAGAATTATGTCATTAAGTGATTAAAATTATGAACTACGAAACCTTTCGAAAACGAGAAACTTGAGTAATTGAAATTAGGCAAACTTGAAACATTTGGGAAAGAATGTTGTTACTTGATTTTACGAAGAGAAGTGTTTTGATTTACTTCAAATGATAATCACTCTATTTTTATTTACTACGGGTATTGTGTGACTTTCCTAAACGTAACGTATCTTTTAAAAGATAATGTATGAAGTACTTTGGGAATAGATACTCGATCTTGATTAATCATATAATAGAAGGTACCTTGTGTGTATAACTTGATTGTGTTGGCCTTGTAATACTTTCTTGTTGATTTGATAAGTAGACGTGATATGATGCTATGTGTGTTAGTGTCTTGTAATGTTTGTGAAAGAGAGTATTCTTGTTGTGCTTATGTTGTTTAACGATAAGTTGTTATGTTAGTATGATATCACTCACCTCTTGACTTTTCTGGGGTTAGGCTGCCTCCGATGCGGGGTAGACTCGGTGATGCAGGACCGTGATTGAGAATACCTCATGCGGGTCAAGGACCTATGAGGAGCTACGGGAGTTCGAGGTTAGTGATGCGGGGTTATACCTCATGCGATGCATGTGGCCATGCGGACTACGACTCGGGGCGATCAGGAGTAGCTACCTCGATGCGGGGTTATGTACCTATGCGGGCCTATGTGAGTGGCCTATGCGGACTACGAGTCGAGTTAGGCTTGCATGGTGATCTTCTACGGGAAATTGGCCTGCTTGATCATTCGCGGCCTAGAAAAGACTATTCTGATTTAACTATTGTTGCTCTTGTTTATGATATGACCGTATGTGCGGTTACCTTAGTTGTTTCATACATACTTGCCTGATTTTAAAATGATATGTTTTCATTTTAGTACTTTCTGATTTCACATGCTTGGTACTGTTGTCTTGACCTCGCTTGAGCTGCGTTAAATGCGCGTGTTGAGTACGCGATCGTTGATCCTAGTTCTCGGGTCACGATTCGGCGTATGGGAAGCTCGTTTCTCGGAGGCTTATTAGTGGTATAGTCGGCACATCGTTGTAGTATTTACATTCGGGGTATGGCGGGGCCACTGTCCGCCATTTTCTCGTATCATTCTTAGAAGTGCATGTAATCTTGTTGTGGCGAGTTGTAATGGGATGTAGCTGTTCGGTTTTAAAATTGATTTATATATATATCAGTAAGGCAAGTTTTCTCGATTCTTGTTTCTTACTTATAATATTTTCATGTCTTGTTTTATGTTCGATTACTACTCGATGTTGTGTCACTAGGGTGCGGGGTAAGGCACGATCACGGGCCGGGTTGGTCGTGACAAAAGTGGTATCGAGCGATTAATCCTCGGAAAGTGTCTGAGCCGTATCCGATGAAGTCTTGATTATCGGTGTGTTGTGCACCACGCGATGTCGGAGGCTATAGGATATTTAGGATTTGTTTCTATTCTTCTCACTCTGAGATCGTGCCTTAGAGTTGTGTTGTAAGTTGGACTCTCGCGTATTTCTTTCCACTTGCAGTTATGCCTCGCGTGGGCAACCGGGCGGGAGGCGAGGCGGCAGGAAGGCTGCAGTAGAGTTGAGAGGGTTCTGAGAGCCGAGCCCAACCATCACTTTGAGTTAGGTGCCGTTCGGGAAGTTATGCTCGTCGCGGCCCAGTGAGTTTGCACGGCGGCGATTCCTGCTGCGGCCACGACATTTGAACCTTGGTTCCACGGCCGAAGCAGAGAATTTAGATTGTGAAAAGACAACCTATTACGGTATGGATTTGGCTACGAGTGTATCTGGATGTCTGCGAGTCTTGATGAATATCTTAGAAGGGGTTGTGCGAGTAATTCTTGATTGAAGCTTGAGCATGGCACGTATGCGGGCTTATGCGGCGAGCCAAAGCGTAGAGATCAGCGGGTTAACGAAGGGCGGCGAGAAGAGGCGAGCGGCAAGGTCCTTTGGTAACTTTAGTCGAGTCACCTCGCGTGATTAGATTATGCATATCCGCGGTCTGAAAGGTCCTCCGCGAGATTCGGGGCGTTCGGGGTATGCGAGGAGTTGGTCGAGCTCAAGCTTAGGTTCCACGGCTACTGCGTAGGTTCGGCCGGCCGGATTGATTTTCCCCAGTGTTCACGGTGTAATGACGTCGTCGGGTAATGTCATCTTTTAGTTAGTACTTGTTTTACTCGGCCGTCGAGTGCGATGTCGAAAGAGTGTCCTTGTAGGAGGACTTAGCCGAGGATCGATGGGTAGTCGTCACCTTCGCCCAGCTATCGCCTGCAGGCGAGTTTGATTAAACGACTTTGGGAGTGGGCGATGAATCTGAGTTTATCCTTAACCCTGCAGAGATTGATGCGTATGATGAGATGAGTATATCTTAAGTGCTATGTTACGATAGCGATGGGTAATTTGTGATTAGAAATCATGGTTAATGTAGGGAAGATTGGGGATAGAAAGTGTGAGCCTTAGAGTGTTATGCGTGGAGACCTTAGAGGTAAGGCCGTCTCGAGTAAAAGATGTATTGTTTATGTTTGACCGCTTATAGGAGTGCATAGTGCGTGAATTATGTTTGTGGGATGAGTCACGAGTAGTGTGGAATGAAGAGGGTAGTTGAGCTAAGAAGACCAGCTAGGTTTCGTAGCGTGATTAATGAAGTTTTCCGCCAGGGAGCTAGCGTTTTGCGTTGGGTCGGGTTGAGGCCACGTTGCGGGTCAACCAGCGGCATGTTTGGTGGTGGGGTCGGTTTGTGGTGGTCCCACTTGTGCTAAGTCGTAAGGGTGTTTGGCCCAAGTTTAGTTAACAGTGTCTGAGTTCGTGGATCGTTCGACCGATGGTCGGGCGAGGAGGTCGGCCGTCTTGTCTTCTAGCAAAGATCGTTTACTCGGCAGTGTTGATTTATCGGAAAGGTTGTAAGGCTGCACGGGGTGCCTAACCTTCACCTTGTGTCGAGCAGTGGAGCCAGTGCGGCTGTTTTGTTTACGGAAGTTTTACCAAGCGGGGTTAGAACTCGGGTGAGTCTCAGAATCGCATTCGCCCTCGGGCCAGTGTGTGGATTTCAGGGGTAGTTGTGGGGATTGTTATCTCCTGTTGGGGAAATGTTTTATAGCTACCATTTCAGTGTTCGAATATCTCCTTGTGGCGCGCTTGTAGGGGCGGAAGTGTAAGTTCTTGGTCGATTGGTTCGGCGTTGGCAAGGTTCGAATAGTTGGTTCATCGTGTTGGCGAGGATGTGGATAGGGAGAAGCTTGTCTAGAAGAGGTTACGGCGGCTCGGAGAAATCGTGCGGATAATCGGCGGCGCTTAGAGTTGAGGTTGTGGTCGGTCTTCTTGAAAGTACCACCGGGTTGGGTGTAGCGAGTTTTGGAGAAGCAGAGGAACTTAGCGAGTTACTTTGGGCCACTTTTAAGTTCATGTGAAGAATAGGCGGGTTGCCTATATGTTAGCTTTGCCGTCAGGCTTAGGAGTCAATCGTCCGGTCTTCGTATTGTTATGGCGGGAAAGTATCGGAGATCCGTCAGTGTTCGATTAATGATGACCACGTTAGAGATAGTAACCGAGTTTTGGAAAGCGAAGCGATGTCGAAATGTGGTAAGAGTTCGAGTGTCTGACGACCTCGGGGATCGCGTGCGGCCGGTACCATTTGTTAGGTCGCGGGTGACACTAGAACCTCGCGGCAAAGTGACAAAAGTGGTATCCACGGCGAGTAAAGGGAGAAGCGAGCATGTATTGCGGCGAGATGTGACCATTTCTTTTGTTTGGAAAAAGTGTGGAGGAAGTATATTTTAGACCCGGAGAGGTGTTTGTGGTGATGTTAGAGGTGATTCCTCGTGGACTTGGATGTAAGTATTTTCTTGTGATTGTTTTACGTGGCCATTTGTGGCGGGATTGTTCGTAAGCATAGTAGTGAAGACTATCTTGGCGCCGCGTTTGTTTGAGACTTAGAAGGAACATTGGGACGAATGTTTCTAAGGAAGGAGAATGTTATACCGTATTTCCAGTATGCGTGGGGCGTGCGTAGAAAAATTTGAACTTTTACATAGGCTTGGCGAATTAACTGTTCCTGACACGGATTAAGTCGTTTTTGTGAAAGCGTTTCCATGACTTTCGAAGGGAAAATTACGGCTATGTCATTTTAATTTTTTCGGATTTTTCGAGAGGCGAAACATTTTAGACCAACAAGAGGCGACGCTTGTCACCTCTCATTGGAACACCTTGAGGCGGTAATAGTGGTGGCGAAAGTATGGCCATTGTGGTCGAGGTTGGTAGGATATTTTGTGTTAGTTGGCTAGTGTGCACTTGGCAAGATCTTGGCCTACACTTGCTATGCACTTGGCAAGATCTTGGCGTTGGTTGGCCTTGGCGTCTATAAATACCCACTTTGGAAGACTAATTCATCCATAAATTTGCCTAAGTCTTGAAAGCTCTCTTTCTCCCTTGTGAGGCCTTAGCCAGAGTCCTCTCCCACATGGCGAGAGTTCCCCACAGTGGGGTAGGCGAGGGTATCACCTCCTCGCTTGTGGTGCTAGCAGTGGGGTACCCACTGCCTAGTAGTTTTAGTATAAATACCCTCACTCTTGGTAGAAATACTCTCAAAGTATTGTTATAATGCCCAATTACCTTAGTAGTATACCTTGTAGTATTCTAAGGTTATACCTATCTAAAGCCAGTTATACTATTATACTTCCGTCGGTCACCCAGAAACCCTAAGGAAAATCTCCGTGGTTAGTTGGAGTAGTATGTAGAAGTTGGTTAGAACTTCAAGGGTGGTTTAGAAGCGGGTTGGGCGCGGAGTTGGAGCTAAGCGTTGCGAGGATCGACTTTATACTTGGATAATTATGGGCTTATCGAGGTAAATATCTTGTCCTCTATTGTAATTGGAAATTACATCATTGCTAGACTATATAGTTGAAGTATACTATATATAGAACTGAGCGTTGTTATCGGCAATGTCTTTGGACTTAAGCTGAATAATACTTACGGCAATGTCTCGCGACTTAAGCTGAATAATTAGAAACCTTTTGAAAGAAAAGTCTTGAGCTGTAATTACATGGGGCGTATTCTGATGGACTTGTGTAACTTTTACGTGAGGTAGAATTGTGCGTCGGTTTAGGCGTATAACCCCAGTGGTTGGCTTGGTGGCGGCCCAGATAGAGGAGGAGATTCTGTTGTTGCGGGGAGGTCTTTGCGAATTTTACGTAGAATGTTCTCTGAAGAGATCTAAATTTTAATAAAGCGCCTTGTGGCCTTATAGGTTGAAGTACTACGTATGGCGCGATCTACGTTGGCTTAAGGAGTAGCGGCGGTTGGAAGTACTTGGGCGTTTGCTATTAGTCGATGTCGTCGCGGTATGTGAACCTCTTATACCTTTTCTAGCATGATATGTGTATAACTATGTAATGCGGTGAGGCGTGCATGTGTTAAACATATTTGATTGGTTTGAAACATAAAGTGTTATAACGGCTTTATGGGAAGTTGGTTATAACGACTTTATGTAAGTAATGAAAATGCTTTATGGTTTTAAAAGGTAAGCGATTTGACTTATAACTAACTTAATGTGTAATAATAAAGAATCTTGAAGTATTTCAAAAGAATCTTGAATCATTTTTATGAAGAATAATACTTGGTTTTGAAAACATAAGAGTTATACTAGCTTTATGGGAAGTTAGGTATAACGTCTTAAGAATGGTAAAATGAATGGTTTATTGATCTTACAAGATAAGAGATTTAACTTGTTTTACTTGGTAATTAACATTTTGTTAAAAAATGTTGTAAAACCTCGTTCGCGAGTAATGAGTACTTGATTTTAAAAAAGCGATAATGTTCTTGATTTGAATCGAGAATAAGTATCGAACAAACCACGTAGCGCTAATAAAGGGACATGTTTTGACTAATAATGTATTAGTAAAACCGGTAGAAACTTCCATCTGCATAGAAACTAAGATGAGACAAAATGATGTTACATTTCTAGATCATGGTTTGCTTAAATAATATTGTTATAAGCAAGAATAACTACTCGCGTATCGGACATATGTTTCTCAAATTGCTTTTAAAGGAGAATTATGTCATTAAGTGATTAAAATTATGAACTCTGAAACCTTTGAAAGCGAGAAACTTGAGTAATTGAAATTAGGCAAACTTGAAACATTTGGGAAAGAATGTTGTTACTTGATTTCTGAAGAGAAGTGTTTTGATTTACTTGAAATGATAATCACTCTATTTTCATATACTACGGGTATTGTGTGACTTTAAGTAAGCGTAGCGTATCTTTTAAAAGATAATGTATGAAGTACTTTGGGAATAGATACTCGATCTTGATTAATCATATAATAGAAGGTACCTTGTGTGTATAACTTGATTGTGTTGGCCTTGTAATACTTTCTTGTTGATTTGATAAGTAGACGTGATATGATGCTATGTGTGTTAGTGTCTTGTAATGTTTGTGAAATAGAGTATTCTTGTTGTGCTTATGTTGTTTAACGATAATCTGTTATGTTAGTATGATATCACTCACCTCTTGACTTTCTAGGGGTTAGGCGCCTCCGTCAGGGGTAGACTCGGTGATGCAGGACCGTGATTGAGAATACCTCATGCGGGTCGAAGGGACCTATGCGGAACTACGGGAGTTCAGGTTAGTGATGCGGGGTTATACCTCATGCGATGCATGTGGCGTGCGGACTACGAGTCGGGGCGATGCGAGGTAGCTACCCTCGATGCGGGGTTATGTACCTATGCGGGCCTATGTGAGTGGCCTATGCGGACTCACGAGTCGAGATTAGGCTTGCGTGGTGATACTACGGAAATTGGCCTGCTTGATCATTGCGGCCTAGCAAAGACCTGTTACAGTTTAACTATTGTTGCTCTTGTTTATGATATGGCACTATGTGCGGTTACCTTGGTTGTTTCATACATACTTGCAAAACTGATTTTAAAATGATATGTTTTCATTTTAGTACTTTACAGTTTCACATACTTGGTACCTGTTATCTTGACCTCCTTGAAATTTGCGTTCATCTGCGCGAGTTGAGACACGCGATCGTTGATCTAGTTCTCGGTCACGATTCGGTGTATGGGAAGCTCGTTTCTCGGAGGCTTATCGGTGGTATAGTCACATGTCGTTGTAAATATTTACATTGGGGTATGGCGGGGCCTGTCCGCCATTGTTATCGTATCATTCTTAGAAGTGCATGAAATGCTTGTTGTGGCGAGTTGTAATGGGATGTAGCATTCGGTTTAAAAATTGATTTATATATATATGCCGTAAGGCAAGTTTTCTCCGATTACTGTTTCTTACTTCATAATATTTTCATGTCTTGTTTTATGTTCCGCTGATTACTCTGATGTTGTGTCACTAGGGTGCCCGGGGTAAGGCACCAGTCACGGGCCCGGGTTCGGGTCGTGACATGAACTATCTCCTCTTCTATCATGATTCCTTAAGATAAAGAAAGTAAGTTCTACTCCTTAAATGATCCATTCCTTGGTTGTACTTGGATTTCCTAATATAGAATTTGTTCTATGTACTTCCTTGATTGTACTTTGATGTTTAAATTGTAAGTTGTATAATTCATTTCCTTAGTGAAGTTTGGATTCTTAAAAGTGAAAGTATTTTACTTAAAGTACATAGAGTCTTGAAAAGGAAGTGGTTTCCAAATCTTTTGGCTAGTGTCTTAGTTCCAAAACCTAATGGTCGTTTTAATGACTTTAGGGGAGTCAAAGGAGTGATTTACTTAATTGTTTTAAAAGAGGAGAAACGACATGATTTAAGAGATGTAACTTGTTTTAAAGGTGTGAGTTACTTGGGATTTAAAAGTATAAGCTACTTGTTTTCTAAAGATTTAGAGGCTTGAAGTATTTTGAAAGTTAAGAAACTTGATTTGAAAGTTAGTGATACTTGGTTTTAAGTATAAGTCTCTTGGTTATAAAAAGAATGAAATTGTCTAAAAACCATAAAGGGTTATAACGGCTTTATGGGAAGTTGGTTATAACGGCTTTATGGAAGGTTTAGAAAGTTGTCTATTTTTTATTAATGGGCATAAGTTTCCTAGATTGTGAAAATTTGAAGTTACTTGGTTTCAAGCTTTGAAATGAGTTTCTAAAAAGTGTAGTAACTTACGTTGAAAAAAATGACACACCTTGATACTATGGGTGTTAGTATCTTGGGGTTTTACATAAAAAAGAGTCTTTTGAAAAGAATGTACGTACGTAGTACTTTGGCTTGTTTAATTGAGAATTATTCTATGTGTGCCTTGATAAGTACTTTGGCTTGGTTAATTGAGAATTATTCTATGTGTGCCTTGATAAGTACTTTGGCTTGATTAATTGAGAATTGCCTATGTGTGCTGGTGATAGCCTTTGAGTGCAAGTATTATGTTTTATTACGTTGCCGCGACTCTCGGTTGGAGGATCGGTTGTCTTGTAGTAAGTTACTTGGACGTACCTGTCACGACCCGTTCCGGGGCAGTGGTAGTGCCTTACCGCACCCAGTAGTCACATCAGTGTCGGTGAATATAAAAACAAGGCGAGGAAACAATATGAAAAGAAAGCGGTTTATACGAGAAAAAGTTGCCTTCGGCGTAAATATATATCAAAGTTTGGCGATTACATCCCAACTATACAATAGGACTACAGACCTGCAGGAAGTAAACAACTATGGCGGGACGGGGCCGCCATACCACTGAATGTACAAAACTATCTACAACGGGAGATCATACCCGAAAGTCGAGCCTCGGAGAAGATGGAGCTCACGACATAAAGAAAGATCCTAAAGCGAGGATCAGCTACACTTCCCTTTACTGCGGCATGAGCGGCCCAGAAGAGGTCGATCTGCGGTACCCGGTATTTGAAGCGTAAAATGCGGAAATGAAATCAAGTGTTTAAAACCATTTGTAATTACAACCAGTTAAAGCGCACGTAGTGCCACATAAACAAGAGCAAAATAGATATAATGTAGCGGTCTTTTCTAGGCGCTAATGATCGAAGCAAGGCCAATCGCCCATAGTATCATTATCGTGCCTAATCTGGACTTCCGCGGCCAGCATGGGTCGCGCATAGACCGCGTGAGGTATTCCTCGCGTCGGGGTAGCTAACCCGGTACCTCGCGGACTCATGATCGCGTAGTCGCGTAAACCGCGTAGTCACACGGACCGCGTGGCATCCCTCGCGTCGGGATAATACACCGGAATGATCAATCACGGAACTCCGCGACTCGCATAGTCACCACAGACCGCATGGCGTATAGACCAGCATCAAGGGTGGCAAGCCCTCGGTATAACAAGTCGAGGGGTATGTGATATAATATGATCTAGCGGTCTTAACGTTTAACAGCGTAAGCCTGACAAGAATAACCCCCTTACAACATCACAAGACACTAACACGCGTAGCATCGCTAACATGTTTACTTACAAACCATCTAACTACACTGCGGAAATCAATACAAGACTTTTCATAAACAAATAAGTAAAACCGTTCCTTTTATCTTTCTTAAATCGTTATACCTAACTTCCCGTAAAGCTAGTATAAATCTTAAGCTTTACGTTTAAAAATCAAGTATTACTCTTCTTTCAAAAATGATTCATAATCCTTTTGAAATACTTCAAGTTTCTTATTATTTAGACTCGAGTCAAAAGGCGTCAAGTAAAACCATGTTAGGTTAACACACGTCGTCTGCGTACTATATATATACTTTAAAATATCATGCTTAAGAGGATAGGAAGAATCACATACCTCGCCGTGAAATCCACTTGCAAGTCGAATATGTGCGCGAGTATCGACTATAATAGTCAAATCGTCTATCAGCGTCTGACTATCTTGTAGAATATTCTAGCGGAGGGTTCTATTCTACGGAAAATTGGGCAGCATTTCCCTACAGTCAAACTACCCAGTCTCTGTAGATACGATCACATGTAAGTCTGACTCAATTCTTCTTCTTTTATACCGCCTACTGTGATTCTGGTCGATTCTATTCTTTTATATCAGTACATATCTTATACACAACTCTTAACTATTCTTATATGTAATCTTGATTACAATAGAAGGACAAGAGTGTTTACCTCGATAAGCCCAAAAATTATCCAAGTTAAATGTCGATCTGAGCGAGGTTTGGCTCACAATTGCACGCTCAAAGCTCGAGAACCATAGAAGTTTCTAAACAACTTTTACTTAAATACTATAAGGGATTTGGGGCTAGGGTATTTTGGAATAGTAACTATACTAGAAGGCAACTTTCTTGAAAGGGGGTCTCGGTAGAAGCCACGAGGAAGGGGAGAGAGTTGGGGCGAGAACACTAATACAAGGGAGAGGATTTTGAGACTTAGAAAGTGTGGAGTGGATGAAGAAGTCTTCACTCGAGGGGGTATTTATAGAACACTCGAGACGAGATTAAAACAAGTGGAGGTTGGGATTAGGATCGTGTGAAGATGAGGTCTTCGACCAAGTGTCTCCCACAATATTAGGACATATGTCACCGATATTGGAACACATGCCGCCTGACAATGAGCCATGTGGACTCCACTACCTCGCAAAAACCGTCCACCTCCTACCTACTCCCACTCACGCAAAATCAGCTTGCAAGACTTGACCAATTGACTTGCCAGCTAGGCCCGATTCGTCGAGCAAAGCCAACTAAGGGTGACACGTATGCCTCACAAAATCGAAAATATTTCGTTTCTCGGAAAAATCCGTGTCGGTTAAAAATATTTAAAGCGTAGAATTTCCTATGATGTTGGAATCTTTTAGTCAGCTTACAATTTCACTCCTAACCTAATTAGGGTTTGTACAAGCGTCGTCGTCCTCGTACATACTCGGAAATCTGGGTATAACATTCTCCTCGTAGAAATATTCGTCGAATGTTCCTTCTCAAGGCCCGATAACGATAAAGTTCCTCATGCGTAAGCGGTTTGCAAATGCCACAGCGTAGCCCGCAATCTGACAAAGCATATATGGTAATGAAATCAACAAGTAGGAAAGTAAGTTACGGAGGTGTGGGAATAGGTGAGGATACTTAGCCTCATGTCTCACCGACTTCCCGCGTCATCTCCTCACGAGCTCGTTCATACGAAGACTTTGTGGAAGCCGCGACGCTGGTGCGGGCGCCTAACACGGCGATCGATTATCGCTATGGAATCTCCTAATCGATAACCCGCCGATCCACTGGACATCGTCAATCGGGTGTACCACAGATGGATCCGATCGTCTCGCCGGCATAGAAACATGAAAAAGCGGATGCCGCCTCGAGATCGGACGGCGGATCAACTCATAGGCAACCTTGCCTATCTGCGGACAATCGTCTGACCCGATGTACCTTGGTGAGTTTCCCTTTCTTCGAATCTCATCGCACCGCCATGGGTGACACGCGAGAAAACCCAATCATGACCTTAAACTCCGGATCTGAAGCGATGATGATCTGCGTCGACTTGCGACTACGGTGTCGATGCTTAGCTCACGGATAAGCTTTACCTTATCCGCTGCTGTGAACGGTGCGGTCCCACTTGCACCTCGCCTACATCGAAACCAGACTATCGACGATCTGCGCTTCCTCATACAAGGCCTCGTAAGGCGCCGTATGAATCTTGGAGTGGTAGCTATTATTATCATGAAACTCAACTAGAGGCAAATGATCCTCGGCTACCCACGAAGTCAATAACACGGGCTCGCGACATATCCTCGTAGTGCGGATAGTGCGCTCCGCTTTGTCCGTGCATGCGAGGATGGAATCGATACTCGAGCTCGCTGCGTCCTAATCCATACGGAAGGACCTCAGGAAGTTAGCGTAAGCGGGCTCCTGCATGCGATATGATGAAATAGGGACCCGTGCGATCGGCGATCTCTCGGATGTAAAGTGCGGCATAATCCTCGGTAGAAAAAGTCGTCACGATGGGAAGAAAGTGGGCTGATTTAAATCGACTGTCGGCGATAACGGATAGAATCATGCTTCCTGCGAGTGCGAGGTAATCACGTGATAAAGTCGTGTTGATCACCTCCACTTCGGTCGGGATCTCTGTAAATGCGCAACAAACCACGGGCCTGCGGTGCTCTGCCTTCGCTGCGACAACCACGGGCGAGCCTGAGCTCTGCAGCGTCCTCTTGAGCCGTCCCGCTGATACGGTCACGAGGTCGTGGTACATCTTGATCGACCGGATGGATAGAGTAGCGTCTTGCGTTGTGTGCTTCCACAGAACCTTTGCGAGAAGTCTGCAATATCAGGAACACACAACACCTCGAACCTTAGCACCCGTCGGTGCTACCTCAAGGACCCTTCCGCGCGAAGGCGCGTATCGCGGTGCAGCGTCAAGCGGATCCTCAATTGTTGCCTCTTCGCCTCGCCGGCGATGGAAGACTCGGCAACCTCTCGAACTCGGACAGCTGCTATCGAGAATCAATCAATCGGACTCGAGGCTGCTAAGCGATGTAAATCGCGAACCGTACCCTCTTCTGCATGCGCATCGATAGACTCCCGTGACCGACTACGACTAGGCGTCTTCCATAACATTGGCCTTGCTGGGTGAGTACGGGATGTCAACATCGTAATCCTTGAGTAACTCTAACCACCGTCTGTCGTAAGTTCGGCTCCTCTGGTGAAGATATCTTTGGAGCTCTTGTGAGTGCGTATAAATATCCACATGAACTCCGTTACAAATAGTGCCTCAGGATCTTGGCGTGAATCACGCGCGACTCAAATCATGGGTGGGTATTTCTCTCATGCTTCTTAAGGTCGGGATGCGTGCGCTATAACCTTGCCTGCTGCGTCAACACGTCCCACCGATGCGGCATCTGATACGACATGGCGTCTGGACCTGCGGAAGAGTAAGAGCGAGGCGGTCGTCGATCTCTCGCCGACAGCGGAAACCACGCTCGCGAGAATCAGTCCGCTGAAACTTAGCGCATACGAGTCGGCCTAGTCAATGGTGCGAGATAGAAGCAAACTTCTCCACGAACCGCCGATAATAACGCGAGGCCCGAGCTACGCGCCTGCGCCGGATGGTAGGTCTAGGCCAACTCATTGCCTCGATCTTGGCGTATCCACTGAATACCATCGGCCAGATAATATGCCCGAAAAGCCACGAAGTCAACGAACTCGCGCTTGAAAACTTGGCGTATAACGGTGGTCTAGAGAACTCGGCATAGTCGCCGAATGCTCGCGTGCTCGCTCTGGCGGGAATAAACCAAGATGTCATCAATGAACACTATCACAAGCGTGTCCAAAAATGGCGAACACTCGATTCATCAAATCCATGAATCTGCGGAGCATTGGTCAAACCGAAAGACATAACCACGAACTCATAGTGCGTCTGGATCAGGAATGCGATCTAGGGATATCCGTCTCTCAACTACTTTGATGATAGCGATCGCGGATCAATCTTGGAGAAACATCTCGCACCTGCGGTGGTCGAACAAATCATCAATCACAGGAAGGGTATCTTTTCTTAATAGTCACCTGTTGTTTGTAATCAACACACATGCGCGGCGTCCATCCTTCTTCTTCACGAACAATCTGGCGCTCCCGGGGAGAAACACTGGGCTGATGAAGCCGCTTCTCGACAAATCTCTCAGTGGTCCTTGACTCTCTCAACTCGGCGGTGGCATTACGTATGGCGGAATGGAAATAGGCGGAAGTGTCTGCAACTCTGTCGATACAAAACTCTATCTCCTCTCGGGAGGATGCAGAGGTCGTGCGGAAACACGTGGGAAATCTCGACTCTGGGCGGTGAAGATGCGGTGCGCGACCTCGATGTCGAACACGAATGAGATGGTAGATGTACCCGCCACGCACCGTCTTCCCAGCCTTGAGGTAGGAAATAAACCTACCGCCGGCGACCACGGTGTTCCTCCCGCTCGATAGCGGCTCCCGAAGCTGGGAACCGTACCTCTCTCCTGCGATCTACCTTTGGCGTGCGAAGCTAGCCAATCCATACCCGTGATCGCGTCGAAATTAGTCATGTCGACTCTATCAAGTCGGCTGGGTCGGCGACTACATAAAATCACGGGGCAAGCTCATACACCGCCGAGCTACCGAATCACCCTGGCGTAGCTACCTCAAAAGGGTCTATGGACTCGGGCTCACATCCTATCCTACTAGCGATAAGGGAGATATATGGGGCCAGTAGAACCGGATCTATCGGGCATACACGTCCTGACATGGCCCGATAAGGTACAGTGGCGACATCGGTGAGGCCTCACGGTCTGCCCGGTGGACAAGGCATAAATGCGATTACGAGGACCGCTAGGCTGAGTCGCGCCACGACCTGCGCGCGACCTGCTGGTCCATGAGTACCACGCCTCGGGCGATAGCTGTGGGGATGAACCCGACAGCACTGTGGTGACCCCTCCCATCAAGCGCCGCAGTCGGACGGGCTCTCGCATAGTTACCTGCTGGCCTGAAGTATAGCAAACTCCGAAGTAGTACCACAACTCCATAATGGAATCTACCACATCGGACCGCTGGCGGACCTCGATTGGTTGCACCGCTACCACGGAAGTCCCGAAGTCTGGGGCCCTAACACGCCCCGAATACCTGGCATGCGAAGGCGGTGCGGGAGTGCTCTGGTGGGCGTGGTGCAAATCTCGGCTTCTTTGAGGCTATCCACCCGAGCTACCAAAGATCCGGCCGTCTTGGCCTTCTGCTGGCGATATCACAGTCGACCGTCGGTCTCTACGCTCCTCGCACCCAGTGCATGAGCACGAATGCGGGCAATGTCCGTGCGGTGAAAAACCACGCTGAGCAAGACTACGCGGATAATCATCTAACCCGATGGCGTGGCGGTGCACTCGGTCCTCGTATGCGCTACTAGCGCGAGGACATATCGAGCAGCGAATCAAACTCAGCGTTGTACTCACTAGCAGTGCGCCCTCTGCATCTCGGCATCAAAACTTATCGGCGTGCCTGCCGTACGTGGAGGCAAGAAGTGAGTGAGAAAAGCCTCGAGAACTTCGTCCCAAATAGTGGAGGCGCGTGCTCTCCGGGATAGCTCGCGAATCAAACGATCATGCGGTATCACGCGGCCGATGCGAAGATCACGGACTCGGTCTCGAAGCCTTGATCACTCGCATGATCCTCTGGCGGCGGATGAACTCCTGCGGATCATCCTCGAGGCCTCGACCGTAGAACTGCGGCGGGCTCTGACTCGAGAAAATCCGTAGTCTCGGTTTGTCAATCTAGGATGTACCGCGGGTGCTCTTTGGGCTGCTGCGTCGGCCTATCCTCGTATGCCCACGATCACGGCGATGGCGGATCTCTCTGTAACCCGTCTAAATACGCTCCGGTGTGAGGCGGAGTGCGAGTGCGTGGTCTCATCGGCCCGCTGCGGCTCTAAACCTGCTTTGAAATTTGGCGGCGTCGTGGAACTCGTAGTCTGCGGTATCGCCTCGGGTATAGGCCGGGCACGAGCCTCGTGACTCTCGGTGTCTACTAGCGACTCCGCCGTGCCTTGCCATACGGGCGGGTTGCCTTGCGTGGAGGCATAAGCGTTAAAAAGAAATCGTTAGAGGTCCGACATAACCGCGACTCTAAGGCGCGATCTCGAGTGAGAAGAATGAAACCAATCCTAAATATCCTATAGCCTCACGATTATTGGTGTGGTGCGCGACACGCGATGTCGAACTACTAGATGCGATGCGTAGACACTTTACGAGGATTAAGCGCTCACGATACCACTTTTGTCACGACCGTTAGGGGCGTGGTGGTGCCTTACGGGCACCCAGTAGTCACATCCAGTGTCGGCGGAATATAAAAACAAGGCGAGAAACAATATGAAAGAAAGCAGTTTAAGCGAGAAAAAGTTTCCTTCGGCGTAAATATATATCAAAAGTTTGTGATTACATCCCAGTATGCAATAGGACTCTGAGACCTCTGAGGAAGTAAACAAATATGGCGGGACGGGGCCCGCCATACCTGAATGTACAAAAACTATCTCTGACAACGGGGAGATCATGCCGAAAGTCGAGCCTCGGAGAAGATGGAGCTCACGGCGAAGAAAGATCCTAAAGCGAGGATCATTACTACTTCGCTTTACTGCGGCATGAGCGCGGCCCCGGAGTCGATCAATAGGTACCAAGTATGTGAAAGCGTAAAAATGCGGAAATGAAATCAAGTGTTTAAAACCATTTGTAAGTACAACGGTTAAAGCGCACATAGTGCCGCAACATAAACAAGAGCAAAATAGATATAATGTAGCTGGTCTTTTCTAGGCGCTAATGATCGAAGCAAGTCGATCGCCCGTAGTATCATTATGCGTGCCTAATCTGAACTTCCGCGGCCGCATGGGTCACGTAGACCGCGTGAGGTATTCCTCGCGTCGGGGTAGCTAACCGGTACCACTCGCGGACTCCGCGATCGCGTAGTCACGTAAACGCGTAGTCACGCGGACGCGTGAGGCGTCCCTCGCGTCGGGATAATACACGGAATGATCAATCACGGAACTCCGCGACTCGCGTAGTCACGCGACCGCATAGGCGTATAGACCGCGTCAAGGGTGGCAAGCCCTCGGTATAACAAGTCGAGGGGTATGTGATATAATAATAGTCTGCGGTCTTAACGTTTAACAGCGTAAGCCTGACAAGAATAACCCGCACCTGACATCACGAGACACAACACGCGTAGCATCATAACATGTTTACTTGCCAAACCATCTTACTACACTTTGCAGAAATCAATACAAGACTTTTCATAAACAAATAAGTAAAACCGTTCCTTTTATCTTTCTTAAGTCGTTATACCTAACTTCCCATAAAGCTAGTATAACTCTTAAACTTTCTGTTTAAAACTCAAGTATTACTCTTCTTTCAAAAATGATTCATAATCCTTTTGAAATACTTCAAGTTTCTTATTATTTAGACTCAAGTCAAAAGACGTCAAGTAAAACCATGTTCGATTAACACGTATGCGTCTAGTACTATATATATACTTTAAAATATCATGCTTAAGAGGATAGGAAGAATCACATACCTCATAATGAAATCCACTTGCCAGTCGAATATGTCGTGTGAATATCAACTATAATAGTCAAATCGTCTATCAGCGTCTAGACTATCTTGTAGAATATTCTAAGCGAGAGGGTTCTGCATTACGGAAAATTGGCGGCATTTCCCTACCCGTCAAACTACAGTCTCTTTAGATCTGGTCACATGTAAATCTGACTCAATTCTTCTTCTTTTATACCCTTCTGCGTGATTCTGGTCGATTCTATTCTTTTATATCATACATATCTTATACACAACTCTTAACTATTCTTATATGCGATCTTGATTACAATAGAAGGACAAGAGTGTTTACCTCGATAAGCCCAAAAATTATCCAAGTTAAATGTCGATCTGAGCAAGGTTTGGCTCACAATTGCAGTCAAAGCTCGAGAACCCCTTAGAAGTTTCTAAACAACCTGCTTAAATACTATAAGGGATTTGGGGCTAGGGTATTTTGGAATAGTAACTATACAAGAAGGCAACTTTCTTCAAAGGGGGGGGGGGTCTCGGCCGAAGCCACAAGGAAGGGGGGAGGGAGTTGGGATGAGAACACTACTACAAGGGAGAGGATTTTGAGACTTAGAAAGTGTGGAGTGGATGAAGAAGTCTTCGCTCGAGGGGTATTTATAGAGCACTCGAGGACGAGATTAAAACAAGTGGAGGGTTGAGATTAGGATCCATGTGAAAGATGAGGTCTTCCAACCAAGTGTCTCCCACAATATTAGGACATATGTCCACCTGATATTGGAACACATGCCCGCCACAACAATGAGCCATGTGGACTCCACTACCTCACAAAAACCGTCCACTCCTACCACTCCCATTCGCACAAAATCAACTTGCAAGACTTGACCAATTGACTTGCCCACTAGGCCCCAATTCGTCCAACCAAAGCCAACTAAGGGTGACACGTATGCGCCTGCAATGATCCAAAATATTTCGTTTCTTGGAAAAATTAAATGTCGGTTAAAAATATTAAAAGCGTAGAATTTCCTTGAGGTTCGGAATCTTTTCCGTCAGCTTACAATTTCCTCTAACCTAATTAGGGTTTGTACAAACGTATGTACGTCCTCACGTACATACTCTGTAAATCTGAGGTATATGATGCAAGCGGTGATGTGGGATTCCACGGGTATGCTTCCGTTATTTGTAGTACTTGGGTTAAATTCCCGGATTTTTATAAAAGACATGGTAGTGCTTATGTTTTGTTTGATGGTCGGTTGAGATAGGGGAAGAGTATAAATGAGGGGTAAACCCCCAAGACATTATACCCTCTGCTTTACCATCTTCTCCAGGGTAAGAGTATAAATGAGGGGTAAACCCCCAAGACATTATACCCCCTGCTTTACCACATTCTCCAGGGTAAGAGTATAAATGATGGGTAAATCCCCAAGACATTATACCCCTGCTTTACCATCTTCTCTGTTATACCCCGTATTTCCAGAGTATGTACGTGAGGGCGTACGTATATAATTTGAGCCTTAAAGATTTGGCAAGTTTCGAAATTGTACACAAGTGCCGAAAGGAGTCATTTTTCGACGAAACGTTTTACTAAACTTGCGAAGGGAAAAATATGGCTATGTCATTTATTATTTTTGCGGATTTTTCCGAGAGACGAAACATTTTGGACCAACGGGAGGGTGACATGTGTCACCCTCACATTGGATGTGAGATTGGGCGGTTTGGATGAAATGGGTGACTTTAGTTGGTAGGATATTTTGTGCAAGTTGTTGTGGTAGATGGATAAGGTGTACTTGGCTTGATCTTGGCCTTACACTTGCCTAACACATGGATTAATCTTGGCCATTGGTTGGCCATTGCTTGACCTATAAATACCCCTCTTTGTTGATGAACTTCTTCATCCAAAATTGTTCTAAGTGTTAAATTCCTCCCTCCCCTCTTAGTGAGAGCTTCGTCCACAGCGCCCTCATGAGAAGGCCCACTTGGCGAAAGTATCCCCACTCCTTGTGGTGCTAGCGTGGGGTACCCACTGCCTAGTTGTTTCGTATAATACCCCTTTGTGGTATAGAAATACTCTCCAGTATTGTTATAATGCCCAAATACTTTAGCCACTTATACCTTGTAGTACTCGAGTTATACCTATACTAAAAGCCGAAATACTATTATACTTTCCATTAGCCACTAAGCGAAACCTAAGAAATCTTCATTGATGGTTGAAGTAATTGAGTAGAAGTTGGTTAGAACTTCTAAGGGTTGTTGGAGCGGTTTGGGCGCACGGAGTAGGAGCTAAACCTTGCTCGGGATCGACATTTAAACTTGGATAATTTTGGGCTTATCGAGGTAAACACTCTTGACCTTATTGTAATTGGAAATTACATGTGTAGGAATATATAGTTGAAGTATACTATATATAGAACTGAACATAATTATGCGGCAATGTCTTTTGACTTAAGCTGAATTTAAAGAAAGCTGGCGAAATCACATAGGGTGTATTCTGATGGACTTGTGTAGCTTTCTTGTGTAGTAGAATTGTACGTCCGGATTAGGCGTACAACCCCCTACAGGAGTTGTTGGCTGTTAGCGAGGCCTCGATAGAGGAGATTTCTGCGATTTGCGGGAAAGAGAGTCTTCTTGAATTTTACGTAGAATATTCCACGTTGAGATCTTCGTTCCGTCGCCTCTTGTATCACGTCACGTCAGCGAACTTGAACTCCATGTACCGTCTTCGTCTGTAACCTTAAACCTTTAGACTCTAAGGTCTTCCTCCAAACTTCAGTCTATCATTAATTCCCTTTGCGGCGTCGACAATTAAAATTATGTCATGCATGAATAACATACACCCACGACACCTCCTCTTGAATATGTCGTGTTAATTAAATCCATTTAATTTTTTTCTTAAATAGGTAAATTGCAAAACATCGTCTTAAAAAATTATTTACACATGTTCTTTATATCAAATCAATAAATACATGACATATTTGTATATAAACTTCTATTATTTAACTATGGTTCACTAATACATTTCACCTTATTTAATAACTTTACTAGTACACTATGATAATTAATAATTTAATATGTTTTGATAGGAGCGAATATATTTTCTATATTGTTTGATGTCTCTTGCACTTTCAAATAGACATTACCCCAAATAATATACATTTTCACCTTATTTAATCACTACTAGTACACTATGTTAAGTTAACAACTTAGTGTTTTTTTATATAAAAATAGGGACCGAATAAATTTTCTATATTGTTTGAGGTCTCTTAGCACTTCAAGTAGACACGATCCCAAATAATTTATGGAATTTTAATGTGATTCTTATTTCATGAGGCAACAGGCGGTCCCCAACAATATCAATCAAACAACCAATCCCCAACAATAATATTTGTCTACTTTCATTTATGTGTTTTTAAAATGTTATCCATTTTGTTAAAGAAAGATTCTTAATACGTTTTAAATATCACAAAAGTTTTACATGTTTAACTTTTTCTTTTAATAACTTTATAATATAAATAATACTTTTCAACATAAAAATAAATAATAACCCTCGCGACATAAATAACAACAACAGTTTGACTTGAATGAATTAATATGAGTTTTGGTGTGAAACCTCATTCATGAGTAATAGTACTTGGTTTTAAAAGGAATAATGTTTCTTGATTTTGGAAATCGGAATGAGTATCGACGAACCAACTGCGGCGTTAATAAAAGGAAATGTTTGTGAATTAAGTATTATTAAAACCGGTAGAAACCTCCATCTGCATAGAAGCTAAGATGAGACAAAATGATATTACATTTCCTAGATCATGCATTGCTTTAATAAGATTGATTATGAACAAGGAAAACCTACTCACATATAAGACATATGTTTCTCAAATTGTTTAAAGAGGATTATATTCTTAAGTGATTAAGTCTATGGACTATGAAACCTTTCTAAAATAAGAGACTTAAGTATTTGAAATTAGGCAAACTTGAACTTTTGGAAAAGAATGTTGTTACTTGATGATTAAAGGAAAGTGTTTTGGTTTACCTAAAAATGTGAGTCACTTTATTTTAATACTACGGGTATCGGGTGACCTTTATAAAGAAATGGATCTTTTAAAAGAATTTAGCGTCGTAATACTTTGGGGTCGAGAACACGGACTTTGGCCTAAAATAAACTTGAGTTGTGTGTAACTTGCCTATGTTTGTGTTTGATAGCCTTGTTGTGCAAATCTGTACTTCTATACCAGCGTCTCTCGATGGAGGGCGGCTGATTTATTATGAGCGATTCTGCAGAGTCACGAGATGGCGGACACGTATTTCATCGATTATTCAGAGTCCGAGATGGCGGGACGCGTATTTCATCGATTATTCACGAGTCCGAGATGGGCGGGACACGTATTTCATCGATTATCCGGAGTCCGCGAGATGGGCGGGACACGTATTTCACTGATTATCCGCGAGTCCACGAGATGGGCGGGACACGTATTTCACGATTCTCTGAGTCGTGGGATGGCGGGACACGTATTCCGTGATTCTTTACCGAGTCCCACGGGATGGCGGGACACGTATTCCACACGATTTATACCTAGGCTGGCGGTGAGGAAGGAGTTCCAGGCGTGAGGATGACTTGAGGCGTGAGTCACGACTTGACATGGCTTTTATGTTGTGAGCGTAGTTTGGTTATCATACATGTCTCTGCTTTATATAGACTATTATGATTTCATTCTGATGTTTCTGATTTCACATACTTAGTACTGTTTCTTGACCTCGCTTGAAGTGCGTTCATCTGATGGTAAATCATCGGTTGTGGATCTCGCTCATAGGATCCGATTCGTGTCGAAGCCTCGTTCTTGAGGCTTATCTTTTGGTATGTTACCACAGTGCGTAGATGCTTGTACATTCGGGGTATGGCGGGAGCCTGTCCGTCATTATTGTAAAAATCTTAAGTGCATGTATTTGTTGTGGCGGGAGTTTGTAAGGATAAGCATTGGTATTTATGTATATATCTTGAAGGCAAGCTATTTTGGTTGGCTGTTTATTTATCATGTCTCTTAATTCGTATTCATGTTTTTATTTCCGTGATTTTCTCGATGTTGTATCACTAGGGTGCCGGGGTAAGGCACGATCACGGGCGAGTTGGTCGTGACAAAAGTGGTATCGAGCGATTAATCCTCGGAAAGTGTCTCTGACCGTGTCTAGTAAGTCTTGATTATCGGTGTGTTGTGCACACGTCTATAATGTCGAGGCTATAGGACATTTAGGATTGGTTTCCATTCTTCTCATTTTGAGATCGTGCCTAGAGCGTGTGATAAGTTGGACCCTGCAGCGTATTTCGTTTTTACGATTATGCCTCGCGTAAGGCGGCCGGGCCCAGTGGGCAAAGCGGTGAGAGCTTAGTGAGATCTGAGAGAAATGCAGCGCGAGCGATCGATACGAATTGTGCTTGACGGCGAGTTTTGCGGCGCCGCCCGCCAGCGAGTTTAGCGCGGCGGCTGCGAACTCTGATACTGAGCCTCGATCCACGGCTGGAAGCGAATGAGATGGGTACAAGGAGATGGCGATTCTTGGCGAGTCGTGGCGAATATGAGATAAGTGGAATCGGATTCGATCCAGTAGCACCGTAGTTCGCCCCGGCGAGCGGTTTGAGGCTACGGGACTTTACGAGTTGTAGCGCTTGATGTTACATGGATCGAGGCGAGATGACCCTCGAGTTTATCAAGCGCTGACGGATCATGAGTGATCAGTCTCGAGTGAAGTCGGTGGTATTGGGTTCGCATCAGTGCGTAATCTGCGATTGGTAGTTTGATTCGTGGGAGCTGTCGGGAAGAGCATGCACTTCCGGCCGTATGGGGCGAGTTCTCGAGGCTTTTCTTGCACATTTCTTGCCCGCGTATGAGAGGGCTCGGGTAGCAATTTTTGGCGTTGAGGCGGGGCGGGCGGGCGGTTAGAAATACAATGTGGAGTTCGACTCGTGCTTCGGTATGTTCCGTTGTAATGGCGATATGGAGGGCAGTACCGCTACGTCACGGTGGATGATTACTTAGCGAGGCTTATGCGGGTGTAGCTCTTGTGGGCATGGACATTGCCGCATCTGCAGCTCATGCTGCAGGATGTGAAACGGAGAAGGTCGGCGGAATGACCGGGATCGGCGAAGAGGCGAGCAGCGAGGTCCTTTGGTAACTTCGGCGGGCGCCTCGGCGAACTAGTTATGTACCTCCGCCCGATGCAGAATGGTCCCCGCGATCGTCGGGGCGTTGAGGTATTGAGGCGAGTGAGCTCGAGCTTAGTTCCACGAATATCATAGGTTACAGCGATCGGGTTGAGTTTTCCTCGATGTGCACAATGGCGAGCGTCGTCGAGAATGTCGTCTTTTCGGTGCTTGTTTTCTGCGGCGTCGAGCCGTATAATGCGTCTAATAGGAATGATGCGACCAGAATGACTCGGCCTGCGGTCGATGGCGGGTTAATCGCCTTCTACGGTATCGCCTGCGGCGAGCCTATGATTAGAGTGGGCGGTAGATTCAGTATATCCTTAACCTACAGAGATTTGTATGCATGATATGATGACACTTATTATTGTGTGCTATGCGGATAGCGTTATGTTGATTATGAGTTAGAAAACACGGTTAGTGAAAAAGGGTAAGCACAGGGTGAAAATGATGAACCTTAGAATATTACGGTTGAGACCTTAGATGTAAGGCCGTCTTGAGTACAAGATTTTGCGGGTGATCCTTGTCAGAATGTATAAGTTTACGTGGAGTAATTGTGGGAAGATTCCTTGGGTAGTGTAAAATGGAAGTGGTAGCTTTCATGACTGTATATAAGATTGTTAGGATCGGAAACAAGAGCTTGATGCGTTAAGTAGGTCGGGTTGGGGCCATGTTGCGGGCCAACCAGCGGCTGTTCGAGGTGGGGTCAGCTCTGGGTGGTCACGCCGGTGGTAGATCACGCGAGGGTGCTAGGCCCAGTTTTGATGACCATCGTATGAGTTCGTGGATATGTTCGACCAGAAGCGGATCGTGAAGGCCGGGACTGGCCTTAAGGAAGATTGAGACTAGTAAGATGACCAAGTTTGGAGGTGGTGATTCCAAAGTCTTGGGAGCGAGCGTTGGTGAAGTGTGAATGCGTGTACTAAGAAGAGTTCGAGTGTTCGAGAAGGGCACGACGAGTAAGGAAGGAAGTGAACTTGTGCTGAAAGATGGGAGTAATCATTTTTGAGAAATGAATGTGCGAAGGGAGTGTCCCTTGGACCAAGAGCGTGAGTTGGTATTGTTTTGCATCGTCGAGGTGGTTCCTCGTTGGCCTTGATTTAAGTATTTGCGCGCATGGGTTATTTCGTGGCCAGGCATGGCGTTGGCAACTTGTTAGAACTTTATCATTATCCGTCTTGAGAAGGAACATTCGGGACGAATGTTTCTAAGGAGGGGAGAATGTTATACCTCGTATTTCCAGAGTATGTACGTGAGGGCGTACGTATATAATTTGAGCCTTAAAGATTTGGCAAGTTTGAAATTGTACACAAGTGCAGAAAGAAGTCGTTTTTCGACGAAACCTTTTAATAATCTTTCGAAGGGAAAAATACGGCTATGTCGTTTAGTATTTTTTCGGATTTTTAGAGAGGCGAAACATTTTGGACCAGCGGGAGGGTGGCATGTGTCACCTCGCATTGGGCGTGAGATTAGGCGGTTTGGGCGAAAT
The DNA here is from genome assembly GCA_029844215.1 of Przewalskia tangutica. Lineage (NCBI taxonomy): Eukaryota > Viridiplantae > Streptophyta > Magnoliopsida > Solanales > Solanaceae > Przewalskia > Przewalskia tangutica. The sequence continues at coordinate 42,898,538 of CM056720.1, read as the reverse complement.
GGGTGACTTTAGTTGGTAGGATATTTTGTGCAAGTTGTTGTGGTAGATGGATAAGGTGTCGTGGCTTGATCTTGGCCTTACACTTGCCTAACACGTGGATTAATCTTGGCGTTGGTTGGCGTTGCTTGACTATAAATACCCTCTTTGTTGATGAACTTCTTCGTCAAAATTGTTCTAAGTGTTAAATTCCTCCTCCTCTTAGTGAGAGCTTTCGTCCACCACACTCCGTGAGAAGGCCGGCAGAAAGTATCCCCACCCTCGCTTGTGGTGCTAGGCGTAGGGTACCACTAGCCTAGTTGTTTCGTATAATACCCCTTTGTGGTATAGAAATACTCTCAGTATTGTTATAATGCCCGAATACTTTAGCCCTTATACCTTGTAGTATTCGAGTTATACCTATACTAAAAGCCCGAAATACTATTATACTTTCCATTAGCCACTAAGCGAAACCTAAGAAATCTTCATTTATGGTTGAAGTAATTGAGTAAGTTGGTTAGAACTTCTAAGGGTTGTTGGAGGCGAGTTGGAGCGCGGAGTAGGAGCTAAACCTTGCTCGGGATCGACATTTAAACTTGGATAATTTTGGGCTTATCGAGGTAAACACTCTTGACCTTATTGTAATTGGAAATTACATGTGTAGGAATATATTGTTGAAGTATACTATATATAGAATGAACATAATTATGCGGCAATGTCTTTTGACTTAAGCACGAATTTAAAGAAAGAAGCTGAAATCACATGGGTGTATTCTGATGAACTTGTGTAGCTTTCTTGTGTAGTAGAATTGTACACGTCCGGATTAGGCGTCTGACCCCTCTAGGAGTTGTTGGCACATTAGCGGGCCTCGATAGAGAGAGGAGATTTCTGTGATTTGCGGGGAGAGTCTTTGCCGAATTTTCTGTAGAATATTCCACGTTGAGATCTAGATGTTAATAGGCGCCTTGTGGCCTCTATAGGTTGATGTACTACGTGTGGTGTGATCTGTTTGGCTTAAGGTGTGGCCAAGCGGTTTGAGAGTACTTGGGCGTTTTGCTATTAGTCGATAATCGTCGCGAGGTATGTGAACCTCTTCTATCTTTTCTAGCATGATATGTGTATAACTATGTAGTGCGGTGAAGCGTCACGTGTGTTAAAAGTATTTGATTGGTTTAAAACATAAAGTGTTATAACGGCTTTATGAGAAGTTGGTTATAACGACTTTATGTAAGTAAAAATGTCTTGTGGTTTTAAAGATAAGCGATTTGATTTATAAGCGACTTGGCGTATGATAAACAAGAATCTTGAAGTATTTCAAAAGACTAAGAACTGTTTTGAAAGAAGAGCAATACAGTTTTGAAAACATAAGAGTTATACTAGCTTTATGGGAAGTTAGGTATAACGTCTTAAGAGTGGTAAAGAGAATGATTCTTGATTGTTAGAGGTTAAGAGACTTGATCTTAAAAGATAAGAGACTTGACTTGAATGAATTAATATGAGTTTTGGTGTGAAACCTCATTCATGAGTAATGAGTACTTGGTTTTTAAAAGGAATAATGATTTACTGATTTTTGAAATCAGAATGAGTATCGACGAACCACTGCGGCGTTAATAAAAGGAAATGTTTGTGAATTAAGTATTATTAAAACCAGTAGAAACCTCAAATGCATAGAAGCTAAGATGAGACAAAATGATATTACATTTCCTAGATCATGGCTGCTTTAATAAGATTGATTATGAACAAGGAAAACCTACTCACATATAAGACATATGTTTCTCAAATTGTTTAAAAGAGGATTATATTCTTAAGTGATTAAGTCTATGGACTATGAAACCTTTCTAAAATAAGAGACTTAAGTATTTGAAATTAGGCAAACTTGAACTTTTGGTAAGAATGTTGTTACTTGATGATTAAAAGGAAAGTGTTTTGGTTTACCTAAAAATGTGAGTCACTCTATTTTAATACTACGGGTATCGGGTGACCTTTATAAAAGAAATGGATCTTTTTAAAAAGAATTTAACGTACGTAATACTTTGGGGTCAGAACCTGGACTTTGGCCTAAAATAAACTTGAGTTGTGTGTAACTTGCCTATGTTTGTGTTTGATAGCCTTGTTGTGCAAATACTGTACTTCTATACCACGCGTCTCGATGGAGGGCGGCTGATTTATTATGAGCGATTCTTCACGAGTCCACGAGATGGTAGGAACGCGTATTTCATCGATTATTCAGAGTCGCGAGATGGGCGGACACGTATTTCATCGATTATTCACGAGTCGCGAGATGGGCGGGACACGTATTTCATCGATTATCCACGAGTCGCGAGATGGGCGGGACACGTATTTCACGATTATCCACGAGTCGCGAGATGGGCGGGACACGTATTTCACTGATTCTCTATCGAGTCCGTGGGATGGGTGGGACACGTATTCCGTGATTCTTTCCGAGTCCCGGGATGGTAGGGACACGTATTCCACAATTTATACCTAGGCTGCGGTGAGGAAGGGATTCCACGGGCGTGAGGATGACTTGAGGCGTGAGTCACGACTTGACATGGCTGCTTTTATGTTGTGAGCGTAGTTTGGTTATCATACATGTCTCTGCTTTATATAGACTATTATGATTTCATTCTGATGTTTCTGATTTCACATACTTGGTACTGTTATCTTGACCTCCTTGAAGTGCGTTCATCTGCATGAGTAGAAATCATCGGTTGTGGATCACCGCTCATAGGATCACGATTCGGCGTGTCGGGAAGCCCGTTCTTGGAGGCTTATCTTTTGGTATGTTACCACAGTGCAGTAGATGCTTGTACATTCGAGGTATGGCGGGCCACTGTCCGTCATGCATTGTAAAAATCTTAAGTGCATGCCTTGTTGTGGCGGGGTTTGTAAAGGATAATTGTTGGTATTTATGTATATATCTTGAAGGCAAGCTATTTTGGTTGTCTGTTTATTTATCATGTCTCTTAATTCATATTCATGTTTTTATTTAGTGATTTTCTCGATGTTGTATCACTAGGGTGCCGGGTAAGGCACGATCACGGGCAGGTTGGTCGTGACATTCTCGAGTAAGAGTATAAATGAGGTAAACCCAGACATTATACCACTTTACCACCTTCTCCGGGGTAAGAGTATAAATGAGGGTAAACCCGAGCGTTATACCACCTGCTCGTTTTCCTACTTGGCGTCTGATTTTAGGACATAGGTGGGACTTGGTGTTCATGTATGCTATTGGTGTTATATTATATCATGGGTGCGGCGGTGAGGAAGGATTCCACGGGCGTGATTGATATTATGGCGTGAGACCCGTGGTTATATTTTATTAATGATTTGAGGCATCGTCCACGACTTGATATATTTGTTTATGTATTGTGTCTTGTAGGTTGGCTATCATACATGTCTCTGTTTTGTTAGTATTATGATTTCATTCTGATATTTTAACCACATGCTTGGTACATTCTTACGTCTTGACCTCGCTTGAAGTGCGTTCATCTGCTTGAGTTTAGGTGCATGATTTGGTGATCTGCAGTGTAGGACCACCTTTCGAGTTTTGATAGCTCCTTACATTGGGAGTTTATCTTTTGGTATAACTTCTTTGATCTGAGCTTTTATGCGATTATGGAGTGCAGCGGGGCCTTGTCCGTCATAGTTGATATAACTCTTAGAGAGTGCATGTATTCATATGTGGGATTGGACTCATGTACGGTGTAGTGTCTTTTGTTTATGTATATTATATGGCAGCTTTGTCGGCTTTGCCCTTGCACGTATGTTGTTTTTTTTTTAAAAAAAAGAGGTGTTATTTAATTTCTGCAGTTTACTTAGTTGTTAAGGTAGAAGGGTGCCCAGGTAGGGCACCAGTCATGGGCTTGAGGTTTGGGCGTGTGAGTGGTATCAGCGATCGATCCTCGGAATGTCTGACAGTGTCTAGTAAGTCTTGATTATCGGTGTGTTGCGCGCCACACGTAAACGAGGCTACGGGGCGTTTAGGAGTTAGTTTCTATTCTTCTCACTCTAGATCGTGCCATAGAGGCATGTTAGTAAGATAATTCCTCTCGGCGTAATTTTGTATTCTGATTATGCCTCGAGGAGAACGGCTGCGAAGGGCAAAGGAGTAGCGAGGCTACTAGTCGGACTCGAGAGTTGATAGGGCTCGTGCCGGGTATCTGGGATATTGTGTCGCGATCGGCGAGTTAACCTGCGCGAGTTTTGAGGCTCGGCACGAGCCTCCAGTTTCTCGATTAGGGGAAGACTATAGGGTCGTGAGGAAGCGATTATGTTATTGACCAAGATAAGCGGTGCTACAGTTTCATCAGCGGGAGGTTTTTCGGCGGTATAGGCAGTGTCACAGAGGGTAGAGGGCAGCGTGGAGATCGGTGTAAGAGGCTGGGCCGGTTGGTTATCTGGTGAGTTTTTGGGCAGTGCATGCCGAGTGAGATATTCGTCGACCTACCCGATACCACCGCAGCTCACGTGTGGGAGATTTGATCCACGAGGTATTTAGGCGGTCCAAGCTCAGGTCGAAGTTCTCGGAGGAGCGAGAGGATTTTCTCGATCGAGCCACTATTCCTCGATGTATCGGATGTGGTAAGCGTCGTTCGGGAAATGCCGTTATAGCGCAGTGTTTGTTTTTGTTGTGGCGTCGGGCCATATTCGGAGGTATGTCCTTTTAGAAAGAGCAGGTGAGGTGGCTCGGCTATGAGGCCGATGGTTGATTCCACTTTCCTCGCGGTATGCGTTCCCGAGCGGTGTTGGATGTCGGCCCGATCGTGGTAGAAGTCGGTGGGTTTATTGTTATACCAGTATTTCAGTATGTATGTGAGGGCGTGCGTACAATTTTATGGCTTGAATCATTGTTAAGGACGAAATTGTGCACATCTACGAAAAGATTTGTTTCAAATGAAAAATTTTCGAACCTTGTAAGGGAATTTCGTTTTCAAGAATTTATTTATTTTGGATTTTTAGAGATGAAATATTTTGGACCAGCGAGAGGCGACATGTGTCACCCTCAGTGGGCGGCATTGAGGAATTGATTGTACGTTTTTAGTGTTTTAAAGGCCGTAAACCTTTGGTCGATGTTTGGTGAGATATTTTATGGGTAGATGGATAAGGTGGGACCAGCGCACTTGTCCAAATCTCCTCCCTCCACTTGCTTGAATCTTGACCATTGGAGGTCTATAAATACCCCGCAAGTTGCGAGAATTCTTCGTCCATAAACATTTTCCAAGTCTCAAAATCCCTCACTCTCTCTTAGAAGTTCTCGTCAAGCACCCCCTTCTTGAGTGTTCTGCCAGAAACACCCAGGTGAAAATGTCTCAGTATTTTTACTATTCCTAATACCTTAACCCAAATCCCTTGTAGTATTCAGAGTTACCTCTATACTAAAAGCAGGAAAATACTACTATATTTCTTTTAGTCACCAAGCGAAACCACTAGGAAAATCTTCATAGTTGGTTGAAGTATTAAGTAGAAGTTGTGTAGAACTTCTAAGGGTTTCTTGGAGGCGAATTGGGCGTCTGAGAATAGGAGCTAAGCGTTGTTCGGGATCGACGTTTAAACTTGGATAATTTTGGGCTTATCGAGGTAAATAATCTTATCCTTATTGTAATTGGAAATTACATATAGTAGTTTAAATTGAGTATAAGATGTAGAAAGATGGTATAAGAAGAGAATTGAGCGTACTTACATTGGTTTGTATTCTGATGGACTTGTGTAACTACGGGTAAGGAAGTCTTTGCCCAATTTCAGTAGAAATAAGAACATACCTTAGAATATTCTGAGTAGTCTAGGCGTTGATAGGCGTATTTGACTATTATAGGTTGATACTCTGCGCGTGACATACTCGACTTGGCGGATGGATTTCGAGGAGGTATGTGATTCTTCTATCCTCTTGAGCATGATATTTTCAAATATATATGAAATGCGGTAGGCGTCGTGTGTTAGCGAACATGGTTTTACTTGACGTCTTTTGACTTGAGTCTAAATAATAAGAATCTTGAAGTATTTCAAAAGAATTATGAATCATTTTTGAAAGAAGAGTAATACTTGGTTTTAAAAGCTTAAGAGTTATACTAGCTTTATGGAAAGTTAGGTATAACGACTTAAGAGAGATAAAAGGAACGGTTTACTTAATTGTTTATGAAAGCCTTGTATTGATTTCGGAAATGAGAATAAGTATCGAACAAACCACTGCAGCGCTAATAAAGGAAAATGTATTGACTAATTAAGTATTATTAAAACCAGTAGAAACCTCCATCTGCATAGAAACTAAGATAAGACAAAATTGTATTACATTTCCTAGATCATGGCTACTTAAAAAAAAGGTAGGGAAATTGTTTTGGTTTACTTAAAAAGATAGTCACTCTATTTTGATACTACGGGTATCATGTGACTCTTGTGAAAGAAACAGATCTTTTTAAAGAGTTAATGTATGAAGTACTTTGGGGATAAAAACCTGAACTTGTTGACATAAAATAGAAAGTACCTTGTGTGAATAACTTGACTATGTTGGTTTGTGATAGCCTTGTAATACTTTCTTGTTGGTTTGATAAGTAAACATGTTAGGATGCTACGTGTGTTAGTGTCTTGTGATGTTTGTGTAAAGGGGTTTCCCTTGATTGTGCTTATGTTGTTTAAACGATAAGCCGTTATGTTAGTATTGTACCACTCACCTCTTGACATGTTATCACAGGGGTTAAGCGCCCCGATGTGAGGATGCCTCATGCGGGTCGAGGGGACCTATGCGGGCTACGAGTTCGGGTTAGTGTGCGGGGAATACCTCATGCGATCTATGTGGCCGTGCGGACTACGAGAGTCTAGGGCGATGCAGGGTAGCTACCCTCGATGCGGGAATACCTCTGCGGGCTAGGTGGCTTTATCTTGCGGTGCGGTGAGTTCGAGTTGTGGCGCATTGATCGAGGGCGAGTGGTCGCCGATCATGTGGCGCGGTCTAGAAAGACCTCGTGATCTGATTTTATAGCATTATTGATGCATGGGTTTTAGTAGTCGGCTATGCCTTCGTACTTACCGTCTGATTTTATTATGACACAGTGGGACACGGTGTTCATATGTATTCCTTGGTGCTTTTATATCATGGGTTTGGCGGTGAGGAAGAATTCCACGGGCATGATTGATATTGTGGGCATGAGACCCGTGGTTATAATTGAGTGATGACCTTAAGGCGTGAGTCTACGACTTGCGTGACTTCTTACATATTGTGTATCGTAAATTGGTTATCATATATGTCTTACATTTTATATAGACTATTATGATTTCATTTCTGATATTTTGATTTCACATACTTGGTACCTATTATGCTTGACCTCGCTTGAGGCTGCGTTCATCTGCGCGGTAAGTACGCGATTGTTGATCCTCGCTCATAGGAGTCCGATTCAGCGTTTTGGGAAGCTCGTGTCTCGGAGGCTTATCTTTAGTATAGTCCTATCGTTGTAGGTACTTACATTCGGGGTATGGCGGGGCCACTATCCGCCATTGTTGTTATAACATTCTTAGAAGTGCTGAAATCTTGTTGTATGCGAGGTTTGTAAAGGGATGTAGCGTTCAATTTTTTTATATATATCGCGAAAGACAACTTTTCTCGAGATAAAGCGTTTCGCTTCATATTGTTTCATGTCTTGTTTTATATGTTCATTGGTTACTCGATGTATGTCTACTTGGGTGCGGGTAAGGCACGATCAGGCCAGGTTGGTCGTGACAAAGTGGTATCGAAGCGATTAATCCTCGAAAAGTGTCTCTGAGGCCGTATCTAGTAAGTCTTGATTATCGGTGTGTTGTACACCACGCCAATGTCGAGGAGGCTATAGGATATTTAGGATTAGTTTCCATTCTTCTCACTCGAGATCGTGCCTTAGAGTTGTGTTATAAGTTGGATCCCTCTAACATATTTCTTTCCTTACGATTATGCCTCGCGCGAAAGCAGCGGGCGAAGAAGGCGAAAGCGTAGGAGGCTGCGAAGTAAACACGAGAGGTTCACGAGGGCGCAGGCCCAATCATCACAGGTGGTGCCGTTCGGGGAGTTACTGCGGCGTCGCCCGGCGAGTCTAGCCGCAGCCGATTCCTCTGCGGCCATGATATTTGAACCTTGATTCGCGACCCGATGGCGAAAGTATGGATTGCAAAGGCGACCTGTTACTAGCTAGGGATTTAGCAACGAGAGTATATTATGTATGCGATTTATCACGGGTCTTGATGATTATCTAAGAGAGGTTGTGCAAAGTAGCTCTTGATCGAGCATGAGCATGGCTGCGTCACGGGCTTATCGCGTGGTAGAAAGCGTGGGATCGGCGGGTTAACGAATCGCGAGAAGAGGGCAAAGCGAGGTCGCTGGTAACTTTGGCGGACCTTCCGTGGTGGTTATGCGCCTCCGCCCGATCTGAGTGGTCCTCATGGACGGGGCGATCGTGGTATGCGAGAGTTGGTGAGCTCGGGGGCTTACGGTTCGCGGATACGTAGGTTCCGGCCGGAATTGATTTTCCTCGGTGTTGCGGTGTGGCGGCGTAAATCGGGAATGTCGTCTTTTTGTTGGTGCTTGTTTTACTGCGGCCGTCGGAACCGTGTGACGAAAGAATGTTCAAGTAGGAGGATGCAAGTAGGAGGACTCAACCTGCAGTTAGTTGCGGATTCGGTGGTTCGGAGAGGAAGGGGTGTTAGCCAGAGGAGGCCACCCGCTCGGTGTGGCGTTGTGGTAGGTGTCATTGTGGGAGTGTCGTACTTCTTGGCGACTTGTTATGCTTGCGGCCAGCGGGGCCATTTGCGGTGTCAGGCCAGAGGTGGCGCGGATGTAGAGACTTCGGCCGAGGATCGGTGGCTAGTTCATCACGCCACTGGCTATCGCATGACAGGCGAGGATTGATTAGAGCGATAAAGGGAGTGAAGCGGTAGATCTGGTATATCATAACCTACAGAGATTAGTATGTGTGATGAGATGAGTCTATCTTAAGTGTTATGTTGAGATAGCATTGTGTTAATTGTGATTGGGAATCATGGTTAGTTAAAAGGGTAAGATTGGGGATAGGAAATTGTGAGCTTTAGAATATTATCGTGGAGACCTTAGGCGAGGCCGTCTCGAGTAAAGATGTATTTTTATGTTTGACCACTTATCGGAGTGCATAGTATACGTGAGATCGTTTTTGTGATAAGTCACGAGTAGTGTGAAATGAAAGAGGGTAGTTGAGCTAAGAAGACCACTAGGTTTCGTGACTCGATGGTGAGATTGTTTGGATCGGGAAGCAAGAGCTTGGCGATAAATGGGTCGGGTTGAGGCGGTGCGGGTCAACCCGCGGATTTGAAGTAAGGAAAAATTGTGGTGGTCGCTTTGTGTTAGGGTCACGAGGTGTTAGGCCCAAGTTTAGTTAACCAGCGTCTGAGTTCGTGGATGCGTTCGACGATGGTCGGGCGATGAGTCAGCCCGTCTTGTCTTTGATCGAGCTGTTTACTCGGCGGAGGGTTATGCGAAATGTTATATATCAGGAAGGTTGTAAGACTGCACGGGGTTCCTACTTTTACTTATGACATGCAGTGGAGCCCAGTTTACGGCTATTTCTTTTTATAGAGGTTTTACCAGGCAAGGTTAGGAACTCAGGTGAGTCTCGATGTGCATTCACCCTCGGGCGGTGTTTTGATTTGTTTGAGGTAGCTATAAGGATTATTACTCTTGTTGAGTGAGTATTATAATAGCTACCATTTGATGTCGGATGTCACCTTATGAAGCCTTGTATGGGCGGTAGTGTAGGTTCTTGGTCGATTGGTTCGATGTTGGCAAGGTTGATTGTTGGTTCATACTTGATTGTGAGATTTGGATAGGGTGAAGCTTATCGGGAGAGGTTATTGGCGGCTCGAGTTAACGAAGTCGTGCGGATAATCGGCGTCAACACTTGGAGTTGGGTTGGCGGTGGGTTTTCTTAAAGTACCACCCGAAAGGCGTGGCGAGATTTGAAGCGAGGAAAACTTAGCGAGGTACTTTGGCGTTTTGGATCATTCGGAGAATAGGCGGGTTGCCTATAAGTTAGCTTTGCGTCCGGCGTAGGAAGCGGCGTCCGATCTTTCATGTTGCTATGTTAGGAAAAGTATCGGAGATCCGTCGAGTGTTCGATTAATGATGACCAAGTTGGAGATAGTAACCGAGATTTTAGGCTGAAGCAATAACGAGAAGGTGGTAAGTTTATTTAGGAAGTGTTCGAGTGTACAAGGAGGGTACGACGAGTAAGAGAATAGAAGTGATCATTACTTTTGTGAAGTAAAGGTGCGAAGGGAATATCTTTTAGACCTTGGGTGGGAGCTTTTGTGATGCTAGAGGTGATTCCTTGTGGACTTGGATTTAAATATTTTTACGCGTGTTGTATTATGGCCATGTGTGGCATTTGCAAACTGTTTAAGTTATGAGGAACTTTATCGTTATCTGTCTTGGGAAGGAACATTCGGGACGAATGTTTCTAAGGAGAGAGAGAATGTTATACCGTATTTCAGTATGTATGTGAGGGCGTGCGTCTGATTTTATGCTTGAATCATTGTTGGGGCGAAATTGTGCACATCTACGAAAAGATTTGTTTTTAGCGGAAAATTTTCGAACCTTGTAAGGGAATTTCACGTTTTCAAGAATTATTTATTTTGGATTTTTAGAGATGAAATATTTTGGACCAGCGAGAGGCGACATGTGTCACCGAGTGGGCGGCATTGAGGAATTGATTGTACGTTTTTAGTGTTTTAAAGGCCATAAACCTTTGGTCGATGTTTGGTGAGATATTTTGTGGGTAGATGGATAAGGTGGGACCCACACACACTTGTCCAAATCTCCTCCTCCACTTGCTTGAATCTTGACCATTGGAGGTCTATAAATACCCTAAGTTGCAAGAATTCTTCGTCCACTAAACATTTTCCAAGTCTCAAAATCCTCCTCTCTTAGAAGTTCTCGTCAAGCACCTCTCCCCATCTTGAGTGTTCTAGCCAGAACCCCACTTTTATGGTAGAAAATGTCTCCAGTATTGTTACTATTCACTAATACCTTAACCCAAATCCCTTGTAGTATTCCCAAGTTACCTCTATCTAAAAGCAGGAAAATACTACTATATTTCTTTTAGTCATGAAAGCGAAACCACAGGAAGATCTTCGTAGTTGGTTGAAGTATTAAGTAGAAGTTGTGTAGAACTTAAGGGTTTCTTGGGCGAATTGGAGCTTACGAATAGGAGCTAAGCGTTGTTCGGGATCGACATTTAAACTTGGATAATTTTGGGCTTATCGAGGTAAATAATCTTATCCTTATTGTAATTGGAAATTACATATAGTAGTTTAAATTGAGTATAAGATGTAGAAGGATGGTATAAGAAGAGAATTGAGCGTACTTACATTGGGTGTATTCTGATAGACTTGTGTAACTACGGAAAGGAAGTGCGACCCAATTTAGTAGAAATAAGAACCTTGCAGAATATTACGGGCCATCCTGCGATACATACGTCGAGGTCACGACACAACTTAGTCGACCGAACAATTAGAGAAATAAGCATTGTGTGCCTCACAAAAAACCTGGCGACAAGTCTGCGGCAGAATGTACACATCTATCCTCGTATCACGGACACCCGTCGGTCTTTGCTTAAGCGAACTCTTCTCTTCTCGGAGTCGCCTCGATACCGTATCATAAGCTGGACCCTCATCTTCGCCTCTTTACCTCATGGCGGAAGACTCGGCAACCTCTCGGATCTAAACATCATTAACCTTGAAACAAATAATCGAACCCACAGGCTCGGTGGTGATGAATCTCACGGACCACGTCTGTCTATCACGGCTGTCGATCGGCGGACTACCCGTAGATCGCGACTAAGAGCATCGATGCTTGTCTTGGCTTCCCCGGATGGTATAGGATATCAATCTCATAATCCTTGAGCAACTCTAACCACGTCTCTGTCGCAAATTTAACTGCCTCTGTCTGAAGATATACCGGAGGATCTTGTGGTCTGCACAAATGTCCACATGAAGTCTATATATATGTCATGCCTCCAAATCTTCATGGCATGATTAAGCTGCCTTGACTCTAAATCGTGAGTGGCGTAATTCCTCTCATGCTTCCCTAGCTGCAGGAAACATAGGCTCTAACATTATCGTGTTGCGTCGGCCACAACCTAATGACACCCAACGTGTTACAATAACAACCTAACCCTCTAGTCTATCAAGAGGGGTTAGAACTGTAGTCGTGGTCAACTTATCTTCCAATAACTGAAAGACTTTCTCATACCTGCGAAATGTTCGGGTATCCTAAATCTCAATTATGGTTCCTATTTCCCTTTCTCTGTTGCAACCAAACTTGGTCACGTACTTAGATTTGATTCCTTTGCTTGCCTCATGGCCAAAACTTCCTGTCAATCACAATTTAGGGGGGAGATTTCCTTGATCTCGTCAAGTAGTAACCCGATTTTCCTTTCCCAGTTTGTAGAGCCTATAGTCAGGTGTTCAACCTCCATTCATGGTATTACATAATCCAAAGACTTGTCAAAATTTCTTATCGTTCGAGTGTCTACTCGTCTTTCCTTTATAAGTCATTTCAAGTTGTCTTTGGGGTCATTACCCTCCGTATTTTCTTATAATCTTTCGTCGATCTGGATGCTACCACCTTTTCTCAAGGTGTTCTTACTGCCCATTATCTACTAATGGTCTTACACTAGTCTGGGGTAATCATATCTCGTGCAACTTACATAATCATAGTCGTATTCTCTTTTATCATTATGGTCATAACCTTACCTTATGCTTATTATTAGCAAAAGTATTTCTATCTTGATTCATAAATGCTGATTTCATATATCGTACTACGCGTTTTATCCTTCGACACTTCGCCGACCATTTAAATAACGTCGTTCTTAATTACTGACACAATACTTTTCCCACATTATCTAAAGCGTAACCTATTGCATGGCGATCACGAAGACCTTACGGTCTCACATCGCCCGTCTAACAACATGGGTACACGTAACCCGTAATAGAAATAGGTCGAGTGTCGGCAGCGTATCAATACAAAACTCGATCTCCTGCCGGGAGGATGCGGAAAGATCGATGCAGGAACGCGTCGGAAACTCCTAACTTGGCGTTGACTAAAGAAGCGACACCTCGGCCTGCGTATCGAATATCAGAACGGATGATAGATGTACCGCTACGCACCATCTTACTAGCCTTGAGGTAGAAATAAACATACCCGCGGCGGCGTGTTGCCGCTTCCGCTCGATAAGCGGTTCGCGAGCTGAGCCGGACCAACTGTCTCTAGAGTCAGCGTTGGCATAACAAGAAGCGACGGTCCATACCCGTAATGGCGTCAAAATTTGTCATCTCGACTCTATCAAGTGCTGAAGTGCGGCGATTGTAAATAAACAGAACAACCTTTGTACACGCATTTCGGCTAACAAGATCACCAGCTGGCGTAGTTACCTCAAAAGACTCTATCCGATTCTACGGCAATAAGAGGGGACACATAGGACAAGGTAGAACCTAGATCTATCAGCGCATATCGTCGCGACATGAAATCAATAATGTACACAGCGGCGTCGGAAGCCTCACGATCTGGCGGTGGCTAAGGAATATATGCGGTTACGTGGACGCTAAATGGAACCACCACCCACGACCTCTGTCGCGGCTGCGGTCGTGAACACCACGCCTGCAGGCGTAACCTGAAGAAGAGAAGACCCGGCCGATCACATCCGGGTGAACCATACCACCCGTCTACCTGCGGTGGACAATATCTCTTGAAATGGCCCGGTGGCCTAAGGTAACAAGCTCACGGAGACCACGACACTCGCTGGGTGAGATATATCGTGTCAGTAGAGATGTGGGTGGTCTCGATCGGTGTGATCTGCCTCGCAAACCGAAGCCACGGAGCCGACTGCTCACGAATGACCGGTGATCGGACCTCGCGGCGAGAAGGAGCACTGTCTTTGGCTGAAATGTGGACTAGTGCATACGAGTGTCCTGCCAGCGCCACGAGACCTTTGTCACAGCCTCTTGGTGGCTTTGAGTCAGTGATCCTCACTCTCTCTATCTTCTATCCCTGCATATGCTGCGTCGGCAATATCCATACACAGGTGAAGGCCACCCCACATCACGATAATCATATGGTCTAGCCCGTCGCATGCGATGAACTTTGTCGCCGTATCATTTCTGATGGTGTGCACATACACGGCTAATGAGTGAAAGTCAGGCTATACTCTCGATAGTCCTCTCGTTACGCCTCGAGGTCAAGAATCTATCCGCGAGCTCTCCTCGTCTCGGGAGGCAAAAAGTGATCCAGGAAGGCCTCTGTGAACTCTCCCGAACAAGCGGAAGAGCACCGCCGCTCTCGGCGGCTCCATGACTCAAACGGTTCAGCCGATATCGCGTGTCGGTAAGAGCTAGCATAGCGACTCTGTCTCCGAGGCCTAAGCACTGCATAGTCCATATGTAGCGAATAAACTCACGAGGATCCTCGCCGGACCTCGAACTCATAGAACTCGGGTGGATGACAACGAGAAAATCGAATCGCAAGCCCATCGGCTCTAGGGTTAGCTACGCTCTGTCGGCGCTGCCTGCTACTATCTTTGGTCAATAGCGGATCTGCTCCGTAATCTCTATACTCGGCCACGGTGGAGGCTGAGTGTCACGACCCGACCGGGCATGGCGGTGCCACACAGGCACCCTTTTGGTATCGAGAGAATAGCGTGGAACATACACAGCGGTTAAAATGCTTAAACATAAAAATAACAACGAGCTAGCGATAAGGCCACGCCAGTAAAATATACGATATAGAAACGATGCATTTTTTTACAACCCGATCCTGATGTGACTACGGACCTCTAAGAATAACAACTACGGCGGGGCGGGCCCGCCCGTACCACGAATGTACAACAGGCAATACCGAGGATAAGCCTCGGAATAGAGGAGCTTCTCAGCGGTGAGCAGTGATCTAAGGCGAGGATCAACAACTGTACTACACTGCGGCATGAGCGCGGCCGAAGGAGGTCGATCTGACTTGTACCAAATATGTGGCGAAATGCGTAATGAAATCATAAGTCTATAATAAAGCGGAGCGGGTATGATAACTCGATTAACGATTACCACGATTGCCTTACTAACGATGAGAGTAAATAGTAGTATCTTACAATATAAAATAGGAAGCTCGCGATCAGCGGGACCACCGCGCGATATCGTTAAGCGATCCTACACTGGACTATTTCACCGCGTAGGTCGCGTGGACGCGTGTGGTATTCCTCGCATGGGACTATTTCACCGCGTAAGCCACTTACGGACTCGTGAGGTATTCCTTGCATAAATTTGGACGCCGCGTGGGACTATTTCACCCGCGTAAGCCACTACGGACTCGCGTGAGGTATTACTCGCATCGTGGGTAGCAAATCCACGGAATATGCAAATGCCACAAACCCGGAATGACCATGATGAATAATATACCACTTAGCACAAACCGGCTATCATACATAACATAAGCACTCACCAACTTATCATCTGATATATAAGCAAGTTAAGAAATCCCTAACTTCTTATTATCCTTGTTCATATACACTCTCTCGTTTAGTTTACTTAAGGCGCTAACATGTCTTTATAAAATCAGAATTTAACCCAAAGTACTACGTCTTCTACTCTTTAAAACAAAAGACTCTTTTTCCTATAAAACTTCCAAGATACTAATTAACCATAGTATCAAGTCGAAATTACGTTTCAAGACAAGTCACAATACCTTTAGAAATAAAGTTAGGTTTCTAAATCAAGTGACTCCTTTTCTTATAAAATCTTAGGCAATTGATGCCTTAAAATCAACTTCCCATAAAGCAGTTATACTAGCTTTATACATTAGCAACTTACATACTTCTTTATAACCAAGAGACTTAAACTTTCCAACATAACAAGTATCAAAATACTTTCAACATACTTAAAGTCTCTTAACTTTTGCAAACTAAGATATCCTTAATATTTAAACAAGTGAGTTAACTCCCTAACTCAACCAACTTGGACATTCTTAAAATAAGCCAAGGATATCAAATGGACCTAGATTGTCAAAATCTTATACGTCTACCGTACTATACATTTACAACCTATTCATGCTCAAGAGATAAGAAAGTTCCACATACCTCTTCGGTTTAATCCACTTGCTAAGTCGATTCGCGTCGTAGTATGCCAACCTATAATGACCATAGTACGTCTATTAAATTCTAGTTTCAATCGTAGAATATTCCAAGTGCAAAGTAACTAAATTCTACGGAAAATCGGACAGCACTTCCTTTGTTTCTACTCACTTTGCCACCTTTTTCAAGGCCGAATACAATAACCAAACACGCCACATTTAAGGCCCAAACAATGCAATCAACAATAGGGTATTACACGCCTACTAGACGTGTAAAATTCCGCCCCACAAACGATATCAAAGTAATACAACATACTAGGCCAATTCGGCAAACTTGAAGTACTACAACATCAATTCTAATCCAATTTCCATTTCAATCCAAGTTGTTAACATAACATGATATCAAGTCGCAATCGATTATAACTACTATAATCTTCAAGTAAGTAACATGCGACAATTCTAGTTAACGACCAAATTGTAATTCAATTTCAATGACTCAACATGTCATTTCAGGATTTGAGCTTCCAAATTTCCATAACACTTATCAAACTTCATAACACATATCACAAGATCATTTCTAACTTATAATAACATGGAATCTTCAATTACAAAAGTAAGACAAAGATTATACCTCATTTAGCCCAATTTTGATCCAAGATCACAAGTCGATCCTTAGCAACTTTAGCGCCTCTTTTTGACATTCCAATCCACTCCAAGATACCCTTAGAAGCTTATGATGAACTTATCTTCAAGTTCCAACTTCAAAGTTGAAGAACTCCTTTAGTTTCCGCCTTGCGACTAATACGAAAACACCATTTTTTTCCGGGATCTTTCTATTGAGATACACTTACAATACCCTTAGGTACCTTGGTTTAAAGTGGGGAGATTATTGGACAACAATTGAAACTTTTTTTCCTTCAAACCCTAGGTAAAGCCGAGAGCTCCCTCAAGCTTCTCTCAATATTCTTGAAAATTTTCTAAGTGTTTAGCCTTGTCTTGCTACTAAGGAGCTTATATAAATACATGGAGGGTCAAGATTAGAACAAATGGGTGGTTTGGATGCATTTCACAAGGATCAAGCCAAGTGGCATTGACTTAGTCAACAATGTCAAGCTAATTGTCTTTGCAATACTTGGTCTTTTAAATTGTGGTCAAATGACCATTTCCTCCATGTCATTTTCGTCCAATACCATTAAGGGGGGTGACACGTGTCGCCCTCCCGTTCTTTTCAATATTTCGATTTCCGACAAATTCCAAAATTCCGATAAATTTTTACTCGTCTCAAACCTTAACATTTTTGAGTTCTTACGCACGTTCTTATAAACCTATCCTGGAATTTTCTGGGGTGTAACATTCTTCCCCCCTTAGAAACATTCGTCCCCGAATGTTCTTCTGGGAGTCAAACTTAAAGATAGCCATAACGTCTCCTTACAACCCCTACATACCAATAATGCCACACGTGGCCACATAACAATGCTCATACAAAAATGTCAACCTGAACCCCCATGTGTCAACGTCGATTATCTGCATAACGCTTCTGCTGACTCTAAGCTTACTAATAATCTTTCCCGGATAAGCTTCGCCTTATCCACAGCCCGCTGAATCAAGTCTGGACCAAATAACTGAACCTCGCCTATGTCGAACCATCCAACCGGCGATCTACACTTTCTTATGAATTCAACTCTTCTAATGAATTCAAAGGTTACGGAAACCAAAGGGGCAACTCGTCAAAAGAGGTTTGGAAACTTTATGGCTACGGGATTCGAAGGGACTACTCTTCAAACAACTTTTGACACTGGATGGTTTGCGGATCTTGATAGAGATCCCGGGTCAAAGGTGGGTATGGTGGGGGGTCCCGGGTTGCAAGAGGGTCGTGATAGTGGTCATGGGTTGTGGATGGAACCCATGGGTCACGGTATGAAGGGTAATCATATGAAGGATAATGGTGTGGCTTATAGTTGTTTTCCTACTGGCAACATGGAGGTCGGAGAAGAAACGGGTCTTGTGGATGATCCCGGGTCGATGACGGGTCAGGATGGTGGTCATGGGTCAGTGTTCATGTCCATGAGGCATCAATCAAAGGTTGGTGAAGCCGTCGGGACTTCATTTCCCACGGACATTGAGAATGCAAATGTTGCGGTTTAGAAGCCCCCGCTACCGAGGAATGGCGGGTCGCATGGGTGGGCATGGGTCGATGGCGGATCAAGAGGGTGGTTCGGGTCGAAGAAGGTCGAGAAGGGTGGTCATGGGCTCTTGATTGGTCACGTTGGTGGTCGCGGGTCATGGCTGCTGACCTAAGGGTCTTGGTTAAAGAATGTAGAGAGCGATGATGGTTCATTTCCCATGGTTCTTGGTATTACAAATCGTGTGGAAGTCGAACAGCCTACCCCTCAAACGAGACTTGGTAAATTGGGGCATTTAATTGCTGAGAGAACCAAGGAAACATCTCATTCAATGGGATATCGAAAATTGATAAGGGTGAGAACCGAAGAGTCAACTCTTCTAATGAATTCAAAGGTTGCGGAAACCAAAGGGGCAGCTCGTCAAAAGAGGTTTGGAAACTTGATGGCTACGGGATCCGAAGGGACTACTCTTCAATTGAGTCTTGGAAGATCAACTAATGTGGAAATCGAAGGGTCACTCTTTTCCAATTCGCCTAAGACCTCTCATTTGGTCTCGGCCAATGGAGCATTTAATGCCAAAGGACTTGAGCCATTTATGGCAACCTTTCCCAATAGTACACTACTCTTGAATTCCCCCACGAATGCAATTAATGCACCTATTAAGCGTGCAAGGAGTTTAATTCAACGAAGGAAACTTATGCGGGAATCTTTACAAGTACTCGTCTAGAATCAAAAAGACTTAAATCTATTATGATCTTATCCCCTCATGTAATGGCACCTTTGAGTGACCACTGCTCCCCTCCCCCATTTCTTGTTTGCATAACGTTGAGGGTTGAGAACCCTCAATGACTGATTGTAGCCATCTTTATTTCCGTTATTAGTAATAATATTTGCATTTACCTTAAAAAAAATGCACAAAAGTATATGTTACTTAATTTAAAGAGTTTACGTTATGAATTTTTAAGACTATGAACCTTATATTCTTAAAAGGTTAAGAGACTTTATTTTTCATGTTATGGGACTTGATTCTTTTTTTTTTTTTTTTTAGGTAAATGCTAATATTATAAAGAAAAACGGAAAAACAGGTAGCTACAATCATTCGTCGAGGGTTCTCAATCCTCAGCGTAGCGATAAAAGAAATGAAAGAGAGGAGGATGTGTCGTCTACCCAAAGGTGACGTTACACTGGGAGATTAAATCATAAAAATTAAATTCTTACTATCCGGTGCATTCCAAGATAGTATCTTCATTTAATTAATCAAAATCATTTGCACGCTCATAAGGTGCAATAGTTGAATTTGTGGGGGAAATCAAGACTTGTGCATCATTGGGAATGGTTGCCATAAATGGCTTATGTCCCTCGGCAATAAATGCTTCGTTAGCGAAACAAGATCATAATTCTTAGGTGTATTGGAAAAGAATGACCACTTCAAATTCCACATAAGTTGATCTTCCAAGACTCGTTTGAAGAAGACCACTTTGGTTCCGTAGCCATCAAGTTTCCAAACTTCTTTGGACGGGCTGCCTTTGATTTCCGCAACCATTAAATTCATTAGAAGAGTTGACTCTTGGTTCCCACCTCTATCAATTCACGATGTCCCGTTGAATGAGATCTTCTGGTTTTCTCAAGAAAAATTGCCCAGTTACCAAGTCTCGTTTGTAAGTAGTACATTCAACTTCCGACGGTTTGCAATACCAAGAGCCATGGAAAGTGAACCAACTTGACCTACAATCTTGAACCGATGACCGCTTGGGCTTGCAGACGCGACCGCACCAAAAAGACCAATCGGCATCCCATGACCACCCTTCGTCCCACCTTCGACCGGAACCACCTCGAAAGCCATGGGCCGTGCCCACCCAAGCTACCCGTCAACCCATCGAGAGGGTGGCGTTTGAACCGCGACACTTGAATTCCCAACAACCTCAACTCGAAAGTTGCACCTAATGAATGAGGCGTGTCATTGACAATGCGGCAATTGGATGGCGTGCACATCACGACCCGTTAGGCGTGTTGGTGCCTGCAGGGCACCAAGTAGTCATACATCGAGTAACGGCGGAATATAAAACAAGGCGAAGCTTGATTTAAAACAATAAGACACGATTAAATACGATGAAAAGCTTGCCTTCGGCATAATATAAATAACTCGAAGTTTTGCGATTACATCCCAACTGTACAATAGTACTCTGAGACCTCTAAGGAAGTAAACAACTATGGCGGGACGGGGCCGCCATACCACTGTACAAAACTATCTACAATCTGGAGATCGTACCCAAAGTAGAGCCTCGGAGAAGATGGAGCTCTGACACCAACGCAAAGATCCTAAGGATGTGGATCTAGCACACCTTGCCACTGCGGCATGAGCGCGGCCCGAAGGAAGTCGATTACAGTACCAAGTATGTGAAACTATAAAGTACTTTAAATGAAATCAAAGTATTTAAAACCTTTTCACAAATACAATCAGTTCGATTGCACATAGTGCCACATCACAAACAACAACGATAATAGAAAAGGCGTAGTCTATTCTAGGCGCGAATGATCGAAGCAAGGCGATCGCCCATAGTATCGTGCGTGCCTAGTCACGGACTTCGCGGCCAGCATGGGTCACACATAGACCGCGTGAGGTAGCCCTGCGCATCGGGGCAGCCAACCCCGGCATCCGCTAGGCTCGCGACCGCGTAGCCTCGAAGCCGCGTAGTCTCAGCGGACGCGTAGGGAATCCGCGTCGGGCTAGGCGCCGGAATGATCAATCACGGAGCATCTGCTCGCGTAGTCTCACGGAACGCGCATAGGCCGTATAGACCGCGTCGAGCAAGCCACCGGTATAATAGTCGAGGGTAGGTGATACGATATGATATAGCGGACTTACCGGTTAGCAGCGTAAGCCGGCAAGAATGACCCTTACGGCATTACTAACGGTAGCATCGTGATATGTCTACTTATCAAACAATCTTACTACACTTAGAGATCAATACAAGGCCTTTATAAACAAGCAAAGCAGTTCCTTTTTATCATTCTTAAGTTGTTATACCTAACTTCCCGTAAAGCTAGCATAACTCTTAAGCTTTTGTTTTAAAACCGGATATTTATCTTACGTAAAAAAATGATTGATATTCTTTTGAAATGTTTTGATTCTTATTATTGAGCTTAAGCGTGAGGCATTCTTAGTAAGTATTATTCGAGCTTAAGCGTGAGGCATTCTAGTAAGTATTATTCGATTAACAACATGCGTCTGGTACTATATATATTGTAAAATATCATGCTTAGGTAGAATCACATACCTTCTCGTGAAAACCACACCAAGTTGAATATGTCGCGAGAGTCGACTATAATAGTCAGATATCTATCAAAGACTACTCGAGGTCATTCTAAGCGGAGGGTTCACAATTCTACGGAAAGTCGGGCAGCACAACCCTACCGGTGAGCTATATAAGTCTCTTGTGAAAGCAGTCTATGTGAGTCTGATGTGATTATTCTTCTTTTAAAACCTTCTACCGTGGTAATAGTTCAATTCTTTTACGTGATATTCTTCTAAGTATTTATACTTATCCTTATACTACACGGTAAGTATTCTCTAATTCAAAAGAGGGTTAGGATTATTACCTCGGTAAGCGATAATATCCTAGATAAAGTCGCGCTTTGAGCAAGGTTTAGCTCACAAGTTTATGCATGGTAGCTCGAGAAACCTTAGAAGTTCTTGCAACTTCACCAAAGACTAAGGGATTTGGGCTGGGGTATTTTGGGCATTATAACGATACTAGAAGACAACTTTTCTACCAAGGGAGGGGTAGATTTCGGCTAGGCTAGGGGTTAGGCCTCGGCCAAACTCCTGAGGAGGAAGGGGTGTTGGACGAAAAGCTCACAAAGGGAGAGGGAGGATTTTCAAGACTTGGAAGATTTGTGGATGAAGAACTCTTCATCTAAAGGGGTATTTATAGGTCAGAAGTGGCCAACCAATGGCCAAGATTAAGACAAGTGCAAGGCAAGTGTAGGGTGAGGATTAACTATACACAAATATCCTACCAACTCCTTGACTTGTGCCTGAGCACAAAAGCGTGCCAAGGCTCTTGGTTCGTCCAAATGGGCGATTGAAGTCCACGATGGGAGGGTGCCAAGTGTTGCCCTCGTTGGTCAAAATGTTCGTCTCTCGGAAAAATCATAAAAATTAGAAATGGCATAGCGGAATTTTCCTACGAAGGCGTGAAAGCGTTCGTCGGAAAGCGATTCTTTAAGCGAGTTGTGCACAAAAAAGCGTCGAGGCTAACTTTAAAGCCAAACTCTTTATGCGTATTCACTTACGTACATACTGCGGAAATACGGGGTATAACATTCTCCTCGCCAGAAACATTCGTCCCGAATGTTCATACCAAACGATTATCGAAGAAGCTTAAGCAGTTAGCAAATGCCACACGCGGCCACAAAACAACACTTAGGCATAAATGATAATGGAAATTTACAAGTAGGAAAGTGAATTACGGAGGTGTGGGAATAGGTGAGGATACTTACGCCTCATGTCCTCGCCGGCTTCCCACGTCATCTCCTCACGAGCTCGTTCGCCACAAGACTTTGCGGAAGCCACGTCCTTCGTCGCGGCGCCTAACTTGACGATCGACTATCGCTATGGGAATCTCCTCATACGATAACCCCCGGTCACTGGACATCGTCGTCGGGTGTACCACAGATGGATCCCGATACATCTCGCCGGCATAGATCGTGAAACACGGATGCCTTTGCCTCCGGATCGGGCGGCGAGATCCAACTCGTGAGCAACCTTGCCTACCTGCGGACAATGCGAAGCGGCCCGATGTACCTTGGTGAGTTTCCCTTCTTCCGAATCTCATCACACCGCCGTGGGTGACGCTAGGAAAACCAATCATGAACCTCGAACTCAAGATGCAGCGGCGATGATCTGCATCGACCTCGACTACGGTGTCGATAGCGCTCTCGGATAAGCTTCACCTTATCGGCTGCTGCGCACCAAATCTGGTCCCACTTTGCACCTCGCCCGTCGAACCAACCTATGGCGATCTGCACTTCCTCGTACAAGGCCTCGTAAGGCGCCATCGAATCTTTGGAGTGGTAGCTATTATTATATCACGAACTCAACTGAGGCAAATGATCCTCCCGACTACCACGAAGTCAATAACACGGGCTCGCGACATATCCTCGAGAGTGCGGATAGTGCGCTCTGCTGTCAGTGCATGCGTGGATGAAATGCGATTGCTCGAGCTCACTGCGTCCACTAAGCCCCTGGAAGGACCTCGGAAGTTAGCCATAAGCGGGCTCCTGCATGCGATATGATCGAAGTGGGGACTCCATGCGATCGGCGATCTCTCGGATGTAAAGTGCGGCATAATCCTCGGTAGAAAAAGTCGTCGGACGGGAAGAAAGTGGGCTGATTTCGTCGACTGTCGACGATAACCCATATAGAATCATGTCTCCTCGAGTGCGAGGTAATCCTGTGATGAAGTCCATGTTGATTACCTCCCACTTCGGTCGGGATCTCGATAAATGCGTAACAAACCACGGGCCTGCGGTGCTCTGCCTTCCTGCGACAACACGGGCGAGCTACGAACTCGCAGCGTCCTCTTGAAGCCATCCGCTGATACCGATCTAAGGTCGTGGTACATCTTAGTCGACCCGGATGGATAGAGTAACGCTTGTGTGTGCTTCCCAAGAACTGCTGCGAAGTCACGAAACATCTGGAACACCGCGATGCGCCCTCAAACCTTAGCACCCGTGGTGCTACCTCGAAAGGACCGCGCCTCGCGAAGAGGCGTATCTCGATATCGAATCAAAGTGGATCCTCGGCTGTTGCCTCTTCACCTCGCCGATGATGGAAGACTCGGCAACCTCGCGAACTCTAACCCCACCGCTATCGAGAATCAATCAAGCGGGCACCAAGGCTCGCTGGCGATGCAAATCACGAACCATGTCCTCTCTCTTTGCACATCTGATAGGCTCCCGTGACCTACGACTAGAGCATACGCCTGACATTGGCCTTCCGGGTGGTGCGGGATATCAACATCGTAATCCTTAAGCAACTCTAACCACCGTCTGCATCGTAAGTTCGACTCCTCTGGTGAAGATATCTTGGAGGCTCTTGTGGTGCGTATAAATATCCACGTGAACCCATTACAAATAGTGCCTCAGGATCTTGGCGTGAATCACGGTGCGACTCGAAATCATGGGTGGGGTAGTTCCTGCGTGTTTCTTGGTGTCGGGATGCGTATGCTATAACTACTGCCATCTGCATCAACACACGTCCCAACCCGATGCTGCGCGTCACAATACACCACATGCGTGCGGACCTCGGAAGAGTAAGAGCGGGGCGATCGTCAATCTCTCTTTCGACCGGAAACCACGCTCCAAGCATCGATCCCGGCTGAAACTTGGCTGCCTTACGAGTCGGCCTAGTCAATGGTGCGAGATAGAAGCAAACTTCTCCACGAACCGCGATAATAACGCATGGCCCGAGCTGCGAACCTCAGCCGGAGTAGTAGGTGCAGGCAAGTCTGGCGCCGATCTTGGCGTATCCACTCGAATGCCATCGGCCCGCAATATGCGAAGCATGCGAAGTCAGCAAAACTCACGTTTGGAAAACTTGGCGTCTGGCTGATCTGGAGAAGCGCCGGCCTGATCCTCGAATGCTCGCGTGCTCTGCTCTGGCGAGAATAAACCAAGATATCATCGATGAACACTATCACAAGCGTGTCGAAAATGGTTTGAACACTCGGTTCATCAAATCCATGAATACCGCGGAGCATTGGTGACAAAGACATGACCACGAACTCATAATGCGTCACGGGTCGGAATGCGATCTGGGACATCCGCTCTCGACACGAACGATGATAGCGACGCGGTCAATCTTGGAGAAACATCTCGCGCCACTGTTGGTCGAACAAATCATCAATCACGGGAAGGGGTATCTGTTCTTAATGGTCACCTTGTTCATTGCTGTAATCAACACACGTGCGGCGTCCGTCCTTCTTCTTCACGAACAATACGGCGCCCCGGGGAGAAACACTAGGTGCGATAAAACCGCTTCTCCGGCCAAATCCCTGGTGGTCCTTGACTCTCAACTCGGCGGGTGCCGTTACGTATGGCGGAATGGAAATAGGCGAGTGTGCGGCAATATGTCAATACAAAACTCAATCTCCTCTCGGGAGGATGCGGGAGGTCGTGCGGAAACACGTGCGGGAACTCGTGACTCTGGGCCCGAAAGTGCAGTGCGCGACCGATATCAAACACGAGCGAGATGGTAGATATACCCGCCTGCACCGTCTTCCTAGCCTTGAGGTAGGAAATAAACCTACCGCCGGCGTCTGGTGCTCCTCCGCTCGACAATGGCTCGCCGAGCTGGAACCGTACTACTCTCTCTGCGGTCTACATTGGCGTAGCGAAGCTAGCCAATCCGTCCCATAATCACGTCGAAGTCGATCATCTCGAACTCTGTCAAGTCGGCTGAGGTCCGGCGTAAATAGTCACGGGACAAGCTCATATGCCGTAGAGCTACCGAATCACCCGGCTGGCGTAGCTACCTCGAAAGGTCTATGGACTCGGGCTCATCCTATCTACTAGCAACAAGGGAGATATAGGGCAGTAGAACCGGA
Source organism: Przewalskia tangutica (assembly GCA_029844215.1). Lineage (NCBI taxonomy): Eukaryota > Viridiplantae > Streptophyta > Magnoliopsida > Solanales > Solanaceae > Przewalskia > Przewalskia tangutica. The sequence continues at coordinate 42,872,727 of CM056720.1, read as the reverse complement.
TCTATCAAAGCATACATCAAACCCGAAGCGATAAGGTACACGTGGCGACATCGGTGAGGCCTCACGATCTGTCGGTGGACAAAGCATATATGCGGTTACGAGGACGCTAGAAGCGGGACTGCGCCACGACCTGCTGCGCGACCGCTGATCCGTATGTACCTTGCCTCCGGCGAGTGGCTGTCGAGGATGAAGAAGCGGCAGCAGACCTGTGGTGAGCCTACCGCAGCCGCCCGGTCGGACAAACTCGCAAAGTGACCTGCTGGCCTGAAGTATAGCAAGCTCTGATGCGGCTCGAGAATGGTATCTGCCACAGCGGGCACGCGAGCGGACCTCGAGCAGTTAGCACCTCTGCTACCGAAATCAGAAGTCTGGGGCCACGACGCCCGGCGCTCTGGTGTCTTGAAAATGAGGTAGGGCGCTCTGCTTGTTTGTGTGGTGCAAATCTGGACCTGGCGATGCCGCCCACGAGGACCACGAAAGAACCGCCGACTTGGCGCCTTGCTGCTGATATCGCTCTGCCGGCGGTCTCTGCGCTCGCATCCTAGTGCATGAGCTGCGTCACGGGTAATGTCCATACGGTGAAGAAACACCCGCATGACTTCGGCCATATAATCATCTAGCGGTGGCGTAGCGGTGTACCACATCCTCGTATCTGCTACAATCTTTGGGACATATCTAGCCAAGAATCAAACTCGACATTGTATTCCACGGCGGTGCGTCCCCCTGTCTCGGCCAGAATCTATCGGCTCGTGCCCTCGCCAATCTGCGGAGGCGAAGTGTGTGAGAAAAGCCTCACGAAAACTCATCCCATCTGCTGGAGGTGCGTACTCTCCCGGGAAAGCTCCAGAATCAAACCAATCGGCTGCGGTGTCGCGCGGCCGTCTGAACCGAATATCACGGCCTCGATCTCGAAGCCACGATCACCGCGTAATCTCTGCGGTGACGGATGAACTCTGCGGATCATCCTCGGCCTCGACCGTAAAACTACGGCGGGCTCTGACTTCGAAATCTCGCGACCTCAGGCTATACGCCTACCGGGTGCACTACGAGTGCGGTGGAGGCTGGGCTGCCTTCGCATCGGTCTCTCTCGTGTCGGGCCTGACTTTGGCCAGGTGGGCCGTCTCCTTGTACCTAACTCCTCCGCCCGGTGTGGGGCGAGGTGTGGGTGCTGTGGTCTCTTTGGGGCGGCGTCATAGAACTTCGCCGTCTACGGTATAGGCGGGCACGAGCCCTCGTGACTCTGGGTGTCTGCTAGCGACTCCTCATTTGCCTTGCCATACGGGCGGGTTGCCTTACGTGGAGGCATAAGCATTACGGGGAAAGGAATGCGTTAGAGGTCGACTATAACACTGACTCTAAAGCACGATCTCGAATGAGAAGAATGGAAACCAATCCTAAATATCCTATAGCCTCACGATTATTGGTGTGGTGCGCAACACTGCGATAATCAGAACTACTAGATACGGTGCTGTAGACACTTTCCAGGATTAGCGCTCGATACCACTTTTGTCACGACGTTCGGGGCGTGGTAGTGGTCTTGGGGCACCCAGTAGTCATACATCGAGTAACGGCGGAATATAAAACAAGGCGAAGCGATTTAAAACAATAAGACCTGATTATCGATGAAAAGCTTGCCTTTCGGCATAATATAAATAACTCAAGTTTTGCGATTACATCCCAATGTACAATAGTACTCTGGACCTCAGGAAGTAAACAACTATGGCGGGACGGGGCCCATACCACTGTCTACAAAACTATCTCTGTCTGGGGAGATCGTACCCAAAGTAGAGCCTCGGAGAAGATGGAGCTCACGACACAGCGCAAAGATCTAAGGATGTGGATCTAGCACTGCTTGCCCCTGCGGCATGAGCGCGGCCCAGAAGGAGAGTCGATTACAAGTACCAAGTATGTGAAACTATAAAGTACTTTAAAATGAAATCAAAGTATTTAAAACCTTTTCACAAATACAATCGATTCGATTGCACATAGTGCCACATCACAAACAACAACGATAATAGAAAAGCGCGAGTCTATTCTAGGCGCGAATGATCGAAGCAAGGCCAATCGCCCATAGTATCATTCTGCGTGCCTAGTCACGGAACTTCGCAGCCGCATGGGTCACGCATAGACCGCGTGAGGTAGCCCTCGCGTCGGGGCAACCCCGGCGTCCGCCTGAGCTCCGCGGCCGCGTAGCCTCGAAAGACCGCGTAGTCTCAGCGGACCGCGTAGAATCCGCGTCGGGCTAGGCGCCGGAATGATCAATCTGGAGCATACGGCTGCTCGCGTAGTCTCGCGAACCGCGTGCCGTATAGACCGCGTCGAGGCAAGCCCTCGGTATAATAGTCGAGGGTAGGTGATACGATGCGATATAGCGGACTTACGGTTAGCGTAAGCCACGGCAAGAATGACCCGCTTGCGGCGTTACTAACACGGTAGCGTCGTGATATGTCTACTTATCAAACAATCTTACTACACTAACAGAGATCAATACAAGGCCTTTATAAACAAACAAGTAAAGCGATTCCTTTTTATCATTCTTAAGTTGTTATACCTAACTTCCATAAAGCTAGCATAACTCTTAAGCTTTTGTTTTAAAAACGAGATATTTATCTTACGTAAAAAAATGATTGATATTCTTTTGAAATGTTTTGATTCTTATTATTGAGGCTTAAGCGTGAGGCATTCTGTAAGTATTGTTCGAGCTTAAGCGTGAGGCATTCCGTAAGTATTATTCGATTAACAACATGCGTCTAGTACTATATATATTGTAAAATATCATGCTTAGGTAGAATCACATACATACTCGTGAAAACCACCGCCAAGTTGAATATGTGCGCGAGAGTCGACCTATAATAGTCACAGATATCTATCAAAGACTACTCGAGGTCATTCTAAGCAGAGGTTCACGATTACGGAAAGTCGGGCGACCTGACCTGCGGTGAGCTATATAAGTCTCTTTGTGAAAGCAGTCCTATGTGAGTCTGATGTGATTATTCTTCTTTTAAAACCTTACAGTGGTAATAGTTCAATTCTTTTACGTGATATTCTTCTAAGTATTTATACTTATCCTTATACTACAACGGTAAGTATTCTCTAATTCAAAGAGGGTTAGGATTATTACCTCGGTAAGCCCAATAATATCCTAGATAAAGTCGCGCTGAGCAAGGTTTAGCTCTAAGTTTATGCGCCCAGGTAGCTCGAGAAACCTTAGAAGTTTTCACAACTTCACCAAAGACTAAGGGATTTGGGCTAGGGTATTTTGGGCATTATAACGATACTAGAAGACAACTTTTCTACCAAGGGAGGGTAGATTTGGCTAGGCTAGGGGTTAGGCCCTCGGCCAAACTCATGAGGGAGGAAGGGGTGTTGAATGAAAAGCTCACAAAGGAGAGGGAGGATTTTCAAGACTTGGAAGATTTGTGGATGAAGAACTCTTCGTCTAAAGGGGTATTTATAGGTCAAGAAGTGGCCAACCAATAGCCAAGATTAAGACAAGTGCAAGGCAAGTGTAGGGTGAGGATTAACTATACACAAATATCCTACCAACTCCTTGACTTGTGCCTGAGGCACAAAAAGCGTGCCAAGGCTCTTGGTCGTCCAAATGGGCGATTGAAGTCCACATGGGAGGTGCCAAGTGTTGCCCTCCGTTGGTCCAAAATGTTCGTCTCTCGGAAAAATCCTTAAAAATTAGAAATGGCATAGCGGAATTTTCCTACGAAGTTGTGGAAGCGTTTAGTCGGAAAGCGATTCTTTAAGCGAGTTGTGCACAAAAAAGCGTCGAGGCTAACTTTAAAGCCAAACTCTTTATGCGTATTCCCTTGCGTACATACTGGAAATACGAGGGTATAACGATTGCCATTGACATCCGCTTGATAGATGCATCAAAACCTAGACCTCTTTTGGATAAAAACCCGCCGACTTCCAAAACCTTAGCATTTCCTAGGCGATAGGAAAGAAACATTCTCGAACTCAACACGGTGTCAAGCGTCGTTTGAAGAGGAGCCCTTGAATATCGTAGCCTCCAAGTTTCTAAACCTCTTTTGACAGCTGCCCTATGGTTTAGTAACCTTTGAATACATTAGGAGAGATGACTCTTGGTTCTCACCCTTTTCAAGTTTCGATGTCCCATTGAATGAGATGTTTCCTTGGTACTTTCAGATTAAATTTGTAGCACAAAGCAGTGAGGCGTGCCATTGATATCGAACAAAAGAATGTATCAAATTACTAGACCTCTTTTGGCTAAAAACCCTCGAACTTCCTGACCTTAGCATTTCCAAGGTCAATTGGAAATGAAACGTTCTCGAGTCAACCACTAAAGTCCGGTGGCCCATGGACTTTCCCAAGACCCATGTCCACCCACGACCGCCGTCGGCGTGACAAACCTCGAGTCCGTTGATCCTTAGCATCAAAGTGGTGGCGGAAAAAACTCTTCGCTCGAAACCAAGGATCGGAGGCCCAAGGCTTCAAGCCTCAAACCACGAACATCAACACTACCCCTCTGCACCGGGTCCACCTCCATACCGCTTTTGACCGGGGTCACCATCAAGAACCATGAAACACCTCGAGGCGAGTGCTCACGGAATCGCGGCGGCCTTCCCGACTTCTAAGAACTGCGGAAAAGCTTCCTTGAACTCAAAGACAATTGAGCGGTGAACGAGGATTCAACCACAACCCTTTATCACCATCGACCCACGCTGACGTGACCACCCACGTGTCCCGCATTTGACACGGGAAATCCGTCAAGACAGTGAACCCTCCATTGTGAAGCTTTTCAGCGGAACACTGGCGAGGTTACCACGGAAGGTTGGGAGAAACCAAGAGCTGCTTTCTCAACCCAAGACCACCATCATGACCCTCTTGCACACCAAGAACACCTGCGATCTGCAAATATCCCAACACACCCACTGTCGAATATTTCGCAATATTCGGAGAAGCGACAAGCGGCCATCATCGCCCACTCGGAGATGCAAACTTCAAATTCATATCTTGTAACTTGTAATCTTGAACAATCAAAATAATCTCTTTCATTCTTTTGGCTGAAATCTTTGTATTCTTTCTCATGGCTATAAGGAAGATACCTTACTCTATAACAAATCAATTAGAGTGAGCGTGAAATGAGCACACAAACTACAACTTAGGATGGATTAGATCAAAGAACAATCCGTGTAGTAAATCAGTTGATGAAAATCATAGAAGAAGGAAGACGTAGAAGAGCAACTAGGAAAAAATGTTGAGAGCATTTTCGCCTAGTGAGAGAAACATCTCTCTAACTCTTTAAGAATGGACTTGATTCTTAAAGGAAGGAATGACTTGATTTAAAAGTATAAAATACTTGATTTGGAAAGTATTGATTTCTTGATACTCTAAAGATAAGAGACTTGATTTCTAAAGTTAAGAAACTTGATTTCTTAAAAGTTAAGAGACTTGAAGTATTTTTTTGAAAGCTATGTAACATGCGTTTTTAAAAGAAGAAGAGAAGGAGTTTTATAATTCTTTTTAAGTATGTATGTACGTAGTACTTTTGGGTTTAATTTTTCCTAATGTAAAAAAGAAATAAAAGTGCCTTAAGTTCTCTAAAGTGAAAGGTTGTTATAATAGCTTTATGGGGAGTTGTTATAACGACTAAAGAAGAAGTGAAAAGATGATTTAAATTGTTACGTAAAGAGACATTATCGCGTCCCAGGAATGGGCCGGGCAGTATACCTTTATGGGCAGACTATATGACATTATCGCGTCCCAGGAATGGGCCGGGCAGTATATCTTTATGGGCAGACTATATGACATTATCGCGTCCCAGGAATGGGCCGGGCAGTATACCTTTATGGGCAGACTATATGACATTATCGCGTCCCAGGAATGGGACGGCGTTATACCTTTATGGCGGACTATATGACATTATCGCGTCCGAGAATGGGTCGGGCGGTATACCTTTATGGGCGGACTATATGACATTATCGCGTCGAGAATGGGTCGGGCAGTATACCTTTATGGGCAGACTATATGACATTATCGCGTCCCAGGAATGGGTCGGGCAGTATACCTTTATGGGCAGACTATATGACCTTATCGCGTCCCAGAATAGGTCGGGCATTATATCTTCGTGGGAAGACTTTTGTATGACTTCAACGTGTCCCGCAAATGGGCTGGGTTACGTTATCACGTATGGGTAATCAAAGTAAGCTCCCAAATAAGAAGTCCCTCCATAAAGGGCCGAATTATGTTATGTAAGATATGTAAGTTATGTGGAAAAACTTGATCGAATTATTAAGTATGTATGTAAGAATATGATGTTAATTCTTATTGAAAGAAGGAAAAGAATGATTAATGTACGATTTATTTCATGAGTTAAAATGGCACGGTAGGATCTGGTATTTTAATTTTTATACTTGCCCCTGTCATTCTTTTGTACAGTTATGATCTTGTTTAATGTACTTTATTTCCGTTCCATACTTAGTACTTGTTATGCGACCCTTAGGGGCTGCGTTCATGTCATGAGTCTAGGTACATGATTGTGGATCCGCGAGCTTAGGATCATTGTTCGGCATTTTGAGATGACTCAAGTTCGGAGTTTGTCATTATGGCTAGGTATATTGAAGTGCGGCGGGGCCTTGTCCGCTTCATAGTTGTTGTCACCTTCTTAGAGTGCTGTATTCATATGTGAAATTTGGTGGTGTAAGTTGTATTTACATTGTTATGCAGCGTAGACACTTTCGGGTGATTTATATTTATACGAAGCCTTTCGGCTTTGCCTTTGTTTTAAAAAAATGAGTGTTATTTATCTTCGCGGTTTATTTATGTTGTATGGGTAGAAGGGTGCCCGGTAGGGGCACGATCCAGCTTGAGGATTTGGGGCGTGACAGTGGTATCGAGCGATTAGTCCTCGGCATGTCTGAGCGTGTATAGTAGAGTCTTGTTTATCGATGTGTTGTGCACCACATCTATAAGCAGGAGGCTATAGTACATTTAGGATTGGTTTCCCTTCTTCTCTCACTCGAGATCGTGCGATAGAGGCGTGTTGTTAGGGTAGTCTCTCCCTAACGTGTTATTTTGATTGCGAGATATGAGAAAGGCATGATGACCCGGAAAGGATTATATGGACTTCGTATCCAAGTTGGTAAAACTATTATGCAGTTGGTATAATGATGATGTGTATGCATGCAGCGTATTTATTTGGGGTCATATGTGCGTTGCCTAGAATGATTATGAGTTATCATGAGTTGGTTAAGCCTTAATAATTACTTGGAAGGTGTGAAACAATTTATTGAATCCACACCTAGGCTTTATATATGTACTTATTTGGAATAGTCGAGGTAATGGCCGACTAAGATTGTGATAGACTCTCGAAAGATCAGGTTTAATTGACTTATGGACATACCATGTTATTAGATTAAGTTGTTTTGTATGCTTAAGTGAGATGCACGAATAATATTTTTATGGAGTAAATATGGTTGTTGTGATTAGGACAACATGATATTGAGATTATGAGAAACTATGATATTGAGATTATGAGAAACTATCTTACCCGTATGAGGGGAGAGATAATGTAAGATTGGGACATGAAATAATCGAGAATCGTGGAATACTAGCTAACTATTGAGACCTTAGATGAACATTCGAGGACGAATGTTTCTAAGGGGGGAAGGATGTTACACCCCGTAATACCAGGGCTACTAATTGAGAACGTGATTAAGGATATAAGATTTGAATTTTGGAAGGAAAGAATAATTACATTTTCTTAAGGAAAATTTCGGGAAAAAATATGACGACGGAAAAATTATTAACTTGGAGTATAATACTTCTAATTGGATTTATGGACTTAGTATTGGATTATAAGGTGTTGGAATTGATAATATGAGGTCCGCCGAGAATTTCACAATTTCGCGGGGACCTTTGAAAAATTATAATATTTTGGACCAATCGGAGGGCGACACGTGGCACCCCTCCACTTGTCTTGCTAAGATGACAACAAATTAGATATTTTGAGAGGGGACAAGTGGACATGGGTCCCACTCCACTTGGCTATACATATCCAAGTCTTGCAAGACTTGGATCACTTTACTTAGACCAAAAAATAAGCTCTCATCTTCTCCTTTAGCTCCGTAATTTGAGAGCCCGCGGCAGAACAACCATTGTTGATCAATTTATTTCTCCAAGATTATTCCCTTAAACCAAGTGCTAAGCCTAGATTAATATTCTACACGTTTTTACTTGTCTTGGCCGAAAGTTGATCCCAAAACCCTAGGGGTTCCATCGACTTTTTGGAAGTGAGATTCAAAGAGAAGTTGATACTAAGGTTGTAGGGGGTACATATATGTGATTGGAACTTGAAGAAGTGGAGCGAAACGAAAACTGCGCACCAATAAAGACCGGACTGTTTTTGGGGCGTTTTTGGGCAAAAAATGAGGTAAAAGTCCTTCTTCTTTTAAAGTAATTGGATATTACTTATTGTTATTGTGTAGGGATGAACTTGTGTTAGAAAATAATGAAGAATAAAAAGCGTTTGAGCCATTTTTGGGGCTAAAACCGATTTGGGACAGATTTGGTGCAAATGGAATTTGTTGGTTATTGTCGTTGTTATCTTCACCTATTGCATGTTATAATGGATTAATATTGTTGTTAATAAGTTGTTATAACTTATGTAAAAGTTTTGGAACTCGAATTGGAATAAAATGGATTAAGGAACGAGTTATCGGGTTGTAGTTGTTGTGGCCGAGAAACTGCCCAAAACTGTTAGACGTCGTTGTGTCGTTTAGTGGACTGTTTTGAGGTATTAAATGCTGGAAATTTAGTTGTTGTTATGCATGTTTAAGTGTAGTAGTTGCTAATGAAAGTCCTAAGGGAATAAGGGTGTGGAAAGGCGTTAAAAGGCCTCACATTTTACCCTCGTTATGGTTGGATTGCGGACTGTTTTTATGGGCTGATTTGTGGACTGTTTTGTATAACTGTGGGGCAGAATTTTACACGTCCAGTTAGGCATGTAATCCCCTTTGGCTAACTGTTGGTTGTGCCTTAAATGTGGCTTGTTGGTTGATGAATACGGGCCTTGCAAAAGGTGGAAAAGTACGTAGAAACAAAAGAAGTGCTGCCTAATTTTCCGTAGAATTAGAGGGCCATTATTTGGTATAAGTCCTACACTTGATAGCTTGTAGTTGATAGAAGTGTTATTGTCATTTTAGGTTTAAGTACTACGTATAGCGTATTCTACTTAAAGGATGGAATAGCTATCAAAGTTAAGGTACTTTGGAGAATTTTGCTACTTGTCGATAATCGTCGCGAGGTATGTGAACCTCTTCCTTCTTTTGGCATGATTCTATGGATGAAATATACATGTGGTGTTATTTCATGATCCCTTCTACTCTTAGAAGTTAAGAGGTATGTATGTTGATTTACTTTATGTAAAAGCTACGTCTAAGTTATCCTATGTTCTTACCAAGTCTTATGGGGGATGTTGGTAAGAGTCGTTAGGAAGTATTTGGAGTCTAGTTGACTTTGCTAAGTTACTGCACGAATAAGAATAAGTATCGAACAAGCCATTGCAGCGTTAATAAAAGAAAATGTATCGACAATCAATTAAATTAAAATGAGTAGAATTTTCCATCTGCATAGAAGCTAAGATAAGACAAAATTGTATTACATTTTCTAGATCGTGGCTGCTTTAATAAGATCATTAAAAACAAGTATAACCTAGTCACAACACACGAAAGTATATGTTACTTAATTTAAAGAGTTTACGTTATGAATTTTTAAGACTATGAACCTTATATTCTTAAAAGGTTAAGAGACTTTATTTTTCATGTTATGGGACTTGATTCTTAAAGGAAGGAATGACTTGATTTAAAAGTATAAAATACTTGATTTGGAAAGTATTGATTTCTTGATACTCTAAAGATAAGAGACTTGATTTCTAAAGTTAAGAAACTTGATTTCTTAAAAGTTAAGAGACTTGAAGTATTTTTTTGAAAGCTATGTAACATGAGTTTTTAAAAGAAGAAGTTTATGGATTTAAGAAGAGAAGGAGTTTTTGTCACGACCCGAACCCGGGCCCGTGACTGGTGCCTTACCCCGGGCACCCTAGTGATACAACATCAGAGAAAACCAGCGGAAATAAAAACTTTAATCATTCAAATAGACATGGATCAAGATAAAAGAAAATAGGTCAACCAAAACGGTTGCCTTTCAACATATATATATATATAGACATTTGAACAGTTACAATCCTTACAACCACCTTGCCGATTACTACAGACCTCTAAGATTTTACAATAACTATGACGGGACAGGGCCCCGCCATACCCCTGAATGTACAAGATCCTACAGACTCAGGGTAACATACCAAAAGATAAGCCTCCGAAGGAACGGAGCTTCCCAACACGCTGAAATGTGATCCTAAATGCGGGGATCGGCGGTAGATGTACTTACTGCGGCATGACGCGGCCCCGAAGAGGTCGATAACAGTACCAAGTATGTGAAATCGTAAAAATCGTAAATGAAATCATAATAGTCTATATAAAGCGAGACATGTATGATAACCAAACTACGATTCACAACATAAGCGATGTCAAGTCGGGGACTCACGCCTCAAAGTCATCCTCGTGCGTGGAACTCCTTCCTCACCGCCCGGCGATCTAGGTACAAATCATGTGATACGTATAACATGTCTCGGCCCATCTCATGGACCCAGTATAGAAACGTGTGGAATACATTCCCGGTTCATCTCATGAACTCGGTAGTCGGATAGAATACATTCCCGGTTCATCTCATGAACTCGGTAGTCGGATAGAATACATTCCCGGTCCATCCCATTGACGCGGTAGTCGAGTGAAATACATTCTCGGTTCATCCCATGAACGCGGTAGTCGAGTGAAATACATTCCCGGTTCATCCCATGAACGCGGTAGTCGGATATAATACATTCCCGGTCCATCCCATGGACGCGGTGGTCAGTGAAATACATTCGGTTCATCCATGAGCGTGGTAGTCGAGTGAAATACATTCGGTTCATCCATGAACGCGGTAGTCGAGTGAAATACATTCCTTGCACAACAAGTCTATCACACGCAAACATAGGCAAGTTACACACAACTTAAAGTACTTTCATTTTATGACAAAGTTCGGGTTTTAACCCTAAAGTACTACGTACGTTAAATTCCTTTTAAGAGATTCATTCCTTTTATAAAAGTCACCCGATACCCGTAGTATATAAAAAAAATGAGTGACTTACATCTTTTAAGTAGACCAAAACAACTTCCCTTTTTAAAGTCAAGTTACCACATTAAAACCAATGATAAAACCGCCTTCTTTTGTTTTAATATAGTCGTTATAACCAACGTCCCATAAAGCTGTTATAACACTTTATGTTTTAAACCAATTTAAGATAAAACAATGCCTTTCTTTTCCCTACAGTTCCAGTTTGCCTAATTTCAATTACTCAAGTCTCTTTATTTTAGAAAGGTTTCATAGTTCAATGTCTTAATCTTTTTTTAAAAGCAATTGAATAACATATGTCATAGGTGTGGCGATTTATTCTTGTTTATAACCATTTATTAAAGCGACCATGATCTAGAAAATGTAATATCATTTTGTCTCATCTTAGCTTCTATGCGGATGGAGGTTTCTCTTGGTTTTAATAATACTTCATTATTCAATACATTTTCCTTTATTAGCTGTGATGGTTTGTTTGATACTTATTCGATTTCCGAAATCAGTAAAACATTATTCCCTTTTAAAAACCAAGTACTCATTACTCACGAATGAGGTTTCACACAAACATCCATATTAAGTCAAGTCTCTTATCTTTTAATATTAAGTCTCTTAACTTCTAAAAATCAGTAAACCATTCTCTTTATCTCTCTTCAGACGTTATACCTAACTTCCCATAAAGCTAGTATAACTCTTATGTTTTCAAAACCAAGCATTACTCTTCTTTCAAAAAGGTTTCTTAATTCTGTTGAAATACTTCAAGATTCTTTATTATTCAGGCTTAAGTCAAAAGACATTTGTCACGACCCGAATCCGGGCCCGTGACTGGTGCCTTACCCCGGGCACCCTAGTGACACAACATCAGAGAAAATCAGCGGAAAATAAAACATAAGCCATGAAACCAGAGATATAAATAAATAAGCAGTCCAACCAAAACAGTTGTCTTCAGTATATACATAAAACCCGAACAGTTTAATCCTTTTACAACCCTGCCCACAACAGTACTACAGACCTCTAAGATTTACAACAACTATGATGGGACAGGGCCCCGCCATACCCCTGAATGTACAAGAACCTACAACTCAGGGAACACATACCAAAAGATAAGCCTCCGGAGAAACGGAGCTTCCCAATACGCTGAACCGTGATCCTAAGGCGAGGATCCACGGCCGATGTACCTCTACTGCGGCGTGAACGCGGCCCGAAGGAGGTCGAGACAACGGTACCAAGTATGTGAAGCGTAAAAATCAGTAAATGAAATCATACTAGTCTATATAAAGCGGAGACATGTATGATAACCAAACTACGATTCCAATATAAAAACGATCATGTCGATCGAGGACTCACGCCTCAAGTCATCACTCAAATATAACTATGGGTCTCACGCCCACAACATCAATCTGTTCGCGTCACGGCGCATGCCGGAGTGCGCCGGTGTAGACATGTCCATGACGCAACAATAATACCAATGCCCGGCCACATGCCGGAATTCTGCGCCGGTGTAGACACGTCCATGTAACATCAACAACAATATCTGGGTGATCAACCACGCGCGTAGCCACGTGTCCCGGAGTGCATCGGTGTAGACATGTCCATGTAACATCAATCAACAAGACAACAATCAAAATGGAAACATACGGTGGAATTCTCCGTCCGCCAAAGACGCGTCGAGTAAGTTCTCAACAAGTCAACGGCCTCCATCGAGAGGCGGTAACACAGAAATACAACACTTGCACAACAAAGGCTATCATCACAATCATAGGCAGGTTTCACCACAACAAGCATAGGCAAGTCATACACAACTCAAAGTACTTTAATTTTATGCCAAAGTCCGGGTTCTTAAACCTAAGTACTACGTGCGCTAAATTCCTTTTAAAGATACATTTCTTTTACAAAGGTAACCTGATACCCGTAGTATAAAAAATAGAGTGACGAACATTGTTAAGTAAACAAAAATGCTTTCCTTTGTAAAATCAAGTAACAACCTTATTTTCCAAACGTTCAAGTTTGCCTAATTCCCAATGCTCAAGTTTCTCATTTTAGAAAAGGTTTCGTAGTTCATAGTTTTAATCCTTTAAAACATAATTCTCCTTTAAACGATTTGAGAAACATATGCCTTATATGTGAGTAGGTTATTCTTGTTTATAACCATCACATTAAAGAACCATGATCTAGGAAAATGTAATACAATTTTGTCTTATCTTAGCTTCATGCGGATGGAGGTTTCTACTGGTTTTAATAACAATTTGTTATTTGTCAATACACTTTCCTTTATTAGCGCTGCTGTGGTTTGTTCGATACTTATTCTCATTTCCGAAATCGGTAAAACATTATTCTTTTTAAAACCAAGTACTCATTACTCGCGAATGAGGTTTCACAACACTTTTAACAAAATGTTAATTACCAAGGAAAACAAGTTAAGTCTCTTATCTTTCTAAAAATCCGTTATAAGTCAAATCAGTTACCCTTTGAAACCACAAAGCATTTTCTTACCTACATAAAGCTGTTATAACCAACTTCCCATAAAGCGTTATAACACTTTATGTTTCAAACAATATAAATACTTTAATCACATGTACGTCTACCGTACTACATAGTTATACACATATCATGCTAGAACAGATAGGAAGAGGTTCACATACCTCGCGACGAGTATCGACTAATAGCAAAACGCTCCAAGTACTTCAAACCGTCGGCTACTCCTTAAGCCACGTAGATTGCACCACACGTAGTACTTCAACCTATAAGGCCACGAGGCGCTTATTAACATCTAGATCTCATCGTTCCATATTCTACATAAAATTCGGACACCTCCCCGCACATGGCGTAAATCTCCTCTCGATCGAGTAGGCTACCAAGCCAACCAGGGGGTTTACGTCTAACGGACGTGTACAATTCTACTACACAACAAAGCTACACAAGTCTCATGTCTGATCCATGTAATTACGATTGATTCTCTTCTTTAAATTGGGCTTAAGTCGAAAGACATTGCCGCACAATAATGTTCAGTTCTATATATAGTATACTTTAACTATATATTCCTCCAACATGTAATTTCCAATTACAATAGAATGTCAAGATATTTACCTCTATAAGCCCAAAATTATCCGAGTTATAATGTCGATCTGAGCAAGGTTTAGCTCTACTCAGTGCGCTTGATCCGCTCCAAACAACCCTTAGAAGTTCTAACCAACTTCTACTTAAATACTTCAACCAACTATGAAGATTTCCTTAGGGTTTCGGTTTGAGACTAAAAGGACAAAAGGTAGTATTTCCTGCTCTATGTATAGAGGTAACTTTTGGAATACAACAAGGTAAAGGCTAAGGTATTTTGGGCATTATAACAATACTTGTAGAATACATTTCTACCAAGAGGGGGGGTGTATTATACGAAACAACTAGGCTAGGGGGGGGGACCCCATGACCACACTACGAGGAGGGGGAGGGGGACCTCTCGGCCAAAGGCCCCACGAAGGGGAGGAAGCTCTCGCCAGAGCAAGAAGGGAGGAGAGGGTTTCAAGACTTGGAAGTTTTGGATGAATGAAGTCTTGAAGCTTAGGGGTATTTATAGGAAAGCCAAAGCCAACCAATGGCCAAGATCAAGCCATGTGCAAGGCAAGTGTAAGGCCTTGATCAAGCCAAGTGCACCTAACCTACTCCACCAAACATCGCACAAAACAAGCCACAAAACAAGGCCAAACCTAAGGGACCAATCGGCCAAGGCCAACCAACCCTTGCCCGCCCCGCTAAACCGTCCAATGAGGGTGACAAGTGTCACCCTCCGTTAAAAAATGTTTCGTCTCTCGGAAAAATCCGAAAAATATAAATGACATAGCGGAATTTTCCCTACGTAGCTAATGGAAGCGTTTAGTCAACGACTCCTTTCGGTAGTTGTGTACAAATTTGAAACTAGCCAATCCTTAAGGCTTAAATTATAATACGTGCGTCCTCACGTACATACTGCGAAATACGGTATAACATTCTCCTCGTAGAAACATTCGTCGAATGTTCCTTCTCAAGCGGATAACGATAAAGTTCTTCTTAACTTAAACAAGTTTCCAAAACCTTGGAGTCACCACCTCCCAACTTGATACCACTTTTGTCACTTTGCGTAATATCCCTAAGGCCATTCGACATTCACGAACGATTACGGTGAACACATCCACAAACTCATACGATGGTAAACTAATATTGGGCCTAGCATCCACGTGACCCTACCACCTCGCCGGACCACCCAGAGTGACCCACGCCGGAGCAGGCGGGTTGGCCTCAACACGGCCCAACCCGACCCACTTAACGCATCACGCTCTTGTTCCCCGATCCGGGACAATCTTACCTCTACAGGTCATGAAAGCTACCACTTCCATTGCACACTACCCAGGGACTTTATCACACAAAACGTTCTAGGCATAAAAATGCACTCCGACAAGGATCACTTGCAAAATCTGGTACTCAAGACGGCCTTACATCCAAGGTCTCAACTGTAATATTCTAAGGTTCATCATTTTCTCACCCTCAAGCTTACCCTTCTCACTAACCAGGTTCTACATCACATTTTAGCACAAAGCTATCCGAACATAACACTAAACACATCATCACAACATCAATACATACCAAACTATAGAGTGTTAAGGATATACCTGAAAATAGGCGGTTCAAAGGACCGCTAAAACTGGGAACTTCCACCGCGACCTCTACCGTGGCCTGCCGGTGTGTGTACATCCTGCCTAGCTATGGAAGGTGAAGAACCCGCAACTGATCCTGAAGGCTGAGTCGTAACATCCGTGCTACCCTTGGTCGGACAGTTCCTCGCAAAATGGCCCCGCTGGCCGCAAAAATAACAAGCTCCATTGGCACCACGACACTCCCCGAAATGCGGTCTACCACATCGACCACACCGAGGTAGGGGTGACTGCATCTGGCCAACACCCCTACTCGCGAAACACAGACCCCGAGCCTGCCGCTCCCGAATACTCTGGATGCCCTGAAGGTTGTGGAGGACTACTCTGCACTGGCGGAGGTACAACACTAGCCTTCTGCTGAGGCGGTCCACCTCGAAAGTTATCAAAGGACCCTGCATTGCAGCCTCTTGGTGATCTCGGTCATTCCGTCGGTTTCTCGCTCACATCCGCGTCAAGTGCATAAGCCTGCATGCGGGCAATGTCCATGCCCGGCTGAAGGGCTACTCCCAAACAACTCTCTGCTAGGTAATCATCAAGCCCTGTAATATATCGGTGCACTCGATCCTCCATACTAGCTACTAATGCGGGAACATACCGGGCCAATGAGTCAAATTCCACATTGTACTCCCGAACTGTACGCCCGTTCTGCCTCAACATCAAAAATTTGTCGGCCCGAGCCCTCCTCATCTATGGAGGCAAGAAATGTGCCAGGAAGGCCCCCGAAAACTCGTCCCAAACGGCTGGACGTGCATTCTCTCCCCGGGACAGCTCCCACGAATCAAACCAGTCGACTGCGGTATCACGCAGCCGATGCGAACCTAAGACCACCGACTCGGTCTCCGAAGCCTTGATCACTCTCGCGATCCGAATGGCTGTCGGATAAACTCGAGGTCATCCTCGGCTCGATCCATAGAACAACGGCGGGCTCTGACTCGAGAAAGTCACGTAGCCTCAAATGCGCTCGGGGTGAACTACGGGTGCTACTGGGCCGGCTGCTGCATCCGGCCTATCCTCATATCGACCACGACCACGGCGATGGCGGGCCATCTCCGTGTACCCCCTCTCATCTGCTCCAGTGTGGGGTGGAGGCTCAGTCTTGGCCGGGCTGCGCCCTCGTACTCCTCTGTATCTCACTAGCAGCTCCCTCGGCTGCCTTGCCCACCTGGGCCCGGGTTGCCTTACGCGGAGGCATAACTGATAAAGGAAAGGAATACGTCAGAGGGGTCCAACTTATCACACGGCTCTAAAGCACGATCTCAGAATGAGAAGAAATGGAAACCAATCCTAAATGTCCTATAGCCTCCTGATTATAGATGTGGTGCACAACACACCGATAATCAAGACTCTACTAGACACGGTCTGTAGATACTTTCCGAGGACTAACTGCTCTGATACCACTTTTGTCACGACCCGAATCCGGGCGTGGTCGTGCCTACCGGGCACCATAGTGACACAACATCGAGAGAAAATCGTGGAAAAATAAAACATAAGCCATGAAACGAGATATAAATAAATAAGCGAGCCAACCAAAGCGATTGCCTTCAAGGTATATCATAAAACCCGAGCAGTTTAATCCTTTTACAACCCCGCGATTACAACAGACCTCTAAGATTTACAACAACTATGATGGGACGGGGCCGCCATACCACAGATGTACAAGAACCTACAACTCGGGGAACACATACCAAAAGATAAGCCTCGGAGAAACGGAGCTTCCTAATCTGTTGAACCGTGATCCTAAGGCGAGGATCCACGGCCGATGTACCTCTACTGCGGCGTGAACGGCCCCGAAAGAGGTCGATAACAGCGGTACCAAGTATGTGAAATCGTAAAAATATCGTAAATGAAATCATACTAGTCTATATAAAGCAGGAGACATGTATGATAACCAAACTACAGTTCACAATATAAAAGCAGTCATGTCCAGTCAGGGACTCACGCCCTCAAGTCATCACTCAAATATAACTATGGGTCTCACGCCCACAACATCAATCATGTTCGCGTCATGCATGCGTACGGTGCAGACATCGGTGTAGACATGTCCATGACGCAATAATACCAATGCCCGGCGGCCACATGCCCTGCGCCGGTGTGGCGCGTCCGTAACATCAACAACAATATCTTTGGGTGATCAACCTCGCGCGTGGCCACGTGTCGGAGTGCGCATCGGTGTAGACATGTCCATGTAACATCAATCAACAAGACAACAATCAAAATGGAAACATACCCGTGGAATTCTCCGTCACTGCCAGCACGTCCAAGTAAGTTCTCAACAAGTCAACCGGCCCTCCATCGAGAGACGCGGTAACACAGAAATACAACACTTGCACAACAAAGGCTATCATCACAAGCATAGGCAGGTTTCACCACAACAAGCATAGGCAAGTCATACACAACTCAAAGTACTTTCATTTTATGCCAAAGTCCGGGTTCTTAACCCTAAAGTACTACGTACGCTAAATTCCTTTTAAAGATCCATTTCTTTTACAAAGGTCACCTGATACCCGTAGTATAAAAAAATAGAGTGACGAACATTGTTAAGTAAATAAAAATGCTTTCCTTTGTAAAATCAAGTAACAACCTTATTTTCCAAACGTTCAAGTTTGCCTAATTCCCAATGCTCAAGTTTCTCATTTTAGAAAAGGTTTCGTAGTTCATAGTTTTAATCCTTTAAAACATAATTCTCCTTTAAACGATTTGAGAAACATATGCCTTATATGTGAGTAGGTTATTCTTGTTTATAACCATCCTGTCACAGCAACCATGATCTAGGAAAATGTAATACAATTTTGTCTTATCTTAGCTTCTATGCAGATGGAGGTTTCTACTGGTTTTAATAACAATTTGTTATTTGTCAATACACTTTCCTTTATTAGCGCTGCTGTGGTTTGTTCGATACTTATTCTCATTTCCGAAATCAGTAAAACATTATTCTTTTTAAAACCAAGTACTCATTACTCGCGAATGAGGTTTCACAACACTTTTAACAAAATGTTAATTACCAAGGAAAACAAGTTAAGTCTCTTATCTTTCTAAAAATCCGTTATAAGTCAAATCAGTTACCCTTTGAAACCACAAAGCATTTTCTTACCTACATAAAGCTGTTATAACCAACTTCCCATAAAGCCGTTATAACACTTTATGTTTCAAACCAAATAAATACATTAAACACATGTACGTCTACCGTACTACATAGTTATACACATATCATGCTAGAACAGATAGGAAGAGGTTCACATACCTCGCGACGAGTATCGACTAATAGCAAAACGCTCCAAGTACTTCAAACCGTCGGCTACTCCTTAAGCCACGTAGATCGCACCACACGTAGTACTTCAACCTATAAGGCCACAAGGCGCTTATTAACATCTAGATCTCATCGTTCCATATTCTACAGAAAATTCGGCAGCACCTCCCCCCCCCCCCGCAACAGCGTAAATCTCCTCCTCGATCGAGGCCGGCTACCAAGCCAACCAGGGGGGGGGGGTTTACACGTCTAACCGGACGTGTACAATTCTACTACACAACAAAGCTACACAAGTCTCATCAGTACTGATCTATGTAATTACTGATTCGATTCTCTTCTTTAAATTCAGGCTTAAGTCGAAAGACATTGCCGCACAATAATGTTCAGTTCTATATATAGTATACTTTAACTATATATTCCTACAACATGTAATTTCCAATTACAATAGAAGGTCAAGATATTTACCTCGATAAGCCCAAAATTATCCGAGTTATAATGTCGATCCTGAGCAAGGTTTAGCTCCTACTCCGTGCGCTTCAATCCGCTCCAAACAACCCTTAGAAGTTCTAACCAACTTCTACTTAAATACTTCAACCAACTATGAAGATTTCCTTAGGGTTTCGGTTTGAGACTAAAAGGACAAAAGGTAGTATTTCCGGGCTCTATGTATAGAGGTAACTTTTGGAATACAACAAGGTAAAGGCTAAGGTATTTTGGGCATTATAACAATACTTGTAGAATACATTTCTACCAAGAGGGGGGGATGTATTATACGAAACAACTAGGCTAGGGGGGGTACCCCACGGCCACACTACTAGGAGAGGGAGGGGGACCTCTCGGCCAAAGGCCACACGAAAAGGGGGAGGGGGAAGCTCTCGGCTAGAGCAACAAGGGAGGAAAGGGTTTCAAGACTTGGAAGTTTTTGGATGAATGAAGTCTTCAAGCTTAGGGGGGTATTTATAGGAAAGCCAAAAGCCAACCAATGGCCAAGATCAAGCCATGTGCAAGGCAAGTGTAAGGCCTTGATCAAGCCAAGTGCACCCTAACCCTACTCCACCAAACATGGCACAAAACAAGCCACAAAACAAGGCCAAAAATAAGGGACCAATCGGCCAAGGCCAACCAACCCTTGACCGCCTCTAAATCGTCAATGAGGGTGACAAGTGTCACCCTCCCGTTAACCCAAAATGTTTCGTCTCTCGGAAAAATCCGCAAAAAATATAAATGACATAGCCGGAATTTTCCCTACGTAAGCTGTGGAAACGTTTCGTCGAAAAACGACTCCTTTCGGTAGTTGTGTACAAATTTCGAAACTAGCCAATCCTTAAGGCTTAAATTATAATACGTACGTCCTCACGTACATACTCTGGAAATACGGGGTATAACAACATTGCCATAATACTACATTCAGTTAACACACGTACGTCTACCGTACTATATATATGTTCCTTTAAAATATTTCAAGGTTCTTATTATTCAGGCTTAAGTCAAAAGACATTGTCACACGTACGTCTACCGTACTATATATATATACTTTTAAAATACTTCATGCTCAAGAGTATAGGAAGAATCACATACCTCGCGATGATTATCGACTATAAGCAAAACGCTCCACGGCTATAACCCGGCTAGCCTTGTCCACCTTCTAAGTAACACATGCTACTTGTAGAACATTCAACCAATAAAGGTTATCAGTCTACTGTAAATACAGTCCTAAGTAAGTACAGTTGAATCTTCTATCTTAATATTCTTCTGGTGTGATTCCAGTTCAAGTCTATTCTGTAATATCCTTCTATTACAGTTCAATTCTCTTCTATGAATGTTATATTCATTTCTATACAACTACAGTATGTAATTCCCAATTACAATAGAAGGACAGTAGTATTTACCTCGATGAGCCCAAAATTATCCAAGTTTAATGTCGCTCCTGAGCAACGTTTAGCTCCTATTCCGAGTGCTCCAAGCCGCTCCAAACAACCCTTAGAAGTTCTACGCAACTTCTACTTAACACTTCAACCGACTATGAAGGTTTTCCTTAGGGTTTCGTTTTTGTGGCTAAAGGAAAGTATAATAGTATTTCCGGGCTCTACGTATAGAGGTAACTTTGGAAAGTACTACAAGGTATTTGGGCTAAAGTATTTGGGAATTATAACAATACTTGGAGAGTATTTCTATACCACAAAAGGGGGTATTATACGAAACCAACTAGGCAGGGGTACCTCTGCTAGGCACTAAAAGGGAGGCTCTCGGCCAAGGCTCTGAAAAGAGGGGAGGGGAGAGGGCTAGGACGAGAGCAAACAAGAGGGAGGGGGGGGGGGAGGATTTTAACACTTAGGAAATGATTTTTGGATGAAGAAAGTTCATCACTTAGAGGGGTATTTATAGGTCAAGGAATGGCCAACCAATGGCCAAGATCTAACCAAGTGTTAGGCAAGTGTAGGGCTAGGATTAAGCCAAGTGCACCTTATCCATCTACCACACCAACTTGCACAAAATATCCTACCTAACCCATGCCACCCATTTCGTCCACTTTGCCGCCCAACCTCTTCCAATGTGAGGGTGACACATGTCATCCTCCCGTTGGTCCAAAATGTTTCGTCTCTCGGAAAAATCCGCAAAAATTATAAATGACATAGCCGGAATTTTCCCTTCGTAAGTCTTTTAAAACGTTTCGTCGAAAAACGATTCTTTTCGACACTTGTGCCCAAATTTTCGAACCTTGCCAACTTTAAGGCTTAAATTTTATACGTACGCCCTCACGTACATACTCTGGAAATACGGGGTGTAACATTCTCCCCTCCTTAGAAACATTCGTCCCGAATGTTCCTTCTCAAGACGGATAACGATAAAGTTCTTCTTAACTTAAACAAGTTTCCAATGCCACACATGGCCACAAACATAACACACGTCGTCTTCCTTCCTTACTTGTCGTGCCCTTCTCGAACACTTGAACTCTTCTAGTATACGTACCACACTTCAGTCATCGCTTCAGTTCCCAAAACTTTGGAGTCACCACCCCCAAACTTGGTCATCTTACTAGCCTCAATCTCCCTTAAGGCCATTCCCGGCCTTCACGATCTGCTTCTGGTCGAACGCATCCATGAACTCATACGATGGTCATCTAAACTTGGGCCTAGCACCTCGTGACCCTACCACTGGCGGGACCACCCGAGCTGACCCCACTCGAACAGCCGCGGGTTGGCCCGCGCAACATGGCCCCAACCCGACCCACTTAACGCATCAAGCTCTTGTTTCCGATCCGAACAATCTTACCTATACAGTCGCGAAAGCTACCACTTCCATCTCACACTACCCATGGACTTATCCTTTCAACTAACCATGTCTTCTAACTCATAACTAACACAACGCTGTCTGTTCATAGCACACAACAACAAATCATCATATCAAGCAAGAAAAACTCTAGAGGGTTAAGGATATACCTGAATCTACCGCTCCACTCTAATCATAGGCACGCCTGCAGCGTATACCGAAAGCGATGAACCCGCCATCGATCCGGTAGTGCGCGCTGCCGGTACCACTCCTATAAGCACGATCTCGTCCACATGGCCTCGACGGCCGCAGTGAAACAAGCACCGATAAAGACGACATTCCGGGATGGCGCGCCACATCGTGTCTGATAGGGGGACATGAATCCTGCTGGCTAGAACTCACGTATACCGTGAACGAAGCCACGGAGCTCGACCAGCTCGAATGTCACGAAGGCGTGGAGGACCACTGCATCTTGGCGGAGGTACATAACTAACTTTCTTCTTGAGGCGGTCCGCCTCGAAAGTTATCAAAGGTGTCACACCGATCCGGGCGTGGCGGTGCCTACACGGGCACCTTCTACCTTAACCACTAAGTAAACTGCGGAAATGAAATAACACCTCTTTTTTTTCTTTAAAACCAATCGTACGTGCAAGGCAAAGCCGACAAGGCTGCCATGTAATATACATAATAAAAGACACTACACTGTATATGAGTCCAATCCACGTATGAATACGGACCTCAAGAGTTTTATGAAATATGACGGGACAAGGCCCGCTGTACCCATAATCGTACAAAAGCATGTCTTGAAAGAAACTTATACCAAAAGATAACTCTCGAATGAAGGAGCTATCCAAAACTCGGCGGTCCTACACTGCCGATCACCAAACAGCGTACCTAAACTGCGGCGATGACGCGGCCGAAGGAGTCGATCTGAAGAATGTACCAAGTATGTGAGCGATGAAATACTGTAATAAAATCATAACAGTCTAAACAAAGCAGAGACATATCGATAGCCAACCTACAGTACATAACACATAAGCAGTCATATCAAGTCAGGGACGCAGGCCCTCAAAGTCACTACTCAAATATAACTATGGGTCTCACACCCATAATATCAATCATGCGTGGAATCCTTCCTCACCGGCGATCCATGATGTAATAACACCAATAAGGATACATGAACACCAAGTCCCACTGTGTCCTAAATGCCTCGTGGTCTCATGCCGGAATCCCACATCGTAAAAGCATGACCATAGGGTAACACAACCAAATCCGGGACATATATGATAATCAAATTACAACACATTGTGCCTTACTAACAATGAGAGTAAACAGAGTATCCTTACAATATAAAATAGGAAGATCATGATCAAACAGACCATCCGCGCAGTATCATTTAACCATCCTACTCTCGGGACTATTTCACCCGTGATAGGCGCGTGGACCCGCGTGAGGTATTCCTCGCATGGGACTATTTCACCCGCATAAGCCCTTACGGACTCGCATGAGGTATTCCTCGCATAGGTTGGACCCGCCCGCATGGGACTATTTCACCCGCATAAGTCCTTACGGACCCGCATGAGGTATTCCTCGCATCGTGGGTAGCAATTTCACGGAATCTGCAAATGCCACAAACCCGGGGAATGACCCCGAAACGACTGATATACCAATAGCACACAACCGGTTATTTCCAGCACACATAGGCAATTCTCAACTAAACAAGCCAAAGTACTTATCAAGGCACACATAGAATAATTCTCAATTAATCAAGCCAAAGTACTTATCAAGGCACACTTAGACAAATTCTCAATTTATCAGGCCAAAGTACTTATCAAGGCACAAATAGAATAATTCTCATTTAACAAGCCAAAGTACTTATCAGGGCACAAATAGAATAATTCTCATTTAACAGGCCAAAGTACTTATCAGGGCACTCTTAGACAAATTCTCAATTTATCAAGCCAAAGTACTAATCAAGGCATCACATAGAATTATTCTCAATTAAACAGGTCAAAGTACTACGTACGTACATTCTTTTCAAAAGACTCTTTTTTGTGTAAAATCCCAAGATACTAACACCCGTAGTATCAAGGCATGTCTATTTTTCAAAGTAAGTTACTACACGTTTAGAAAACTCATTTCAAGGCTTGAAATCAAGTAACTTCAAATTTTCACAATCTAGGCAACTTATGCCCTTTAATCAAAATAGACAACTTTCTAAACCTTCCATAAAGCCGTTATAACCAACTTCCCATAAAGCCGTTATAACCCTTTATGGTTTTAGACATATTCATTCCTTTTATAACCAAGAGACTTATACTATTAAAACCAAGTATCACATACTTACAAATCAAGTTCTTAACTTTCAAAACACTTCAAGTCTCTTAATATATAGAAAACAAGTTTCTTCTACTTTTAAACCTCAAGTAACTCACTCCTTTAAAACAAGTTACTTCTCTTAAATCATGTCATTTCTCCTATTTTAAGACAATTAAGTAAATCACTCCTTTGACTCCCCTAAAGTCATTATAATGACCTTTAGGATTTTGGGACTAAGGCACTAGCCCAAAAGATTTGGAAACCACTTCCTTTTCAAGACTCTATGTACTTTAAGTAAAATACTTTCACTTTTAAGAATCCAAACTTCACTAAGAAAATGGATTTTACAACTTACAATTTAAACATCAAAGTACAATCAAGGAAGTACATAGAACAAATTCTATTCTAGGCAATCCAAATACAACCAAGGAATGGATCATTTAAGGAGTAGAACATACTTTCTTAATCTTAAGGAATCATGCTAGAAGAGGAGATAGTTCACATACCTTTTCGGCTAATATCCACAAGCTAAGACGAATACGCCGTACGTAGAAGTGTCAACCTATAATGGTCACAACAAGACTATCAACTTCTAGCCTCTAACGTAGAATAATACTAAGTATACGGTCTCTAATTCTACGAAAAATCGGGCAGCACTTCCTTTGTTTCTACTCACTTTGCCACCTTTTTCAAGGCCGAATACAATAACCAAACATGCCACACTTAAGGCTCCAAACAACAACCAACCAAAGGGGATTACACGCCTTACAATACGTGTAAAATTCCGCCCCACAATTCATACAAAGTAGTTCCATAATTAAAGCCATTCTCGGCCAACTACATACTAACAATTCAAAGTCTTTTCCAATCCTTTTTCAAATTCCAAGTTCTAAGGTATAACATGTTATATAGTCTAAACAACTTCAACAACTACACTTTCCTTCTTTATACAACATGCGACGCTTAAACTAATAATCGACTTGAATTGTAATCTTAAGGCTAAACATGCTAGTTTTCGGATTAGGGTTCCAATAGCCAATATAATAATCAAACTTCGTAATATATAACTTATGCTTGCTAATAACCATAGCTACAATCAATAAGTAAACTTAATTGCTAAAACGGCAAAATTTATACCTTTCAAAGCCCTTAAAATTTCCAAGATTCAAAGTCGCGCCTTAGCAATTCTTAGCTTCTTTCCTTAGGTTCCAATCCGCTCCAAGCACTCCTTAGAGGCCTATGAAGAACCCATCTTCAAGTTCTAACTTCAAAGTTGAAGAACTCCCTTAGTTTCCGCCTTGCGACTAACGTGAAAACTCCGTTTTTCCGAAATCTTTCTATTGAGATATCCTTACAACACTCTTAGGGACATTGGGTTAAAGTCTTGTGGCTAATGGATCAAAACTACAAAAATTTCATGTGAGAGCTTAGCCAAACCCGAGAGGTCTCCTTTGAAAAACAAGGGTTCTCTAAAATTTCTAAGTGTAAATGAGCTAGTCTTGCACTAGTAGTAACCTTATAAAACACAATGGAGGGTTTAGATGTCCACAAATGTGAGGTTAGGATGGGTTTCACTTGGATCAAGCCTAGGTGGACAAGTTGACTTGTCAACAATATCAAGCTTAGAAGACTTATCATCTACATAAGTCAAATGACCATAACACCCTTGCAATTTTTCGTCCAACACCACATGTGGGAGTGCCACGTGTCGCCCTCTCATTCGTCCATAAAATTCCGTAACCCTCGTGGGCCCCACAAAATGTAAAATTCTCGGGTGGGCCCACGTGACCAAATCCGTAAAAATAAATTTCCATAATTTTAATAAGTTCCATAATCTTCAAATAATGTCTTTTGAGAATCCAATTCTCAACAACGAACATTTTTCCTTTCCGACGTTCGGAAGATTTTCCGTCGGAAAAACAATTCTTCCTTTCGTACTAATTTCCAAGTCTTGTTTCCTTTCGTACATTCTCTTATACATGTTCTGGACTTACGGGGTGTAACATTCTTCCCCCCTTAGAAACATTCGTCCCCGAATGTTCTTAGTCGGTTGTCACGCTATACAAACCCCGGCACAATCTCTATACTATGCCTATCAATCAATACTCCACAAGACTAACGATGCCACACCTGGCCATCGCCTAACATACGTAAACATATCAATGGACCTTCCGTCCGCGACCCCTTCTCCCAAAACTCGAAGGTTACAGTCTTCTAAAATACGGGATCCTTAGAGGTTCCTTTCTTTCCTTACTTGTCATACTTTCTCGTACTTTCAAACTCATCTAGTACACGTACAAAATCTCAAATTCTGTTTCTGTTCTCCAATCCTTGGAGTTACTAACCAAACTTGGCCATTATGCTACTTGAATTTTTCTGCTAAGGCTCATCTCGGTCCTTACGACCTAGTTCGTGGAACGATCCACCAACTCGCATAACGATTTAACTAAACTTGGGCTTGGCATCCCTGGACCCTACCACATAGCGGGACCATTTCTAATCGACATCACCCGATTCCATACACTCGGTTGACCCGAAATGAGTCTACAACCCGACTCATCATCACACTTAACTTCTCGTTCCTAGTCTGAAATAAATCTCTCTCTTATCTCAAGGTACTTCTTACCTTATCCCCCTATTCACTAGAGGTCCGTCCCATAAGTCAAAGTATTTCTCAGACATTCTTCCCTATCGGCCTTACATCATTACGGGGTAATTACTACGTGTGAACTCTACACAACTATAGACTCAGTTCACTTATCATTCTTGTCAACATTCTTAACTTTTCACTTTACTAATCAAGGTATCCCTACCTCTGGGGTACTATCACTTACAACTGCTAGCAACAAAGGGAAAACATATACGCTAGGGCGAAATCTGAATGTATCAATGCACGCGTGATTCAAAGAATCGAGATATACACCGTAACCCGTGCGATGTCGCCTCCGATCCCGCCCGATGGTCACGTCATTTCGCGGTTCAAGGACCGCGAACTATAAACTTCACCACGACTTCCACCACGGTGGTGACATCGAACACCTGCCCGGGGGCATACGGTGTGGAGGAAAGGAACCAACTATCGCCTCATAGGCGAGCCACCTCACCGGTGCTCCTTCTAAAGGACATACCCTCGAGAATATGGCGGACGGCCACAATAAAAACAAAGACCGTGCCATAACGGCATTTCCCGAATAGCGCTTACCACATCCAAACACCGAGGAATAGGTGGCCTTGGAGAAAATCCTCGGCTCCTCGAGAACCTCGACCGGAGCTTGGACCGGCTCCTAAATACCTTGTGGGGTCCACCTTCCACCGTGAGTGCGGGGTATGTCTTCGGGTAGGTGGGACGAATATCTCACTCGTTGTTGAGGCAGCTCGTCCAAAAACTCACCGGAATAACCAACCGGTCTAGCCCTCTTACGCAGATCTCCGCGGCCTCTACCCTCAGTACACACTGCATCTTGGCCGAATAACCTCCTGGACGAAAGCTGCAGCACCGCTATCTTGGTCAATAACATAATGGCTTCCTTCATGACCCTAAAGTCTTCCCTTAACTGAGAAACTGGAGGCTCTGGTGCTGGGGCCTCAAAACCTGGCGAAGAAGAACTCGCCGACTGCGGAACAACATCCGGTATAGCGTGGGCATAAGCCCTATCAACTCTCGAGTCGACTAGTAGCTCTCGCTACTCCTTTGCCCTTCAGGCGGTGTTGCCCTCCTTGGAGGCATAATCAGAACACAACAATACGTCGAGAGGAATTATCTTACTAACACGGCTACATGGCACGATCTCGA
The DNA here is from genome assembly GCA_029844215.1 of Przewalskia tangutica. Classification (NCBI taxonomy): domain Eukaryota; kingdom Viridiplantae; phylum Streptophyta; class Magnoliopsida; order Solanales; family Solanaceae; genus Przewalskia; species Przewalskia tangutica. The sequence goes on along the minus strand of CM056720.1, from coordinate 42,844,217 downwards.
GTGAGAAGAATAGAAACCAACTCCTAAATGTCCCGTAGCCTCCTGTTTATGGGTGTGGCGCGCGCAACACCGATAATCAAGACTTACTAGACACGGTGCGTAGACATTAGAGGATCGCTTCGATACCACTCTGTCACACCCGATCCGGGCGTGTTGATGCCCTACCAGGCACCGCCTACCTTAACCACTAAGTAAACTGCGGAAATGAAATAACACCTCTTTTTTTTTTCTTTAAAACCAATCGTACGTGCAAGGCAAAGCCGACAAGGCTGCCATGTAATATACATAATAAAATACACTACACTGTACATGATTCCAATCCCACATATGAATACAGACCTCTAAGAGTTTTACTGAAATATGACGGGACAAGGCCCCGCCGTACCCATAACTGTACAAAAGCATGTACTGAAAGAAACTTATACCAAAAAGATAACTCCCGAACAGAAGGAGCTATCCAAAAACTCTGAGCAGGGTCCTACACCTGCCGATCACCAAACAGCGTACCTAAACCTGCGGCATGAACGCAGCCCCCCGAAGGAGGTCAGTACGAAGAATGTACCAAGTATGTGAGCGATGAAATCGTAATAAAATCATAACGATCTAAACAAAGCAGGAGACATATCGATAGCCAACCTACAAGACATAACACATAGCGATCATATCAAGTCGTGGACGCAGCCCTCAAAGTCACTACTCAAATATAAATATGGGTCACACGCCCATAAAATCAATCATGCGTGGAATCCTCCTCACCTGGCGATCCATGATGTAATAACACCAATAAGGATACATGAACACCAAGTCCCACCTGTGTCCTAAATGCCTCGTGGTCTCATGCCCCGGAATCCCACATCGTAAAAGCATGACCATAGGGTAACACAACCAAATCCGGGGACATATATGATAATCAAATTACAACACATTGTGCCTTACTAACAATGAGAGTAAACAATAGTATCCTTACAATATAAAATAGGAAGCTCATGATCAAAACAGGACCATCCGCCCGCAGTATCATTTAGCCATACTACTCCTGGGACTATTTCACCCGCATAGGACGCGTGGACCAGCGTGAGGTATTCCTCGCATGGGACTATTTCACCCGCATAAGCCCTTACGGACCCGCATGAGGTATTCCTCGCATAGGCTGGACCGCCGCGTGGGACTATTTCACCGCATAAGTCCTACGGACGCGTGAGGTATTCCTCGCATCGTGGGTAGCAAATTCACGGAATCTGCAAATGCCACAAACCCGGGGAATGACCCCGAAACGACTGATATACCAATAGCACACAACCGGTTATTTCCAGCACACATAGGCAATTCTCAACTAAACAAGACAAAGTACTTATCAAGGCACACATAGAATAATTCTCAATTAATCAAGCCAAAGTACTTATCAAGGCACACTTAGACAAATTCTCAATTTATCAGGCCAAAGTACTTATCAAGGCACAAATAGAATAATTCTCATTTAACAAGCCAAAGTACTTATCAGGGCACAAATAGAATAATTCTCATTTAACAGGCCAAAGTACTTATCAGGGCACTCTTAGACAAATTCTCAATTTATCAAGCCAAAGTACTAATCAAGGCATCACATAGAATTATTCTCAATTAAACAGGTCAAAGTACTACGTACGTACATTCTTTTCAAAAGACTCCTTTTTGTGTAAAATCTCAAGATACTAACACCCGTAGTATCAAGGCATGTCTATTTTTCAAAGTAAGTTACTACACGTTTAGAAAACTCATTTCAATGCTTAAAATCAAGTAACTTCAAATTTTCACAATCTAGGCAACTTATGCCCTTTAATCAAAATAGACAACTTTCTAAACCTTCCATAAAGCCGTTATAACCAACTTCTCATAAAGCCGTTATAACCCTTTATGGTTTTAGACATATCCATTCTTTTTATAACCAAGAGACTTATACTATTAAAACCAAGTATCACATACTTACAAATCAAGTTCTTAACTTTCAAAACACTTCAAGTCTCTTAATATATAGAAAACAAGTTTCTTCTACTTTTAAACCTCAAGTAACTCACTCCTTTAAAACAAGTTACTTCTCTTAAATCATGTCATTTCTCCTATTTTAAGACAATTAAGTAAATCACTCCTTTGACTCCCCTAAAGTCATTATAATGACCTTTAGGATTTTGGGACTAAGGCACTAGCCCAAAAGATTTGGAAACCACTTCCTTTTCAAGACTCTATGTACTTTAAGTAAAATACTTTCACTTTTAAGAATCCAAACTTCACTAAGAAAATGGATTTTACAACTTACAATTTAAACATCAAAGTACAATCAAGGAAGTACATAGAACAAATTCTATTCTAGGCAATCCAAATACAACCAAGGAATGGATCATTTAAGGAGTAGAACATACTTTCTTAATCTTAAGGAATCATGCTAGAAGAGGAGATAGTTCACATACCTTTTCGGCTAATATCCACAAGCTAAGACGAATACGTAGACGTGAAGTGTCAACCTATAATGGTCACAACAAGACTATCAACTTCTAGCCTCTAACGAGAATAATACTAAGTATACGGCCTCGATTCTACGGAAAATCGGGCAAAGACTTCCTTTGTTTCTACTCACTTTGCCACCTTTTTCAAGGCCGAATACAATAACCAAACATGCCACATTTAAGGCTCCAAACAACAACCAAACAAAGGGGATTACACGCCTTACAATACGTGTAAAATTCCGCCCCACAATTCATACAAAGTAGTTCCATAATTAAAGCCATTCTCGGCCAACTACATACTAACAATTCAAAGTCTTTTCCAATCCTTTTTCAAATTCCAAGTTCTAAGGTATAACATGTTATATAGTCTAAACAACTTCAACAACTACACTTTCCTTCTTTATACAACATGCGACGCTTAAACTAATAATCGACTTGAATTGTAATCTTAAGGCTAAACATGCTAGTTTTCGGATTAGGGTTCCAATAGCCAATATAATAATCAAACTTCGTAATATATAACTTATGCTTGCTAATAACCATAGCTACAATCAATAAGTAAACTTAATTGCTAAAACGGCAAAATTTATACCTTTCAAAGCCCTTAAAATTTCCAAGATTCAAAGTCGCGCCTTAGCAATTCTTAGCTCCTTTCCTTAGGTTCCAATCCGCTCCAAGCACTCCTTAGAGGCCTATGAAGAACCCATATTCAAGTTCCAATTTCTAAGTTGAAGAACTCCCTTAGTTTCCGCCTTGCGACTAACGTGAAAACTCCATTTTTCCGAAATCTTTCTATTGAGATATCCTTACAACACTCTTAGGGACATTGGGTTAAAGTCTTGTGGCTAATGGATCAAAACTACAAAAATTTCATGTGAGAGCTTAGCCAAACCCGAGAGGTCTCCTTTGAAAAACAAGGGTTCTCTAAAATTTCTAAGTGTAAATGAGCTAGTCTTGCACTAGTAGTAACCTTATAAAACACAATGGAGGGTTTAGATGTCCACAAATGTGAGGTTAGGATGGGTTTCACTTGGATCAAGCCTAGGTGGACAAGTTGACTTGTCAACAATATCAAGCTTAGAAGACTTATCATCTACATAGGTCAAATGACCATAACACCCTTGCAATTTTTCGTCCAACACCACATGTGGGAGTGCCACGTGTCGCCCTCTCATTCGTCCATAAAATTCCGTAACCCTCGTGGGCACAAAATGTAAAATTCCTGGGCCCACGTGACCAAATCCGTAAAAATAAATTTCCATAATTTTAATAAGTTCCATAATCTTCAAATAATGTCTTTTGAGAATCCAATTCTCAACAACGAACATTTTTCCTTTCCGACGTTCGGAAGATTTTCCGTCGGAAAAACAATTCTTCCTTTCGTACTAATTTCCAAGTCTTGTTTCCTTTCGTACATTCTCTTATACATGTTCTGGACTTACTGGGTGTAACAAAAGGATCCTGCTGTCCTGGCCCTCTTCTGCTGATCTCGGTCATTCCGTCGACCTCTCCGTGCCTCACATCCTAGTGCATGATCTTGCATGCGGGCAATGTCCATGCTCGGCTGAAGAGCTACACCCGTACAAGCCTCTGCCAAGTAATCATCTAGCCCGGTGACGTAGCGGTGTACTGGTCCTCCATATCAGCTACTCTGGCGGGGACATACCGAGCTAATGAGTCGAACTCACATTGTACTCTCTAACTGCTCGTCAGTCGCCTCAACGCGTAAATCTGTCGGCGAGCCCTCCTCATCCGTGGAGGCAAGAAGTGTGCAAGAAATGCCTTTGAGAACTCGTCTCATATAGTGGAAGTGCATTCTCTACGGGACAGCTCCACGAATCAAACCGATCATGCGGTATCACGCGGCCGATCACATAGGACCACCGACTCGGTCTCCGATGCCTCGATCACTCTCGCGACCAGAATCGCTGCCGGAGGAACTCCTGCGGATCATCTTCAGGCCTCGACCCATAAAACTCTGGCGGGTTACATCTCATAAAATACCGTAGTCTGAAACTGTCTGCTCGGGGGTGAACTACGGGTGCTACTGGGGCCAGGCTGCTGCGTCAACCTATCTCATATCGGCCACGACCACGGCGATGGCGGCCATCTCCTTGTACTTATCTCGCCCGCTCGGTGTGGGGTGGAGGCTCAGTCTTGTAGTCTCGGCACCAGCTGCTGCGGCTCTAAACTTCTTTGGTCTTTGGCGTCGCGAAACCCGCCGGGCACTGCTCAGTCTTGGCCGCTCGCGCTCGTACTCATCTGTATCTCACTAACAGCTCCCTCGATCGCCTTGCCCATACGGGCTGGGTTTTACGCGGAGGCATAACTGGTAAAGGAAAGGAATACGTCAGAGGGGTCCAACTTATCACACAGCTCTAAGGCACGATCTCAGAATGAGAAGAATGGAAACCAATCTTAAATGTCCTATAGCCTCCTGATTATAGATGTGGTGCACAACACACCGATAATCAAGACTTACTAGACGGTCGTAGACACTTTCCGAGGATTAATCGCTCGATACCACTTTTGTCACGACCGAACCGGGCGTGGATCGTGCCTACCGGGCACCCTAGTGATACAACATCAGAGAAAACCAGCGGAAATAAAAACTTTAATCATTCAAATAGACATGGATCAAGATAAAGAAAATAGGTCAACCAAAAGCGGTTGCCTTTCAACATATATATATATAGACATTTGAGCGATTCATAATCCTTACAACCCGCCCTTGTGGTCTACAGACCTCTAAGATTTTACAACAACTATGACGGGACAGGGCCCCGCCATACCCCTGAATGTACAAGATCCTACAGACTCAGGGTAACATACCAAAAGATAAGCCTCCGAAGGAACGGAGCTTCCCAACACGCTGAAATGTGATCCTAAACGCGGGGATCGACAGCCGATGTACTTCTACCTGCGGCATGAACGCAGCCCCCCGAAGGAGGTCAGTACAACAGGTACCAAGTATGTGAAACTGTAAAAATACTGTAAATGAAATCATAATAGTCTATATAAAGCAGGAGACATGTATGATAACCAAACTACAGTTCACAACATAAAGCAGTCATGTCAAGTCAGGGACTCACGCCCTCAAAGTCATCCTCGTACGTGGAACTCCTTCCTCACTGCCGGCAGTCTAGGTACAAATCATGTGATACGTATAACATGTCTCGGCCCATCTCATGGACCCAGTATAGAAATGTGTGGAATACATTCCCGGTTCATCTCATCAACTCGGTAGTCGGATAGAATACATTCCCGGTTCATCTCATGAACTCGGTAGTCGGATAGAATACATTCCCGGTCCATCCCATGGACGCGGTAGTCGAGTGAAATACATTCCCGGTTCATCCCATGAACGCGGTAGTCGAGTGAAATACATTCCCGGTTCATCCCATGAACGCGGTAGTCGGATAGAATACATTCCCGGTCCATCCCATGGACGCGGTAGTCGAGTGAAATACATTCCCGGTTCATCCCATGAACGCGGTAGTCGAGTGAAATACATTCCCGGTTCATCCCATGAACGCGGTAGTCGAGTGAAATACATTCCTTGCACAACAAGTCTATCACACGCAAACATAGGCAAGTTACACACAACTTAAAGTACTTTCATTTTATGACAAAGTTCGGGTTTTAACCCTAAAGTACTACGTACGTTAAATTCCTTTTAAGAGATCCATTCCTTTTATAAAAGTCACCCGATACCCGTAGTATATAAAAAAATGAGTGACTTACATCTTTTAAGTAGACCAAAACAACTTCCCTTTTTAAAGTCAAGTTACCACATTAAAACCAATGATAAAACCCTTCTTTTTGTTTTCATAAAGTCGTTATAACCAACTTCCCATAAAGCTGTTATAACACTTTATGTTTTAAACCAATTTAAGACAAAACAATGCCTTTCTTTTCCCTACAGTTCCAGTTTGCCTAATTTCAATTACTCAAGTCTCTTTATTTTAGAAAGGTTTCATAGTTCAATGTCTTAATCTTTTTTTAAAGCAATTGAATAACATATGCCATAGGTGTGAGCAGTTTATTCTTGTTTATAACCATTTATTAAAGCAGCCATGATCTAGAAAATGTAATATCATTTTGTCTCATCTTAGCTTCTATGCAGATGGAGGTTTCTACTGGTTTTAATAATACTTCATTATTCAATACATTTTCCTTTATTAGCGCTGCAGTGGTTTGTTTGATACTTATTCTGATTTCCGAAATCAGTAAAACATTATTCCCTTTTAAAAACCAAGTACTCATTACTCACGAATGAGGTTTCACACAAACATCCATATTAAGTCAAGTCTCTTATCTTTTAAGATTAAGTCTCTTAACTTCTAAAAATCAGTAAACCATTCTCTTTATCTCTCTTCAGACGTTATACCTAACTTCCCATAAAGCTAGTATAACTCTTATGTTTTCAAAACCAAGCATTACTCTTCTTTCAAAAAGGTTTCTTAATTCTGTTGAAATACTTCAAGATTCTTTATTATTCAGGCTTAAGTCAAAAGACATTGCCATAATACTACATTCAGTTAACACACGTACGTCTACCGTACTATATATATGTTCCTTTAAAATATTTCAAGGTTCTTATTATTCAGGCTTAAGTCAAAAGACATTGTCACACGTACGTCTACCGTACTATATATATATACTTTTAAAATACTTCATGCTCAAGAGTATAGGAAGAATCACATACCTCGCGACGATTATCGACTATAAGCAAAACGCTCCACGGCTATAACCCGGCTAGCCTTGTCCACCTTCTAAGTAGCACATGCTACTTGCAGAACATTCAACCAATAAAGGTTATTAGTCTACTGTAAATACAGTCCTAAGTAAGTACAGTTGAATCTTCTATCTTAATATTCTTCTGGTGTGATTCCAGTTCAAGACTATTCTGTAATATCCTTCTATTACAGTTCAATTATCTTCTATGAATCTTATATTCATTTCTATACAACTACAGTATGTAATTCCCAATTACAATAGAAGGACATTAGTATTTACCTCGATGAGCCCAAAATTATCCAAGTTTAATGTCGCTCCTGAGCAACGTTTAGCTCCTATTCCGAGTGCTCCAAGCCGCTCCAAACAACCCTTAGAAGTTCTACGCAACTTCTACTTAACACTTCAACCGACTATGAAGGTTTTCCTTAGGGTTTCGTTTTTGTGGCTAAAGGAAAGTATAATAGTATTTCAGGCTCTACATTATAGAGGTAACTTTGGAAAGTACTACAAGGTATTGGGGCTAAAGTATTTGGGCATTATAAAAATACTTGGAGAGTATTTCTATACCACAAAAGGGGGTATTATCTGAAACCAACTAGGCAGGGGTACCTCTGGCTAGGGCACTAAAAGGGGAGGAGGCTCTCGGCCAAGGCTCTCAAAAGAGGGGAGGGCTAGGACGAGCAAACAAGAGGGGAGGATTTTAACACTTAGGAAATGATTTTTGGATGAAGAAAGTTCATCACTTAGAGGGGTATTTATAGGTCAAGGAATGGCCAACCAATGGCCAAGATCTAACCAAGTGTTAGGCAAGTGTAGGGCTAGGATTAAGCCAAGTGCACCTTATCCATCTACCACACCAACTTGCACAAAATATCCTACCTAACCCATGACAACAATTTCTTCCACTTTGCCGCACAACCTCTTCCAATGTGAGCGTCACACATGTCACCCTCCGTTGTCCAAAATATTCGTCTCTCGGAAAAATCCGCAAAATTATAAATGACATAGCGGAATTTTCCGCCGTAAAGTCTTGTAAAACGTTTCGTCGAAAAATGATTCTTTTCGGCACTTGTGCCCAAATTTTCGAACCTTGCCAACTTTAAGGCTTAAATTTTATACGTACGCCCTCACGTACATACTCTGGAAATACGGGGTATAACAGTTTTATAATTCTTTTTAAGTATGTATGTACGTAGTACTTTTGGGTTTAATTTTTCCTAATGTAAAAAAGAAATAAAAGTGTCTTAAGTTCTCTAAAGTGAAAGGTTGTTATAATAGCATTATGGGGAGTTGTTATAACGACTAAAGAAGAAGTGAAAAGTTGATTTAAAATGTTACGTAAAGAGACATTATCGCGTCGAGAATGGTAGGCGTTATACCTTTATGGCGGACTATATGACATTATCGCGTCCGGGAATGGGCCGGGCAGTATACCTTTATGGGCAGACTATATGACATTATCGCGTCCCAGGAATGGGCCGGGACGTATACCTTTATGGGCAGACTATATGACATTATCGCGTCCCAGGAATGGGCCGGGCAGTATACCTTTATGGGCAGACTATATGACATTATCGCGTCCCAGGAATGGGCCGGGAAGTATACCTTTATGGGCAGACTATATGACCTTATCGCGTCCCAGAATTGGTCGGGCAGTATATCTTCGTGGGAAGACTTTTGTATGACTTCGCCGTGTCCCGCAAATGGGCTGGGTTACGTTATCACGTATGGGTAATCAAAGTAAGCTCCCAAATAAGAAGTCCCTCCATAAAGGGCCGAATTATATTATGTAAGATATGTAAGTTATGTGGAAAAACTTGATCGAATTCTTAAGTATGTATGTAAGAATATGATGTTAATTCTTATTGAAAGAAGGAAAAGAATGATTAATGTACGATTGATTTCATGAGTTAAAATGGCACGGTAGGATCTGATATTTTAATTTTTATACTTGCCCCTGTCATTCTTTTGTACAGTTATGATCTTGTTTAATGTACTTTATTTTCATTCCATACTTAGTACTTGTTGTACTGACCCCCTTAGGGGGGCATCATTCATGTCTGCAGGTGTAGGTACACAGTTGTGGATCCGCGAGCTTAGGATCATTGTTCAGCATTTTGAGATGACTCCAAGTTCCGGAGTTTGTCATTATGGCTAGGTATATTCAGGGGTACGGCGGGGCCTTGTCCCGTCATAGTTGTTGTCACCTTCTTAGAGGTATGTATTCATATGTAAATGGGTGGTGTAAGTTGTATTTACATTGTTGTACAACGTAGACCACTTCGGGTGATTTATATTTATCGGAAGCCTTTCCGGCTTTGCCTTTGTTTTAAAAAAATGAGTGTTATTTATCTTCCGGTTTATTTATGTTGTATGGGTAGAAGGGTGCCTGGTAGAGGCACGATCCTGAGCAGGATTTGGGCGTGTGATCAATTGCAATTTTGGGCCTTAAATGTGGCGTGTTTGGTTATTGAATTCGGCCTTGAAAAATGTGGCAAAGTATGTAGAAACAAAGGAAGTGCTGTCCGATTTTCCGTAGAATTTAGTGACTTTGCACTTGGAATATTCTACGTTTGAAGTAAGAAGTTAATAGACGTACTATGGTCATTATAGGTTGACATACTACGTACGGCGAATTGGACTTAACAAGTGGATTAAACCGAAGAGGTATGTGGAACTTTCTTATCTCTTGAGCATGAATAAGTTGTAAATGTATAGTACGGTAGACGTACAAGATTTTGACAATCTAGGTCCATTTGATATCCTTGGCCTATTTTAAGAATGTCCAAGTTGATTTAATTAGGAAATTAACTCACTTGTTTAAATATTAAGAATATCTTGGTTTTCAAAAGTTAAGAGACTTTAAGTATGTTGAAAGTATTATTGATACTTGTGTTGTTGGAAAGTTTAAGTCTCTTGGTTATAAAGAAGTATGTAAGTTGTTAATGTATAAAGCTAGTATAACGGCTTTATGAGAAGTTGGTTATAATAGCTTTATGAAAAGTTAAAAAGAGTGGTTTACTCTAAGTAATTTAAGTATGTTAAATGACTTGAAATAATGAAAGGAAAATTGATTTAAAGGCATCAATTGCTTAAGGTTTTAAAAGAAAGAAGTCACTTGATTTAGAAGCCCGAAAATGTATTTTTTCTAAAAAGGTATTGTGACTTGTCTTAAAATGTAGTTATGACTTGATACTACGGTTATTAGTATCTTGGAAGTTTTATATGAAAATGAGTCATTTTAAAAAAATAGAAGTACGTAGTACTTTGGGTTAAACTCCCGGATTTATAATGACATGTTAGTGCCTTAAGTAAACTAAAATGAGAGTGTATATGAATAAGGCTAATAAGAAGTTAGGGGGATTTCTTAACTTGCTTATTTATTGTATGATAAGCCGGTAGTGCTTATGTTATGTATGATAAGCCGGTAGGGCTTATGTTATGTATGATGGCCAGTTGAGATAGGGTAAGAGTATATCGAGGGTAAATCCCAGATCGTTATACCACATTCTTGAGGTAGAGTATATCACGAGGTAAATCCCAGATCGTTATACCACCTTCTTGAGGGTAAGAGTATATCGAGGGTAAATCCCCAAGATCGTTATACCACCGCTTGAGGTAAGAGTATAAATGAGGGTAAATCCCCAGATCGTTATACCACCGCTTCTATTTTTATGTTGTAAGTATACTTTTGATTACTCTCATTGTTAGTAAGGCAATCGTGTCTTGTTAATTGAGTTATCATACATCTCGATTTATTATAGACTTATGATTTTATTACAGTACTTTCGTTTCACATATTTGGTACATGTTGTCTTGACCTCCTTGGGGCTGCGTTAACGCAGGTAGAGTCTGGATTCGATCCTCGCTCTTAGGATCACTGTTGTTGTTGAGAAGCTCCTTTATTAGGAGGCTTATCCACTGGTATTGTCGGTTGTTGTACATTGGGGTATGGCGGGGCCTGTCCCTTGAGTTGTTATTCTTAAGTGCTGTAGTCACATTGTGGTTTGGGTTGTAAAGAGAAAAAAATGTCTTGTTTTATTTGTATAGTTTACGGAAGGTGGCCTTATCGGCTGCTTTGTTGCTATTTTATGTTTAAGCATTTTATCGATTGTGTATGTTCATTTGCTATTCTATGATGTATAGAAAGGGGTGCCTGTGTAGGGCACGATCGTGAGCAGGGTCGGTCGTGACAAAAGTGGTATCGAGCGGTTAGTCCTCGGAAAGTGTCTGAGGCAGGTGTCTAGTAGAGTCTTGATTATCAGTGTGTTGTGCACCACATCTATAATCAGGAGGCTGGAGGACATTTAGGATTGGTTCTCATTCTTCTCACTCTAAGATCGTGCGATAGAGCTGTATGGTTAGGGTCGTCTCTCCCTAACAAGTTATGTTGTTTGCAGCTACGAGAAAGGCAGCAGTGACCCAGGAAAGATTATGTGGATTGCGTATCCAGGTTGGTAATGTTTGTAGTATAGTTGGTATTGGGACATACAACTATACAGATTTATGTATGGGGGTCACATATGTGTTGCCTAGGATGATTTTAGGTTACCAGGATTTGGTAAGGACTAAATAAATACCGGGAAGGTATGAAACAGTTTAATGAATTCTCATCAACGTTTTACGTACTAATTTGAGATAATTAGGAAATGATGAGCTGTCTGAGAAAGAAATGGACCCTTAAGAAATTATTATTAAGGGAACTAATGGAAGACTAAGTTAATAGATTGAGCTACGTAGTAGGATTTCGAGAATGGTACGGGTGATGTTACACCCCGTAGTTCCAAGGTATGTATACGAAGACGTTCGTACGAGAATAAAAATTGGAAAGGAAGAAAGATGTGATTTTTCGACGGAACAGTTTCCAAATTTTGTGAAGGAAAAAGGTTCGTTAATGGGAAATGGATTCCCAGATTTGGTATTCGGACTTTTTAGAATATTTGAGAATTATGGAATTTTATTTCCGGAATTGGTCACGTGGGGCCCACGGGGAAAATTTACGGTTTTGTGGGGCCCACTTTATTTTTGGATTTTTGGCATTACGGATATTTTCGGAAGATGAAATATTTTGGACGAGTAGGGGGCGACACGTGTCACCCCCATGTGGCCATGTTGGCCGAATGGTTGGTGGACAAGTGTTTGGAAGACTCCACTCCCACATGGACCAAATCCTCACCATACACTTGCTTTGATCCTAGCCATTGATTTCTCTATAAATACCCCCCCCCCCCCCCTTGTTTGCAAGACTTATTCATCCCTCAATTGAAATAATTTCCAAGGCAAAATTCTCCCTCCCTCCTTAGTGTAGTTCTCATCCAACACCCCCCCCCCCCCCTCTTTGTGTAGAAAAATTCTTCAAGTGTTGTTGTTATTCCAAATACCTTAGCCTAAATCTCTTGTAGTATTCCAAAGTAATCCCAACATAAGAGCCCGAAAATACTACTTTATTCCAATAGTCGTAAAACGAAACCCTAGGAAAATCTTCATAGATGGATGGAGTGTTAAGATAAGTTGTTTAGAAACTTCTAAGGGTTACTTGGAGCGGGTTGGAGCGTAAGGAAGTGGAGCTAAACGTTGCTCAGGATCGACTTATAAAACTTGGATAATTTTGGGCTTATCGAGGTAATGATCTTTATCCCCCTATTGTAATTGGAGATTACATGTTGTAGTAATGTATAATTGAGTATATGATTTATGGAAGGATGATTAAAAAGAATTGAATTGTATTTACATCGATTGTATTCTGATAGACTTGTAGTATTATTGTGGGGCAGAATTGTACACGTCCGGTTAGACGTGTAATCCACTCTGAGTTGTTGGCTTGGTAGCGGGCCTTGATAGTGGAGGTTATTTATGTGGTTACGGGGGGGAGGTGCTGCCGAATTTTCCGTAGAATATGGAACCTTGTACTTAGAAATGTTCTACGAAGATATCTAGAGGTTAATAGACGTTTTATGGCCATTATAGGTTGAAGTACTACGAGTAGCGTATTCTACTTGAAGGGTGGAAAAGTGTCACGCCCCGAACCCCGGGCCCGTGACTGGTGCCCTACCTGGGCACCCTTCTACCTTAACAACTAAGCAAACTGCGGAATTTAAATAACACCCTTTTTTTTTAAAAAAACCAACATACGTACAAGGGCAAAGCCGACAAGACTGCCATATAATATACATGAAAAAGACACACTACACTGTACATGAGTCCAATCCCACATATTAATACAGACCTCTAAGAGTTATACTGAACTATGACGGGACAAGGCCCCGCCGTACCCATAACTGTACAAAAGCCTGTACTGAAAGAACTTATACCAAAAAGATAAACTCCCAAACAGAAGGAGCTATCCAAAACTACGGCGGTCCTACACCTGCCGATCACCAAACAGCGTACCTAAACCTGCGGCATGAACCAGCCCCCCGAAGGAGGTCAGTACGAAGAATGTACCAAGTATGTGAAATAGTAAGTACTGTAATGAAATCATAACAGTCTAAACAAAACAGGAGACATGTATGATAGCCAACCTACGATTACCTGATACATATGATCATATCAAGTCGAGGGCGCGTGCCCTCAAAGTCATTACTAAAATATAACCATGGGTCTCACGCCCATAATATCAATCATGCGTGGAATTCTTCCTCACCGCCGTGATCCATGATAATCAAATTACGATCTGCATGCCTTACTAACAATGAGAGTAAATAGTAGTATACTTACAATATAAACTAGGAAGCTCACGATCAGCGGGACCACCCGCGCGATGTCATTAAGCAATCCTACTCGGGACTATTTCACCCGCATAGGTCGCGTGGACCCGCATGAGGTATTCCTCGCATGGGACTATTTCACCCGCATAAGCCCTTACGGACTCGCATGAGGTATTCCTCGCATAGGCTGGACCCGCACGTATGGGATTATTTCACCCGCATAAGCCCTTGCGGACTCGCATGAGGTATTCCTCGCATCGTGGGTAGCAAATCCACGGAATATGCAAATGCCACAAACCCGGGGAATGACCCCGAAATGAATGATATACCACTAGCACACAATGGCTATTACCAAAGACACATAGGCAATTCTCAATTAAACAAGCCAAAGTACTTATCAAGGCACACATGGAATAATTCTCAATTAATCAAGCCAAAGTACTTATCAAGGCACACTTAGACTAATTCTCAATTAATCAAGCCAAAGTACTTATCAAGGCACACTTAGACTAATTCTCAATTAATCAAGCCAAAGTACTTATCAAGGCACACTTAGAATAATTCTCAATTAATCAAGCCAAAGTACTATGTACGTACATTCTTTTCAAAAGACTCCTTTTTATGTAATACCCCAAGATACTAACACCCGTAGTATCAAGGTGTGTCTATTTTTCAAAGTAAGTTACTACACTCTTAGAAAACTCATTTCAAAGCTTGAAATCAAGTAACTTCAAATTTTCACAATCGAGGCAACTTATGCCCATTAATCAAAATAGACAACTTTCTAAACCTTCCATAAAACCGTTATAACCAACTTCCCATAAAGCCGTTATAACCCTTTATGGTTTTTAGACAAATTCATTCTTTTTATAACCAAGAGACTTATACTTAAAACCAAGTATCACAAACTTTCAAATCAAGTTTCTTAACTTTCAAAAATACTTCGAGTCTCTTAATATATAGAAAACAAGTTTCTTTTACTTTTAAACCTTAAGTAACTCACACCTTTAAAACAAGTTACTTCTCTTAAATCATGTCATTTCTCCTCTTTTAAAACAATTAAGTAAATCACTCATTTGACTCCCCTAAAGTCATTATAATGACCTTTAGGTTTTGGAACTAAGGCACTAGCCAAAAGGTTTGGAAACCACTTCCTTTTCAAGACTCTATGTACTTTAAGTAAAATACTTCCACTCTTTAAGAATTCAAACTTCACTAAGGCAATGGATTATACAACTTACAATTTAAACATCAAAGTACAATCAAGGAAGTACATAGAACAAATTCTACTTTAGGCAATCCAAATACAACCAAGGAATGGATTATTTAAGGAGTAGGAAATACTTTCTTTATCTTAAGGAAGCATGCTAGAAGAGGAGATAGTTCACATACCTTTCGCTAAATCCACAAGCTAAGCGAATCGCGTGCGTAGAAGTGTCAACCTATAATGGTCACAACAAGACTATCAACTTCTAGTCTCTAACGTAGAATAATACTAAGTATCGGCCTCTAATTCTACGGAAAATCGGGCGGACTTCCTTTGTTTCTACTCACTTTGCCACCTTTTCAAGGCCGAATACAATAACCAACACGCCACATTTAAGGCTCAAAACAACAACCAAACAAAGGGGATTACACGCCTTACAATACGTGTAAAATTCCGCCCCACAATTAATACGAAGTAGTTCCATATTCAAGCCATTCTCGGCCAACAACAACCAACAATTCAAAGTCTTTTCCAATCCTTTTCCAATTCCAAGTTCTAAGGTCTAACATGTTATATAGTCATAAACAACTTCAACAACTACAATTTCCTTCTTTATACAACATGCGACGACTTAAACTAATAATCGACTTGAATTGTAATCTTAAAGCTAAACATGCTAGTTTTTGGATTAGGGTTCCAATAGTCAATACACTTATCAAACTTCATACTATATAACTCATGCTTGCTAATATCCATAGCTACAACAACAAGTAATCTTAATTACTAAAATGACAAGATTATACCTTTACAAGCCCTTAAAAATTCCAAGATTCAAAGTCACGCCTTAGCAATTATTATCTCCTTTCCTTATGTTCCAATCCACTTCAAGCACTCCTTAGAAGCCTATGAAGAACCCATCTTCAAGTTCCAACTTCAAAGTTGAAGAACTCTTTAAGTTTCCGCCTTGCGACTAATACGAAAACGTCGTTTTTCCGAAATCTTTCTATTGAGATAACCTTACAATACCCTTAGGGTCCTTGGGTTGAAGTCTTGTGAACAATGGATCAAAACTACAAAATTTCTTGTGAGCAAAGTGTCAAACCCGAGAGCTCTTGTTCTTGCACAAGAGTTTCTCTAATTTTTCTAAGTGTAAAATGCCAAGTCTTGCTACTAGTTGGGTATATAAAACACAATGGAGGTTTAGATTGCAACACATGAGTGGCTATGATGAGTTTCACAAGGATCAAGCACAAGTGGCAAGTTGACTTGGTCAACAATCTCAAGCTAGCAAGAATTATCTTCCTTGATGGTCAATGACCATTTTACCCTTACTATATTTCGACCAAGACCATGTGGGGTGCCACGTGTCTCCCTCTCATTCGTCCATAAAATTCTGTAACCCTCGTGGGCCCCACAAAACGTAAAATTCCTCGGGTGGGCCCCACATGACCAAATCTGTAAAAATAAATTTCCATAAGGTTAAGAGTTCCATACTCTTCAAATAATGCATTTTGAGAATCCAATTCTCAACAACGAACATTTTTCCTTTCCGACGTTCGGAAGATTTTCCGCCGGAAAAACAATTCTTCCTTTCATACTAATTTCCAAGTCTTGATTCCTTACGTATATTCTCTTATACAAGTCATGGACTTACGGGGTGTAACAAAAAGGCTAGCAAGGTATAGTACTTTGGAGCGTTTTGCTAATTGTCGATAATCGTCGCGAGGTATGTGAACCTCTTCCTATCCTTTCTAGCATGATTGTTGTGAAATATATATAGTGCGGTAGATGCACGTGTGTTTAAAGGAATTTGATTTTCCTTTTGTGTCCTTGACTTGATTCCAAATTTAAGTGACTTGTTATGAAATATTAAGGACTTGAATTATGTTAAAAAGTTGTAAAACCTCATTCATGAGTAATGGGTGTGTGGTCTTTTAAAGAATAAAGTTATCTTGATTTCGAAAATGAGAATAGTTGTCATTGGTTGGTTTAAAACATAAAGTGTTATAATAGCTTTATGGGAAGTTATTTATAACGACTTTATGAAAACAAAAGAATGGTTTAATCATTGGATTTAAAATGATAACTTGACATTTTAAAAGTTGGAGGTTGGTTTCCTTAAAAGATATGATTTAAAGATTAGGAGACTGATTTTTGAAAGTAAAGAGACTTGACTTATAAACAACTTGATTTTGGGAAAGGAGAAGTAACTTGATTTAAAGGTATAGGTTACTTGTTTTTAAAAGAGTAAGACACTTGGTTTAAAAAGTATATTGCTACTTGACTTTAAAAAGGAAAAGTGTCTTTGCTTTAAAGGAAGGCATGGTTTTGTCTTAAAATGGTTTAAAAAGGAAGACATGCTTTTGTCTTAAGATTGATTTAAAAAGAAGGTATGGGAATTGTTTTGGTTTACTTAAAAAGATAGTTACTCTATTTTGATACTACGGGTATCGTGTGACTTTTGTGAAAGAAATGGATCTTTTTTTTTAGAGTTGAAGTATGTAGTACTTTAAGGTTAAAACCCGGATTTGTTGACATGAAATAAAAGTACCTTGTGTGAGTAACTTGACTATGTTGGCTTGTGAGAGCCTTGTAATACTTTCTTGTTGGTTTGATAAGTAAACATGTTATGATGCTACGTGTGTTAGTGTCTTGTGACGTTTGTGTAAGGGGGTTTTCTTGTTGTGCTTATGTTGTTAAACGATAAGCAGTTGTGCTGGTATTATATCACTTACCCCCCTGACTTGTTATGCCGAGGGTTAGCCACCCCCGATGCGAGGAATACCTCATGCGGGTCCATGTGACCTATGCGGAGCTGCGGGAGTTCGGGATGATCACTCGGGTGTGTATACGCCGCGAGGAATACCTCACGCGGTCCATGTGGCCCGTGCGGTGCGGGAGTCGAGTTGATGTCGCGGGTTAGCTACCCCGTCACGAGAATACCTTATGCGGGCCTAGGTGGCCTATGCAAGCTGCGGAGTTCGAGGATTAGGCTCGCATAATGATACTATGGGCGATTGGCCTTGCTTCGATCATTAGCGGCCTAGAAAAGACCAGTTACGATACAACTATTTGCTCTTGTTTATGCTGTGGCACTATGTGCGGTTAAATTGGGTTGTTTCGTACGTATTTGTGATTTGGTTTTAAAATGTTATGATTTCATTTACAGTATTTTCAGTTTCACATACTTGGTACCTGTTATCGACCTCCTTGAGGCTGCGTTCATCTGCGCGGTAGAAGTACACGATTGTCGATCCTCGCTCATAGGATCACAGTTCAGCATTTTGGGAAGCTCCGTTTCTCCGGAGGCTTATCTTTTGGTATAGTCCCCTCTCGTTGTAGGTACTTACATTCAGGGGTATGGCGGGGCCCTGTCCCGTCGTAGTTGTGGTTACATTCTTAGAGGTCTGTAGTACTGTTGTGGGCAGGGTTTGTAAAAGGGATGTAACTGTTTAGGTTTAATCATTTTTTATATATATGTTGAAAGGTGACCATTTTGGTTAGCCTATTTTCTTATTGTATAACTTGTTTCATGTGTAAGTTTTTATTTTCCGCTGATTTTCTCTGATGTTGTATCACTAGGGTGCCCGGGGTAAGACACCAGTCACGGGCGAGGTCGGTCGTGACAAAAGTGGTATCGAGGCGATTAATCCTCGGAAAGTGTCTGAGCCGTATCTAGTAGAGTCTTGATATCGGCGTGTTGTGCACCACACCTATAATCAGGAGGCTGCATGATATTTAGGATTGGTTTCCATTCTTCTCACTCTGAGATCGTGCCTTAGAGTTGTGTTATTGTCACGACCCGAATCTGGGCCCGTGACTGGTGCCTTACCCCGGGCACCCTAGTGATACAACATCAGAGTAATCAGCGGAACATAAAACACATACATGAAACAAATGAAGTACAAAACGATGTCGAGGAAAACTTGCCTTTCGGCATATATATAAATAACAACTCCTACAAATGAACAGTTTAATCCTTTTTACAACCACGCACAGCGATTACTCTGACTCTAAGAAATGATCGACAACAATGGCGGGGCAGGGCCCGCCATACCACGAATGTAAATACCTACAACGACGGGGACTATACGAAGATAAGCCTCCGAGAAGCGGAGCTTTCCCAAGCGACTGTGACCCTAAGGCGAGGATCAACGGCGGTGTACCTTTACTGCGGCATGAACGGCCCGAGAGGTCGATGCAACAGTACCAAGTATGTGAATCGGAAATAAATATCGTAAATGAAATCATAGTAGTCTATATAAAGCAGGAGACATGTATGATAACCAAACTACAGTTCACAATAAATCAGCAGTCATGTCAAGCCAGGGACTCAAGCGCTCAAAGTTATCACAATAAAACCGTACGGGGCAAGTACGAAGGCATCGCCGACTACTAAGACCCACGATGCCAAAAATACCACAAAGCGTATCCGAGGTCTTTCTAGACCGCACCATGATCGGCGGCCACTCGCCCGCAATATCAATATGCGCGTCTATCCTCGGAACTCTCGACTCGCATAGGTCACCGGACCGCGTGAGGTATTCCTCGAATCATGGTCCTGCATCGCCGAGGTATACCGCGTCGAAGCGGCTAACCTCGGTATCCGCCTAGGCTCCGCGGCCGCATAGTCTCAAAAGACCGCATAGTCTCAGCGGATCGAATAGGGAATCCCTCGCATCAGGCTAAACACCCGGAATGATCAATCCTGGAGCTACCGCACTCCGCATAGTCACAAGGACTGCATAGGCCGTATAGACCCGCATCAAGGGTGGCAAGCCCTCGGTATAATAAGTCAAGGGGGTAAGTGATACAATAACAGTACAACGGGCTTAACGTTTGACAACGTAAGCACAACAAGAGTGACCCCCTTACACAATAATCACAAGATACTAACACACGTAGCATCCTAACATGCTTACTTATCAAATCAACAAGAAAGTATTACAAGGCTATCACAAACCAATACAATCAAGTTATTCACACAAGGTACTTTCTACTAACGAGTTCGGGTACCTATCCCCAAAGTACTTCATACATTAAATCTTTAAAAGATACGTTACTTCACAAAACCACAATACCTGTAGTATATGAAAATAGAGTGATTATCTTTTTAGAGTAAATCAATTACTTCTCTTTGTAAAATCAAGTAGCAACATTCTTTTCCAATGTTCAAGTTTGCCTAATTTCCAATGTTCAAGTTTGCCTAATTTCCAATGTTCAAGTTTGCCTTTTTAGAAAGGTTTCGTAGTTCATAGTCTTATTCATTTAAGAATATAATTCTCCTTTAAACAATCTGAGAAACATAAGCCTTATATGTGAGTAGGATATTCTTGTTTATAACAATCTTATTACAGCAGCCATGATCTAGGAAATATCATTTTGTCTCATCTTAGCTTCATGCGGATGGAAGTTTCTCTTGGTTTTAATAATACTTAATTATTAAAAACATTTCCTTTTATTAATTGCGATGGTTTGTCGATACACATTCGATTTCCAAAATCAAGAAACATTCTTAAGCCGTTATACCTAACTTTCCATAAAGCTAGTATAACTCTTAAGTTTTCTAAAAAATCAAGTACTACCTCCTCTTTCAAAATGATTCAAAATCTTTTGAAATACTTCAAGTTCTTTATTATCACATAACAAGCCGATTATAGTTCAAATCGATTACCTTTTAAAAACCACAAGTATTTTCTTACCAACATAAAGTTGTTATAACCAACTTCCCATAAAGCCGTTATAACACTTTATGTTTTAAACCAATCAAATACATTTAGCACGTATGCGTCTCAGGTACTACATAGTTCACACATATCATGCTAGAAGACTTAGGAAGAGGTTCACATACCTCGCGACGAGTATCGACTAATAGCAAAACGCTCAAGTACTTCCATCGGCTACTCCTTTAAGCCAAGTAGATCGCGCCACACGTAGTACTTCAACCTATAAGGCCACAAGGCGCTCATTAACATTTAGATCCGCCGTAGAACATTCTACGAGAAAATTCGGACACCTCCCACATGCAGCGTAAATCTCCTCTCTATCGGGCGGCTACCAAGCCAACGAGGGGTTATACGTTTAATCCGGACGTGCACAATTCTACCTCACGAAAAGCTACACAAGTCTCATGTCTGATCCCATGTAAATCTGATTCGGTACTCTTCTTTCGAAAAGGTTTCTTATTATTCAGCTTAAGTCAAAAGACATTGCGATAACAACGTTCGATTACTATATATAGTATACTTCAACTATATAATCTAACAACATGTAATTTCCAATTACAATAGGGGACAAGATATTTACCTCGATAAGCCCATAATTATCCGAGTTTAAATGTCGATCTGAGCAAGGTTTAGCTCTACTCAGTGCGCTCAGGCCGCTCCAAACAACCTTTAGAAGTTCTAACCAACTTCTACTACGGTGAAGATTTACTTAGGGTTCGGTTTTGTGGTCAAGGAAGTATAATAGTATTTATGGGCTTTTTGTAAAGGTATAACCTTAGAATACTACAAGGTATATGGCTAAGGTAATTTGGGCATTATAACAATACTTTTGAGAGTATTTCTAACAAGAGGGGGGGTATTATACGAAGACAACTAGGCTAGGGGGGGTACACTCGGCTAGCACCCTAGAGAGGGGGTGCTCTCGGCCACGAGGGGAGGCCTCGGCGAACTCAACCTGAGGAGGAGAAGGAGAGCTTTCAAGACTTAGGCAAATTTATGGATGAATTAGTCTAGAGGTTAATAGACGTTTTATGGCCATTATAGGTTGAAGTACTACGAGTAGCGTATTCTACTTGAAGGGTGGAAAAGTGTCACGCCCCAAACCAGGGCGTGATGGTGCCCTACAGGCACCATACACCTAACAACTAAGCAAGCTGCGAATTTAAATAACACCCTTTTTTTAAAAAAACCAACATACGTACAAAGGGCAAAGCCGAAATCGCCATATAATATACATGAAAAGACACACTACCTGTACATGAGTCCAATCCCACATATTGTCTGCACTTCAGAGTTATCTTGAACTATGACGGACAAGGCCGCCGTACCCATGCGTACAAAAGCACATCGAAAGAACTTATACCAAAAAGATAAACTCGAATGAAGGAGCTATCCAAAAACTACGGCGGTCCTACACTGCCGATCACCAAACAGCGTACCTAAACTGCGGCATGAACCGGCCCGAAGGAGGTCGATCTGAAGAATGTACCAAGTATGTGAAATAGTAAATCTTGTAATGAAATCATATGATCTAAACAAAGCAGGAGACATGTATGATAGCCAACCTACGATCTGATACATAACGATCATATCAAGTCGGGGACGCGTGCCTCAAAGTCATTACTAAAATATAACCATGGGTCTCACGCCCATAATATCAATCATGCGTGGAATTCTTCCTCACCGCCGATCCATGATAATCAAATTACGATTACCGTGCCTTACTAACAATGAGTAAATAGTAGTATACTTACAATATAAACTAGGAAGCTCACGATCAGCGGGACCACCCGCGCGATATCATTAAGCAATCCTACTCGGGACTATTTCACCGCGTAGGTCGCGTGGACCCGCATGAGGTATTCCTCGCATGGGACTATTTCACCCGCATAAGCCCTTACGGACTCGCGTGAGGTATTCTCGCATAGGTGGACCCGCGTATGGGATTATTTCACCGCATAAGCCCGCGGACTCGCGTGAGGTATTCTCGCATCGTGGGTAGCAAATCCACGGAATATGCAAATGCCACAAACGGGAATGACCGAAATGAATGATATACCACTAGCACACAACCGCTATTACCCGACACATAGGCAATTTTCAATTAAACAAGCCAAAGTACTTATCAAGGCACACATGGAATAATTCTCAATTAATCAAGCCAAAGTACTTATCAAGGCACACTTAGACTAATTCTCAATTAATCAAGCCAAAGTACTTATCAAGGCACACTTAGACTAATTCTCAATTAATCAAGCCAAAGTACTTATCAAGGCACACTTAGAATAATTCTCAATTAATCAAGCCAAAGTACTATGTACGTACATTCTTTTCAAAAGACTCCTTTTTATGTAATACCCCAAGATACTAACACCCGTAGTATCAAGGTGTGTCTATTTTTCAAAGTAAGTTACTACACTCTTAGAAAACTCATTTCAAAGCTTGAAATCAAGTAACTTCAAATTTTCACAATCGAGGCAACTTATGCCCATTAATCAAAATAGACAACTTTCTAAACCTTCCATAAAGCCGTTATAACCAACTTCCCATAAAGCCGTTATAACCCTTTTATGGTTTTAGACAAATTCATTCTTTTTATAACCAAGAGACTTATACTTAAAACCAAGTATCACAAACTTTCAAATCAAGTTTCTTAACTTTCAAAAATACTTCGAGTCTCTTAATATATAGAAAACAAGTTTCTTTTACTTTTAAACCTTAAGTAACTCACACCTTTAAAACAAGTTACTTCTCTTAAATCATGTCATTTCTCCTCTTTTAAAACAATTAAGTAAATCACTCATTTGACTCCCCTAAAGTCATTATAATGACCTTTAGGTTTTGGAACTAAGGCACTAGCCAAAAGGTTTGGAAACCACTTCCTTTTCAAGACTCTATGTACTTTAAGTAAAATACTTCCACTCTTTAAGAATTCAAACTTCACTAAGGCAATGGATTATACAACTTACAATTTAAACATCAAAGTACAATCAAGGAAGTACATAGAACAAATTCTACTTTAGGCAATCCAAATACAACCAAGGAATGGATTATTTAAGGAGTAGGAAATACTTTCTTTATCTTAAGGAAGCATGCTAGAAGAGGAGATAGTTCACATACCTTTTCGGCTAAATCCACAAGCTAAGCCGAATACGCCGTACGTAGAAGTGTCAACCTATAATGGTCACAACAAGACTATCAACTTCTAGTCTCTAACGTAGAATAATACTAAGTATACGGTCTCTAATTCTACGGAAAATCGGGCAGCACTTCCTTTGTTTCTACTCACTTTGCCACCTTTTTCAAGGCCGAATACAATAACCAACACGCCACATTTAAGGCTCAAAACAACAACCAAAAAAAGGGGATTACACGCCTTACAATACGTGTAAAATTCCGCCCCACAATTAATACGAAGTAGTTCCATATTCAAGCCATTCTCGGCCAACAACAACCAACAATTCAAAGTCTTTTCCAATCCTTTTTCCAATTCCAAGTTCTAAGGTCTAACATGTTATATAGTCATAAACAACTTCAACAACTACAATTTCCTTCTTTATACAACATGCGACGACTTAAACTAATAATCGACTTGAATTGTAATCTTAAAGCTAAACATGCTAGTTTTTGGATTAGGGTTCCAATAGTCAATACACTTATCAAACTTCATACTATATAACTCATGCTTGCTAATATCCATAGCTACAACAACAAGTAATCTTAATTACTAAAATGACAAGATTATACCTTTACAAGCCCTTAAAAATTCCAAGATTCAAAGTCACGCCTTAGCAATTATTATCTCCTTTCCTTATGTTCCAATCCACTTCAAGCACTCCTTAGAAGCCTATGAAGAACCCATCTTCAAGTTCCAACTTCAAAGTTGAAGAACTCTTTAAGTTTCCGCCTTGCGACTAATACGAAAACGTCGTTTTTCCGAAATCTTTCTATTGAGATAACCTTACAATACCCTTAGGGTCCTTGGGTTGAAGTCTTGTGAACAATGGATCAAAACTACAAAATTTCTTGTGAGCAAAGTGTCAAACCCGAGAGCTCTTGTTCTTGCACAAGAGTTTCTCTAATTTTTCTAAGTGTAAAATGCCAAGTCTTGCTACTAGTTGGGTATATAAAACACAATGGAGGGTTTAGATTGCAACACATGAGTGGCTATGATGAGTTTCACAAGGATCAAGCACAAGTGGCAAGTTGACTTGGTCAACAATCTCAAGCTAGCAAGAATTATCTTCCTTGATGGTCAATGACCATTTTACCCTTACTATATTTCGACCAAGACCATGTGGGGGTGCCACGTGTCTCCCTCTCATTCGTCCATAAAATTCTGTAACCCTCGTGGGCCCCACAAAACGTAAAATTCCTCGGGTGGGCCCCACATGACCAAATCTGTAAAAATAAATTTCCATAAGGTTAAGAGTTCCATACTCTTCAAATAATGCATTTTGAGAATCCAATTCTCAACAACGAACATTTTTCCTTTCCGACGTTCGGAAGATTTTCCGCCGGAAAAACAATTCTTCCTTTCATACTAATTTCCAAGTCTTGATTCCTTACGTATATTCTCTTATACAAGTCATGGACTTACGGGGTGTAACAAAAAGGCTAGCAAGGTATAGTACTTTGGAGCGTTTTGCTAATTGTCGATAATCGTCGCGAGGTATGTGAACCTCTTCCTATCCTTTCTAGCATGATTGTTGTGAAATATATATAGTGCGGTAGATGCACGTGTGTTTAAAGGAATTTGATTTTCCTTTTGTGTCCTTGACTTGATTCCAAATTTAAGTGACTTGTTATGAAATATTAAGGACTTGAATTATGTTAAAAAGTTGTAAAAC
Source organism: Przewalskia tangutica (assembly GCA_029844215.1). NCBI lineage: Eukaryota > Viridiplantae > Streptophyta > Magnoliopsida > Solanales > Solanaceae > Przewalskia > Przewalskia tangutica. The sequence goes on along the minus strand of CM056720.1, from coordinate 42,818,507 downwards.
CTCATTCATGAGTAATGGGTGTGTGGTCTTTTAAAGAATAAAGTTATCTTGATTTCGAAAATGAGAATAGTTGTCATTGGTTGGTTTAAAACATAAAGTGTTATAATAGCTTTATGGGAAGTTATTTATAACGACTTTATGAAAACAAAAGAATGGTTTAATCATTGGATTTAAAATGATAACTTGACATTTTAAAAGTTGGAGGTTGGTTTCCTTAAAAGATATGATTTAAAGATTAGGAGACTGATTTTTGAAAGTAAAGAGACTTGACTTATAAACAACTTGATTTTGGGAAAGGAGAAGTAACTTGATTTAAAGGTATAGGTTACTTGTTTTTAAAAGAGTAAGACACTTGGTTTAAAAAGTATATTGCTACTTGACTTTAAAAAGGAAAAGTGTCTTTGCTTTAAAGGAAGGCATGGTTTTGTCTTAAAATGGTTTAAAAAGGAAGACATGCTTTTGTCTTAAGATTGATTTAAAAAGAAGGTATGGGAATTGTTTTGGTTTACTTAAAAAGATAGTTACTCTATTTTGATACTACGGGTATCGTGTGACTTTTGTGAAAGAAATGGATCTTTTTTTTTAGAGTTGAAGTATGTAGTACTTTAAGGTTAAAACCCGGATTTGTTGACATGAAATAAAAGTACCTTGTGTGAGTAACTTGACTATGTTGGCTTGTGAGAGCCTTGTAATACTTTCTTGTTGGTTTGATAAGTAAACATGTTATGATGCTACGTGTGTTAGTGTCTTGTGACGTTTGTGTAAGGGGGTTTTCTTGTTGTGCTTATGTTGTTAAACGATAAGCAGTTGTGCTGGTATTATATCACTTACCCCCCTGACTTGTTATGCCGAGGGTTAGCCACCCCCGATGCGAGGAATACCTCATGCGGGTCCATGTGACCTATGCGGAGCTGCGGGAGTTCCAGGATGATCACTCCGGGTGTGTTACGCCGATGCGAGGAATACCTCATGCGGTCCATGTGGCCATGCGGACTGCGGGAGTCCAGGTTGATGTCGCGGGTTAGCTACCCCCGATGCGAGGAATACCTTATGCGGGCCTAGGTGGCCTATGCAAACTGCGGGAGTTCCAGGATTAGGCTCGCATAATGATACTATGGGCGATTGGCCTTGCTTCGATCATTAGCGGCCTAGAAAAGACCAGTTACGATACAACTATTTGCTCTTGTTTATGTTGTGGCACTATGTGCGGTTAAATTGGGTTGTTTCGTACGTATTTGTGATTTGGTTTTAAAATGTTATGATTTCATTTACAGTATTTTCAGTTTCACATACTTGGTACCTGTTGTACTGACCTCCTTCGGGGGGCTGCGTTCATGCCGCAGGTAGAGGTACACCAGTTGTCGATCCTCGCTCATAGGATCACAGTTCAGCATTTTGGGAAGCTCCGTTTCTCCGGAGGCTTATCTTTTGGTATAGTCCCCTCTCGTTGTAGGTACTTACATTCAGGGGTATGGCGGGGCCTGTCAAATCGTAGTTGTAGTTACATTCTTAGAGGTCAGTAATCTTGTTGTGGCGGGGTTTGTAAAGGGATATGCTTGTTTAGGTTTAATCATTTTTTATATATATGTTGAAAGGTGACCATTTTGGTTAGCCTATTTTCTTATTGTATAACTTGTTTCATGTGTAAGTTTTTATTTTCCGCTGATTTTCTCTGATGTTGTATCACTAGGGTGCCCGGGGTAAGACACCAGTCACGGGCCCGGGGTCGGGTCGTGACAAAAGTGGTATCAGAGCAGTTAATCCTCGGAAAGTGTCTACAGACCGTATCTAGTAGAGTCTTGATATCGGCGTGTTGTGCACCACACCTATAATCAGGAGGTTGCATGATATTTAGGATTGGTTTCCATTCTTCTCACTCTGAGATCGTGCCTTAGAGTTGTGTTATTGTCACGACCCGAATCTGGGCCGGATCGTGCCTTACCGGGCACCCTAGTGATACAACATCAGTGTCAATGGAACATAAAACACATACATGAAACAAATGAAGTACAAAACGATGTCGAGGAAAACTTGCCTTTGGCATATATATAAATAACAACTCCTACAAATGAACAGTTTAATCCTTTTTACAACCCCGCCCACAAGATTCTGGACCTAAGAAATGATCGACAACAATGGCGGGACGGGCCGCCATACCTCGAATGTAAATACCTACAACGACAGGACTATACGAGATAAGCCTCCGGAGAAACGGAGCTTTCCCAAACGCTGAACTGTGACCCTAAGAGCGAGGATCAACGACTGGTGTACCTTTACCTGCGGCATGAACGCAGCCCCCCGAAGGAGGTCAGTACAACAGGTACCAAGTATGTGAAACTGGAAATAAATACTGTAAATGAAATCATAGTAGTCTATATAAAGCAGGAGACATGTATGATAACCAAACTACAGTTCACAATAAATAAGCAGTCATGTCAAGTCAGGGACTCACGCCCTCAAAGTTATCACAATAAAACCGTACGGGGCAAGTACGAAGGCATAGCCGACTACTAAGACCCACAGTACCAAAAATACCACAAACTGTATCCCGAGGTCTTTCTAGACCGCACCACATGATCGAAGCTGGCCACTCGCCCGCAATATCAATGTGCGCGTCTATCCCTGGAACTCTCGCAGCTCCGCATAGGTCACCCACAGACCCGCATGAGGTATTCCTCGAATCATGGTCCTGCACCGCTGAGGTATACCCGCGTCGGGCGGCTAACCCTCGGTATCCGCCTAGGCTCCCGCAGCCCGCATAGTCTCAAAAGACCGCATAGTCTCAACAGACCGCATAGGGAATCCCCCGCATCAGGCTAAACACCCGGAATGATCAATCCTGGAGCTAGCGCACTCCGCATAGTCATAAGGACTGCATAGGCCGTATAGACCGCGTCAGGGTGGCAAGCCCTCGGTATAATAAGTCAAGGGTAAGTGATACAATAACGATTACAACGGGCTTAACGTTTGACAACGTAAGCACAACAAGAGTGACCCCCTTACAATAATCACAAGATACTAACACACGTAGCATCCTAACATGCTTACTTATCAAATCAACAAGAAAGTATTACAAGGCTATCACAAACCAATACAATCAAGTTATTCACACAAGGTACTTTCTACTAACGAGTTCGGGTACCTATCCCCAAAGCACTTCATACATTAAATCTTTAAAGATCGTTACTTCACAAAAACCACACAATACTGTAGTATATGAAAATAGAGTGATTATCTTTTTAGAGTAAATCAATTACTTCTCTTTGTAAAATCAAGTAGCAACATTCTTTTCCAATGTTCAAGTTTGCCTAATTTCCAATGTTCAAGTTTGCCTAATTTCCAATGTTCAAGTTTGCCTTTTTAGAAAGGTTTCGTAGTTCATAGTCTTATTCATTTAAGAATATAATTCTCCTTTAAACAATCGAGAAACATAAGCCTTATATGTGAGTAGGATATTCTTGTTTATAACAATCTTATTACAATGACCATGATCTAGGAAATATCATTTTGTCTCATCTTAGCTTCTATGCAGATGGAGTTTCTACTGGTTTTAATAATACTTAATTATTAAAAACATTTCCTTTTATTAACGCTGCAGTGGTTTGTCGATACACATTCTGATTTCCAAAATCAGTAAAACATTCTTAAGACGTTATACCTAACTTTCCATAAAGCTAGTATACCTCTTAAGTTTTCTAAAAAAATCAAGTACTACCTCCTTTCAAAATGATTCAAAAATCTTTTGAAATACTTCAAGTTCTTTATTATCACATAACAAGCCAGTTATAGGTCAAATCAGTTAGCTTGTAAAAACCACAAGTATTTTATTACCAACATAAAGTATATAACCAACTTCCCATAAAGCCGTTATAACACTTTATGTTTTAAACCAATCAAATACATTTAGCACATGTACGTCTACCGTACTACATAGTTCACACATATCATGCTAGAAGACTTAGGAAGAGGTTCACATACCTCGCGACGAGTATCGACTAATAGCAAAACGCTTCAAGTACTTCCAACTGTCGGCTACTCCTTTAAGCCAAGTAGATCGCGCCACACGTAGTACTTCAACCTATAAGGCCACACGGCGCTCATTAACATGTAGAGCCCTGCGTAGAACAGTCTACAGAAAATTCGGCACCTCCCACATGGCAGCGTAAATCTCCTCCTCTATCGGTGGCTACCAAGCCAACCGGGGTTATACGTTAATCGGACGTGCACAATTCTACCTCACGAAAAGCTACACAAGTCTCATGTAATTACCTATGTAAATCTGATTCGATACTCTTCTTCGAAAAGGTTTCTTATTATTCGGGCTTAAGTCAAAAGACATTGCCGATAACAACGTTGATACTATATATAGTATACTTCAACTATATAATCTAACAACATGTAATTTCCAATTACAATAGGGACAAGATATTTACCTCGATAAGCCCATAATTATCCGAGTTTAAATGTCGATCTGAGCAAGGTTTAGCTCCTACTCAGTGCGCTCAGACCAGCTCAAACAACCCTTAGAAGTTCTAACCAACTTCTACTTATAACTTCAACTACGGGTGAAGATTTACTTAGGGTTTCGGTTTTGTGACTGAAGGGAAGTATAATAGTATTTCTGGGCTTTTTGTAAAGGTATAACCTTAGAATACTACAAGGTATATGGCTAAGGTAATTTGGGCATTATAACAATACTTTTGAGAGTATTTCTAACAAGAGGGGGGGTATTATACGAAGACAACTAGGCTAGGGGGGGTACACTCTCGGCTAGCACCCCTAGAGAGGGGTGCTCTCGACCTGAGGGGAGGCCTCGGCGAACTCAACCTGAGGAGGGAGAAGGAGAGCTTTCAAGACTTAGGCAAATTTATGGATGAATTAGTCTTCAAAGGGGTGGGTATTTATAGGTCAAGTGAAGGCCAACCAATGGCCAAGATCTTGCCAAGTGCAAGGCAAGTGTAGGGCCAAGATCTTGCCAAGTGCACCCTAACCAACTACACACAAAATATCCTACCAACCCTTGACCAATTTAACCACACTTTGGCCACCCCTTTGCCAAGCCTAACCAATGAGAGGGTGACAAGTGTCGCCTCTTGTTGGTCCAAAATGTTTAAATCTCTCGGAAAAATCCGTAAAAATTAAAAATGACATAGCGGAAATTCCCTACGAAAATGTGAAAGCGTTTAGTCGGCAAACTCTAGCAGGGTGTTGTGAACAAAGTTAATTCGGCCAAGCCTAATTCTCAAGTTCAAATTTTCTACGTCGTCATACGTACATACTGCGGAAATACGGGTATAACATTCTCCTCGCCCTTAGAAACATTCGTCGAATGTTCCTTAAATCTCAAAACAAGCGTGCGCCGATATAGTCTTCACTACTATACTTACGAGAATCAATCTGCGCCGGCCCGCGAAACAACTTGCGCAAAATGCTTACATCCAAGTCCACGAGGAAACACCTCTAACATCACCAAAATGATACCACTTTTGTCACTTTGCGATCGTTAACCTACCAGCGACCCAACAAATGGTGCGGTGCGTGCGATCAGAAGGTGTCGTACATTCGAACTCTTACCACATTTAAATCTTTGCCGATTATCCAAAACTCGGGATTATTATCTTGACTTGGTCATCATTAGTGGGAACACTCTGGATGGATCTCGATTTCCTTCTCGAACATAACACGAAAGCGGGCCTTGCCTCCTAAGTCGGACGACAAATGCTAACATATAGGCAACGGCCTATTCTTCACATGAACTCAAAGGCCCAAGTAACTCGGGCTAAGTTCCTCTGTATTCCAAAACTCGTCACTGACCGGGGTGGTACTTCGAAGACCGACCGTCGGCTGAACTCTGGCGTCGTCGCCGATTATCATACGATTTCTACGGTGCGAACCTCTTCTAGACAAGCTTTACTCTATCCACGATCTGCTGGAACAAGCTGAACCAACTATCTGAATCCGCCAACATCGAACCAATCGGCCGGCGACTCGCACATCCGCCCTGAGGCCGTAGGCGACATCCGAACAACTGAAATGGTAGCTTAAACACTCCTTCAACAGGAGACAACAATTCGCAACTATCCCGAAATCCAAACACCGGCGGCGAATGAATGTGATCTGAGACTTACTTGACTTCCTAACCTTGCGGTAAAACCTCGAGAAAAGAAAGCAGTATGACACTGGCTCCACATGCGACATAAGGTGAAGGTAGGCACCTCGTGCGACCTTACAACCTTTACGATATATCATCTCGCATAACCTGCGCGAGTGGCGGTCTTTGCTAGAAGACAAGGCGGTGACCTCGCCGGCGACTCTTGGTCGAATCGTCCACGAAATGCGTTGGTTAACTAAACTTGGGCCTAACACCCTCGTGGCCCTACCACAAGGCGGGACCACCACAAACTGACCCCACCACCATACATGCCGCGGGTTGACCCGCAACGTGGCCTCAACCCGACCAAGAACGCCAGCGCTAGCTCGCGAAGGAAAACTCTCGCTAATCACGTTACGAAAACCTAGCGGTCTTCTTAGCTCAACTACCCTCTTTCATTCCACACTACTCAGGGACTAATCCCACAAACATAACTCACGTGCACTATGCACTCCTATAAGGGTCAAACATAAACAATACATCTTTTACTCGAGATGGCCTTACCTCTAAGGTCTCTACGTATAACACTCTAAGGCTCACACTTTCTCTATCCCCAAATCTTACTTGGTTAACTAACCAGATTTCTAATCACCATTTACACAATGCTTATCGAATATAACACTTAAGGTATACTCACATTATCACACATACTAAACCACAGAGGTTAAATATCTATCTGTATCCTTCTTCACTCCTTAGTCGTTCTAATCAAGCACGCCCGTGAGCGCAGCTAAGGAAGATGACGAACTACCCACCGATCACGAAGGCTAAGTCCTCCCGAGGACACTCTTTTGACATCGGACCACGGCGGTCATAGTGCAACAAGTACCAACTAAAGGAGACATTCACGAGATGGCGCTGCAGCTGTGAACACGAGAAAAAGCGAATCGGATGGTGGAACGCCCGTGTGGTGAGCGGAAGCTCGAGCTCGACCAACTCTGCATACCCGAGCGTCCACGAACCTGTGGAGGACCTTTACGCAGCGGTGGATCGCATAATCTAATCTGGTGAGGCGACTCGCCTCGAAAGTTACCAAAGGACGCCGCTCTGGCCCTCTTACCTTCGCCCGTTAACGCGTCGATCTACGTTTCTCGGCTGCTGCGCATAAGCCCGCATACGAGCCATGCTCAAGCCAATGAAGAATTACTCTTGCACAACCTTCGTTGATATTCATCAAGACTCGCGGTACATTGGTATACTCTCGGTAGTCAAATCCATAGTTAGTGCAGGTCGCCTCGAAATCTATATTCTCTGTTCGGTCGTGGAGCAGAAGGTTCAAATATCATGGCGCGATAGGCTGCTGCGCCGTGCTAAACTCTGCTTTGGGGCTAGTGGCGTCGCAGAACTCCCGAATGAAGCACCACCCAAGGTGATAATTGGGCTGTGCCCGCGTAACCCTCTGTACTACTCGCGGCTCCGCCATTTGCGCTTGCCCTCTGGGCGGGTTGCCTGGCGGAGGCATAGCGGTGAGGAAAGAAATCGTTAGAGGTCCAACTTACAACATGGCTCTAAGGCGCGATCTCGAGTGAGAAGAAATAGAAACCAATCCTAAATATCCTATAGCCTCACGATTATTGGTGTGGTGCGCAACACACCGATAATCAAGACTCTTGGATACTGATGCGTAGACACTTTCAGGATTAAGCGCTCGATACCACTTTTGTCACGACCGAATGCGGGCGTGTTGGTGCCTTACCGGGCACCCTAGTGATACAACATCAGTGTCGGAACATAAAACACATACATGAAACAAATGAAGTACAAAGCGATGTCGAGGAAAACTTGTCTTCGGCATATATATAAATAACAACTCCTACAAATGAACAGTTTAATCCTTTTACAACCACGCCTTGCAAGATTACTGGACCTCTAAGAAATGATACGACAACAATGGCGGGCGGGGCCCGCCATACCACGAATGTAAATACCTACAACGACGGACTATACGAAGATAATCCTCGGAGAAAGCGGAGCTTTCCCAAGCAATGAGCTGTGACCCTAAGAGCGAGGATCAACGGCGGTGTACCTTTACACGCGGCATGAACGGCCCAGAAGGAGTCGATGACAAGTACCAAGTATGTGGCGAAATAATTCGTAAATGAAATCATAGTAGTCTATATAAAGCGGGAGACATGTATGATAACCAACTACGATTCACAATAAATAGCGATCATGTCAAGTCGAGGACTCACGCCTCAAAGTTATCACAATAAAACCGTGCGGGGCAAATGCGAAGGCATAGCCGACTACTAAGACCACGATGCAAAAATACCACAAATGTATCCGAGGTCTTTCTAGGCCGCGCATGATCGAAGGCTGGCCACTCGCGCCAATATCAATGTGCGCGTCTATCCTCGGAACTCTCGCGACTCCGCATAGGTCACCAGGACCGCGTGAGGTATTCCTCGAATCATGGTCCTGCATCGCTGAGGTATACCGCGTCGAAGCGGCTAACCCTCGGTATCCGCTAGGCTCCGCAGCCGCATAGTCTCAAAAGACGCATAGTCTCAGCGGACGCATAGGAATCCCCGTCGGGCTAAACACCGGAATGATCAATCTGGAGCTCTGCGCTCCGCGTAGTCACAAGGATGCATAGGCGTATAGACCGCATCGGGTGGCAAGCCCTCGGTATAATAAGTCGAGGGTAAGTGATACAATAACGATCTAGCGGGCTTAACGTTTGACAACGTAAGCACAACAAGAGTGACCCGCACACAATAATCACAAGATACTAACACCGTAGCATCCTAACATGCTTACTTATCAAATCAACAAGAAAGTATTACAAGGCTATCACAAACCAATACAATCAAGTTATTCACACAAGGTACTTTCTACTAACGAGTTGGTACCTTTCCCCAAAGTACTTCATACATTAAATCTTTAAAGATCGTTACTTCACAAAACCACACAATACATAGTATATGAAAATAGAGTGATTATCTTTTTAGAGTAAATCAATTACTTCTCTTTGTAAAATCAAGTAGCATTCTTTTCCAATGTTCAAGTTTGCCTAATTTCCAATGTTCAAGTTTGCCTAATTTCCAATGTTCAAGTTTGCCTTTTTAGAAAGGTTTCGTAGTTCATAGTCTTATTCATTTAAGAATATAATTCTCCTTTAAACAATCTGAGAAACATAAGCCTTATATGTGAGTAGGATATTCTTGTTTATAACAATCTTATTACTGACCATGATCTAGGAAATATCATTTTGTCTCATCTTAGCCATGCGGATGGAAGTTTCTCTTGGTTTTAATAATACTTAATTATTAAAAACATTTCCTTTAATTATGTGCAGTGGTTTGTCGATACACATTCTGATTTCCAAAATCAGTAAAACATTCTTAAGCCGTTATACCTAACTTTCCATAAAGCTAGTATAACTCTTACGTTTTCTAAAAAAAATCAAGTATTATCTCCTCTTTCAAAATGATTCAAAAATATTTTGAAATACTTCAAGTTCTTTATTATCACATAACAAGCCAGTTATAGTTCAAATCAGTTACCTTTTAAAAACCACAAGTATTTTCTTACCAACATAAAGCTGTTATAACCAACTTCCCATAAAGCCGTTATAACACTTTATGTTTTAAAACAATCAAATACATTTAGCACGTATGTCGTCTACCGTACTACATAGTTCACACATATCATGCTAGAAGAGATAGGAAGAGGTTCACATACCTCGCGACGAGTATCGACTAATAGCAAAACGCTCCAAGTACTTCCAACTGTCGGCTACTCCTTTAAGCCAAGTAGATCGCGCCACACGTAGTACTTCAACCTATAAGGCCACAAGGCGCTCATTAACATTTAGATCCCTTCGTAGAACATTCTACAGAAAATTCGGCAAGACTCCCACATGACAGCGTAAATCTCCTCTCTATCGGGGCTACGAAGCCAACCGGGGGTTATACGTTAATCGGACGTGCACAATTCTACCTCACGAAAAGCTACACAAGTCTCTATGTAATACTGATTCGATTACTCTTCTTTGAAAAGGTTTCTTATTATTGGGCTTAAGTCAAAAGACATTGCGATAACAACGTTCGACTATATATAGTATACTTCAACTATATAATCTAACAACATGTAATTTCCAATTACAATAGGGGACAAGATATTTACCTCGATAAGCCCATAATTATCCGAGTTTAAATGTCGATCACGAGCAAGGTTTAGCTCCTACTCGTGCGCTCAGACCGCTCCAAACAACCCTTAGAAGTTCTAACCAACTTCTACTTATAACTTCAACTACGGGTGAAAATTTACTTAGGGTTTCGGTTTTGTGGTGAAGGAAGTATAATAGTATTTCGGGCTTTTGTAAAGGTATAACCTTAGAATACTACAAGGTATATGGCTAAGGTAATTTGGGCATTATAACAATACTTTTGAGAGTATTTCTAACAAGAGGGGGGGTATTATACGAAGACAACTAGGCTAGGGGGGGGGTACACTCTCGGCTAGCACCCCTAGAGGGGGGGTGCTCTCGGCCACAAGGGGGGAGGCCCTCGGCCGAACTCAACACAAGGGGAGGGAGAAGGAGAGCTTTCAAGACTTAGGCAAATTTATGGATGAATTAGTCTTCAAAGGGGTGGGTATTTATAGGTCAAGTGAAGGCCAACCAATGGCCAAGATCTTGCCAAGTGCAAGGCAAGTGTAGGGCCAAGATCTTGCCAAGTGCACCCTAACCAACTACACACAAAATATCCTACCAACCCTTGACCAATTTAACCACACTTTCGGCCACCCCTTTACCGCCCAAGCCTAACCAATGAGAGGGTGACAAGTGTCGCCCTCTTGTTGGTCCAAAATGTTTCGTCTCTCGGAAAAATCCGTAAAAATTAAAAATGACATAGCCGGAAATTCCCCTACGAAAGCTGTGAAAACGTTTCGTCGAAAACCGACTCTAACCGGGTGTTGTGAACAAAGTTAATTCGGCCAAGCCTAATTCTCAAGTTCAAATTTTCTACGTACGTCCTTACGTACATACTCTGGAAATACGGGGTATAACAGTTATAAGTTGGACTCCCTCTGGCGTATTCGTATGTGCTAGTTATGCCTCTACGCAAGGCAACCAGAGCCCAGAAGGGCAAGGCAGCAGAGGGAGTTGTGAGTAGAATACAGAGGGTTACGAGGGCACAGGCCCAGTCATTACCTGAGATAGTGCTTCATTCGGGGAGTTCTGCGACGCCGCTAGCCCCAGGAGAGTTTAGAGAAGTAGCAGTAGCTACTGAGACCACGATACCTGAGCCTCTAGTCTCACGGCCAGGGACAGAGGATATGAGTTACAAGGAGATGGCCCAGTTACTAGCTAGGCTTGTGGCGAGGCATGAGGGCGAGCGAGTCGAAGTTACGGTAGTACCAGTAGTTCACCCTAGATCCGATAGTTTGAGACTTTGGTACTTCTTGAGTTGCAGTCCACCCGAGTTCTATGGATCGAGAACTGAGGAAGATCCTCAGGAGTTTATTCGACAGCTACAGCGGATCATGAGAGTGATCAAGGCTTCGGAGACACAGTCGGTGGTCTTAGGTTCGCATCGGCTGCATGATACTGCAGTCGACCGGTTTGATTCATGGGAACTATCCCGGGGGAAGCATGCGCCTCCAGCTGGTTGGGACGAGTTCTCAGAGGCATTTCTTACACACTTCTTGCCCTCGCAGATGAGGAGAGCTCGGGCAGATAGATTTATGATGTTGAGGCAGAACGGGCGGACGGTTCGGGAATACAGTATAGAGTTTGACTCATTGGCTCGTTATGTCCCCGCTTTAGTGGCAGAAATGGTGGATAGAGTGCACCGATAGGTCACAGGACTTGACTATTATCTAGCAGAGAGTTGTACAGGAGTAGATCTTCAGCCGGGCATGGACATTGCCCGCGTACAGGCTTATGCGTAGCAGAATGAGGAACGTAGAGATCGACGGATTAACCAAGATCAGTAGAAGAGGGCCAGAACAGCAGGGTCCTTTGGTAACTTTCGAGGCGGACCTTCTCAGCAGCAGACTGGTTGTGCGCCTCCGCCAGTACAAAGTGGTCCTCCACAGACTTCAGGAATTTGGGGTATTTAGGAGTTGGTCAGAACTCCAGGGTTTCTGGTTCACAGATTTACATAGGTTCTAGCCAGCCAGATTCAGTTTTCCCTCAGTGTTCACTATGTGGTAGACGTCATCCTGGGAAATGTCGTCTTTTTACTAATGCTTGTTTTACCAGAGGCCGCCAGGGCCGTGTGAGGAGATAATGTCCTAGTAGGAGGGATACAGGTGGGATGACTTAGACTACCAAGTCAGTTGCGGATTCAGTGGTTCGGAGAGGAAGGGGTGTTAGTCAGATGAGACCACCCCTACCTCGGTGTGGCCGTTGTGGTAGGTGTCATTGCGGGGAGTGTCGTACTACTTCAACAACTTGTTATGTTTGCGGCCGGCGAGGCGGATGGTGGCTTGTCCCGACGGATGTGGCGCGGATGTAGAGACTTCGACGCCGGGATCGATGGTGGTTCATCGCTTTCTCTAACTATGCGCCCTGCAGGGCAGGACTTTGGTTAGTGAGACAAAGGGAAAGTGAAGCAGTAGTTACAGGTATATCCTTAACCCTCTAAAGTCTAGTATGCGTGATATGATGACCTAATGTTAAGTGTTATGTTCGGATAGCATTGTGTAAGTTGTGATTAGAACATAGGTAGTGAAAAAGGTAAGTATGGGAACATGGAAGGTGTGAGCCTTAGAATGTTACACGTGGAGACCTTAGATGCAAGGCCGTCTTGAGTAAAGGATTATACGTTTGATCGTTGTCGGGGTACATTATATACGTGGAGTATATTCAGGTGATAAGTCCATGAGTGGGGTGAAATGGAAGTGGGTAGTTGAGCTTAGAAGACCACTAGGTTCTCATGACTTGAATAAGGAGATTGTTCCGATCCAGGAACGAGAGTTTATGTTATACCCCGTATTTTCAGAGTATGTACGTAAGGACGTACGTACGGAAGTTTTAGCCTTAAGATAGGCAAGGATCGAAAATATTTGTTCACAACTACCGAAAAGAATCGTTTTTCGACGAAACGTTTTACAAAGCTTGCGAGGGGAAAAATACGGCTATGTCATTTATTTTTTTTGCGAATTTTTCCGAGAGACGAGATATTTTGGACCAACGAGAGGGCGACACTTGTCAGCCTCTAGTGGGCGGTCAAGTGGTCGTTTGGCTTGCACGATTTGGCCTTGTTTTGTGCCTTGTTTTGTGCCTTGTTTTGTGGAGTAGGGGTAGGGGAAACTTGGGCAAATCTTCGCCCTCCACTTGCCCCCCACATAGCTTGATCATGGCCATTGAACTCCCTATAAATACCCCCCCCCCCTCTTTGAAGACTTCTTCATCCATTCCTAAAATCTCCAAGTCTTGAAATCCTCCCTCCCTTCTTGTTGGTTTCGCCCCCCCTCCCCTTTCGAGAAGGCCTTGGCCAGGGTGCACCCTCCTGAGGCCTTGGCGAGGGTACACCACTCCTAGTGGTGTGGCCGAGAGGTACCCCCCCTCTTGGTAGAAAATACTCTCCAAGTATTGTTACTATACCAAAATACCTTAGCCTTATACCTTGTAGTATTCCAAAAGTTACCTCTATACGTAGAGCCCGGAAATACTACCTTTTGTCCTTTTAGTCTCAAACTGAAACCCTAAGGAAAATCTTCATAGCCGGTTGAAGTATTAAGAAGAAGTTGCGTAGAACTTCTAAGGGTTGTTTGGAGCGGGTTGGAGCGCCCAGAGTAGGAGCTAAATGTTGCTCAGGATCGACATTTAAACTTGGATAATTATGGGCTTATCGAGGTAAATATCTTGTCTCCCTATTGTAATTGAGTTTACATGCTATTGAAGTATAAGAATAAGTATAAGTTGTATACAAGGAAGGTATATAAGAAGGGTAGTGAACTGTACTTACAAAGGATTGTATTCTGATGGGTAGTGAAGTTTGTGGGTAGGGAAGTCTTTAATTTTCCGTAGAAACTTGTATCTAGATTTATTCTACCGAGTAGTGTAGACGTTGATAGACTTGTATAACCTTTATAGGTTGAAAGTTCTGCAAGTAGCATGTTCTACTTGAAAGGTGGACAAGGCTAGCCGGGTTATAGCAGTGGAGCGTTTTGCTAATAGTCGATAATCGTCGCGAGGTATGCGATTCTTCCTATACTCTTGAGCATGATATTTTAAAATATATATAGTACGGTAGACGTACGTGTGTTAACTGAATAATAATTACGGCAATGTCTTTTGACTTAAGCCTGAATAATCTTGAAGTATTTCAAAAGAATACTGAATCATTTTTTAACAGAAGAGTAATACTTGGTTTTAAAAGCTTAAGAGTTATACTAGCTTTATGGGAAGTTAGGTATAACGACTTAAGAGAGATAAAAAGAATGACTTATTGATTTATGAAGTTAAGAGACTTGATCTTAAAAGATAAGAGACTTGACTTAATTGAATTTTGTTAAAAAGTGTGAAACCTCATTCGTGAGTAATGAGTACTTGGTTTTTAAAAGGAATAATGTTTTACTGATTTCGGAAATCAGAATAAGTATCGAACAGACCACAGCAGCGCTAATAAAGGGAAATGTATTGACTAATCAAGTATTATTAAAACCAGTAGAAACCTCCATCTGCATAGAAGCTAAGATGAGACAAAATGATATTACATTTCCTAGATCATGGCTGCTGTTATAAGATTGTTATAAACAAGAATAACCTACTCACATATAAGGTATATGTTTCTCAAATTGTTTTAAAGGAGAATTACATCATTAAGTGATTAAAACTATGAACTACGAAACCTTTCGAAAATGAGAAACTTGAGCATTTGAAATTAGGCAAACTTGAACGTTTGGAAAATAATGTGGTTACTTGATTTTACAAAAGGAAGTGTTTGGGTTTACTTAAAAAGATAGTCACTCTATTTTTATACTACGGGTATTGTGTGACTTTTGTGAAAGAAACGGATCTTTTAAAAGAGTTATTGAATGAAGTACTTTGGGGATAAAAACCCGATCTTGTTAATCATATAGTAGAGAGTACCTTGTGTGAATAACTTGATTGTGTTGGTTTGTGATAGTCTTGTAATACTTTCTTCTTGATTTGATAAGTACTCATGCTAGGATGCTACGTGTGTTAGTATCTTGTGATGATTGTGTAAAGGGGTTTCCCTCGATTGCGCTTAAGTTGTTTAACGATCAGCCGTTATATTGGTATTGTACCACTCACCTTGACTTGATCCCGGAGGT
The DNA here is from genome assembly GCA_029844215.1 of Przewalskia tangutica. NCBI lineage: Eukaryota > Viridiplantae > Streptophyta > Magnoliopsida > Solanales > Solanaceae > Przewalskia > Przewalskia tangutica. The sequence continues at coordinate 42,803,101 of CM056720.1, read as the reverse complement.
TAAGTGCCGTCCGTGCGCGGGTAATACTCGAGCGATCTGTGTGACTATGATTCGAGGATACCTCATGCGGGTCGGGGACATATGCGAGCTACGAGAGTTCGAGTTAGTGTGCGGCCTTTATGGTCATGCGGTCTATGTGGCCACGCGGTGCGAGTCGAGCGGATCTTGGGAGTAGCTACCGATGCGAGAAATACCTCATGCGGGCCTATGAGGTTGGCCTATCGAGCTGGGAGGTTCGAGGGCTAGCGCGCATATTTGATCTGCGGGCGTGTGGCGGCCTTCGATCATGTGGCGGTCTAGACAGATCTTATGATCTGATTTATGACCTTGTTAGTCTTGTAGGTGTTAGTAGTCGGCTATGCCTTCGTACTTACCGTGCGGTTTTATTGTGACACGGTGGGACACGGTGTTCATGTGTATTCCTTGGTGCTTTGATATCATAGGCTGGCGGTGAGGAAGGTATTCCACGGGCATGATTGATGTTATGGGCGTGAGACCCATAGTGATATTTGAGTGATGACTTTGAGGCGTGAGTCACGACTTGACATATTCGCTTATTTATTGTGAGCGTAGTTTGGTTATCATACATGTCTCCTGCTTTATATAGACTACTATGATTTCATTCTGATATTTTCGATTTCACATACTTGGTACTGTTATCGACCTCCTTCGGGGGGCTGCGTTCATGCCGCAGGTAGAGGTACACCAGTGTTGATCCTCGCTCTTAGGGTCACAGTTCAGCGTATGGGAAGCTCCGTTTCTCCGTAGGCTTATCAGTGGTATAGTCCCCTGTCGTTGTAGGTATTTACATTCCGGGGTATGGCGGGGCCCTGTCTCGCCATTGTTGTCATATCATTCTTAGAGGTCTGTAGTACTGTGTGGGCAGAGTTGTAATGGGATGTAACTGTTCGGTTTTAAGTTGATTTATATATATGCCGAAGGGCAAGTTTTCTCAGATTACTGTTTTACACTTCTTGTTATTCCATGTCTTGTTTTATGTTCCGCTGATTACTCTGATGTATGTCTACTTGGGTGTCCGGGGTAAGGCACCAGTCACGGGACCCGGAACGGGTCGTGACAAAAGTGGTATCAGAGCAGTTAATCCTCGGAAAGTGTCTACAGACCGTATCCAGTAGAGTATTGATTATCGGTATGTTGTGCACCACACCAATAATCAGGAGGCTATATGATATTTAGGATTGGTTTCCATTCTTCTCACTCTGAGATCGTGCCTTAGAGCTGTGTTAAAAGTTGGACCCCTCTAACGTATTTTTTTCCCTTACCGTTATGCCTCCGCGTAAGGCAACCCGGCCCAGGAGGGCAAGCGTAGGAGGCGCGAGTAAAGCGAGAAGGTTACTAGGGCGCAGGCCCAATCATCACCTGAGGTGGTGTTTCATTCGGGGATTACGCTCGTCGCCACCACTAGCGAGTTTAGCCTGGCGGCGGCGGTGCCTACTACGACCATGATATATGAACCTTCAGTTCCACGACCGGGAACGGAAAATATAGATTGCAAAGAGGCGACCCTGTTACTAGCTATTGATTTGGCTACCAGAGAGTATACCGATGTACCGCGAGTCTTGATGAATATCTAAGAGAGGGTCGTGCAGGAGTAACTCTTGATTGAAGCGAGCATGGCACGTATGCGGGCTTATGCCTGCAGCGAGAAGCGTGAGATCGGCGGGTTAACGGGGGCGAAGAGGGCGAGCAATGAAGGTCCTTTGGTAACTTTCGGCGAACCACCTCGGCCAGATTAGATATGCACATCCACGGTGCAGTGGTCCTCCGGGGTTCGGGGCGTTGGGGATAAGCGGAGTTGGTCGAGCTCGAGCTTAGGTTCGCGGCTACGTAGGTTCTAGCGGCCGGATTGATTTTCCCGGTGTTCACAATGTGATGGCGCCCGTCGGGAATGTCGTCTTTTAGTTGGTACTTGTTTTACTGCGGCCGTCGAGGGCCGTGTGTCGAAAGGATGTCTAGTAGGAGGGATGTAAGTAGGAGGACTCAACCTTCGTGATCGGTGACGATCATCATCTTCCTAGCTATGCGCCTGCAGGCGGGTTTGATTAGAGCGACTAAGGGAGTAAGCGATGAACAGGTATATCCTTAACCCTCTAGAGATTGTATGTGTGATAATTGTGATTAGAAATCATGGTTAGTTAAAAGGGTAAGATTGGGGATAAGGGAAAGTGTGAGCCTTAGAGTTTTTGTTACACCCCGTATTTACAGGACATGTTTTAAGATAGTACGTAAGAACTCACAAGTGATAAGATTTGAGACTTGTAAAAAATTTATCGGAATTAAGAATTGTCGGAAAACGTATTATTGTGACGAATGGGAGGGCGACACGTGTCACCCCCCCTCATTGATGTCTTGGGCCGAAATGCGTGGGCCTGAGGTCATTTGACCCTTGTTAGGAAGACAAGTCTTGCAATGTAGAGAGCTTGACATGTTTGACTTAAGTCAATGGGACCACTAGCTTGATATTTAAGTAGAGCTTATCCTAGCCACCCAAATGGTTGCATCTTGACCCTCGTGTGCTTTATAATACTACTAGTAGCAATACTAGTGCCAACACTTAGAAAATTTTCAAGAGAAATTGATGAACTTGAGCACAAGCTCTCGGGTTTGGCTAGCTCTCTCTACAAAATTTTTTGTTTGATGTCCATTAAGCTTCCCACTTTAAACCAAGGTTCTTGAGGGTAGTGTAAGCATATCTCAATAGAAAAATCTTGGAAAAGGCAGTTTGGGTTAGTCGCAAAACGAAAACCTAGTTGTCTTTCTAGGTTATGGATTGGAGGTTGAAGGAAAGTTATTGGTATGGTGCTAAGGGTCTCAACAAGCGGATTGAAGTGTCATGGAGAGGCTCTAAACTACTAAGGATCGACTTGGTTGGAATCGGATTAAGAATCGTTAAGGTATAATCTTGTCTTTTAAGGGTGTTACAAGATTATAGATATATATTGTTGTTGTTAGCTTTACTTGTTGCCAACATGAAGTTGATATGATAAAGTATAAGTATTATGGTTTGATTGTAGCATTGGAAATCCGGAATGTAATATAAGCCATGTTAAGTTGGATTTCAATTTAGTCGTTATTAGAAATCGTCGCATGTTACCTACTTAGAGATTATGGATTGTTATAATCAAATACGACTTGATATCATGTTATGCTAACAATTTGGATTGAAATGGAAATTTGATAAGAATTGGTAAGGTTGAACTCAAGGTGGCCGAATTTGGACTTTTTAGTTTGTTTTTCATTTGTATTGGATTACTTTCTAAATTGTGAGCCAATTGGACATTTAGTTAGTCATTTGTATTGGAGTACCTTATAGAAATTGTGAGCCAATTGGGGCTGTTTGGTTATTGTATTCGGCCTTGAAAAGGTGGCAAAGTAAGTAGAAACAAAGGAGGTCTTTGTCAGATTTTCCGTAGAATTTAGCGACTTAGCACTTAGAATATTCTACGTTTGAATTAAGAGGTTAATGGACATATTGTGGCCATTATAGGTTGAAGTACTTTGGAGCCTTTTTGCAACTTGCCGCTAGTCGTCGCGAGGTATGTGAACCTCTACTTTCTTTGGCATGATCCTACGTATGAAATATCCATGAGATAGTATTTCAAGATTTCTTCTACTCTTAGAAGTTAAGAAGTATTTACATTGTTGAATCTAAGTTAAGAGTATGTTAAATTGTCCTAAGTCCTTACTAGGTCTTATGGGAGACGTTGGTAAGAATGGTTAGGAAATTATGAGATTTGATTTAAAGGCTATGTGTCTTGATTTGTTTAAAGTAAGTAAGTGGATTTTATGTTCGAAAATGACTTGAATTTATATGTGAAAAAGGGGATTGATTTTAAAAGTGGAAGTTATATGATCTTAAGGGAATAAATTACTTGGTTTTGGAAGGTATGGAACTTTATATTTTTTTTTTATAAGTATAAGTAAGTGGGCTTTAAAGGAAGTATGTTATGAAGTTTTAATACTAAGAACTTTGATTGTCTTTTAAGGATTATGAAGTTTTAAGCGATATGATTCTTTTAAGTATGTATGTCGTAGTATCTTTGGATCGATTTTCCTAAATGTTGTAAGAATAAAAGTGTCTTAAGTTCTCTAAAAATTGAAGGGTTGTTATAACAGCTTTATGGGAAGTTGTTATGACGACTTAAGAAGAGGTAATAAGATGGTTTAAAAATGTTATGTAAGGAAAATCACACCGAGCCTACAAATAGGCCGGATTATGTTATGAAATACAGAGCCTACAAATAGGCGGGTTACGTTATGAGATACAGAGCCTACCCATGCGTAGGGTTACGTCATCGAGCCCCACAGCGGGCGGGTTATGTTATATGATTCCCGAAGACACCGAGCCCAGGCGGGCGGGTTATGTTATATGATTCCCGATGCGAGCCCAGGCGGGCGGGTTATGTTATATGATTCCCGAAGCAGGCGAGCGGGCGGTTATGTTATATGATTCCGATTCCACAAGGCCCAGCGGGCGGATTATGTCACAAGATTCATCCACCGTGTGTCATAAAATGGGCGGATTATGTTATGTAAGATATGTAAGTTATGTGAAAAAGGTGGATTAACTCTTGAAATGCGTATGTAAGAATATGTTGGTAAATCTTATTGAAAGAAGGAAAGAGCGATTAATATATGATTGATTTGGGAATTAAAGGACATTCTTTTATACAGATATGATTTGGTTATTGCATTTTATTTACATTTCCATACAAATTTTTGTTATCTTGACCCGCCGGAAGCTGCGTTCATGCCATGAGTTATAGGTACCAGGTTGGTGATCCTTGCTCTTAGGATCTGTTCGATTTTGGAAAGAAGCTCCTTTCACTCCGGAGGCTTATCTTTTGATGCGGTGTCACGATGTAGTAGACTTATGTATATTCGGGGTATGGCGGGGCCTGTCATACGATTGTTATGTTAAACTCTTAGAGTGCGTAGTCACATGTTGTGGGTCGGTTTGTAAAAAGAAAGGGATGCTTGCTGTTGTTATGTATATGTATATGTGTCGGAAGGTAGCCTTATCGGCTAACACATTTGTTTAATTTCTCGCTATTTTATTTTGTAAGTTTCATGTATGTTCATTGCTATTCTCGGCGTATACGAGCAGGGTGCCTGGGTAGGGCACGATCGCGAGCTTGGGTCGGTCGTGACAAAAGTGGTATCGAGCGATTAGTCCTCGGAAAGTGTCTGAGGCCGTGTCTAGTAAGTCTTGATTATCGGTGTGTTGTGCACCACATCTATAATCGGGAGGTGCGGGGACATTTAGGATTAGTTTCCATTCTTCTCACTCTGAGATCGTGCAGTAGAGCTGTATTAATAGGTTGATCCGTCTCTGACGTATTCTTATGTATGTGAATCAGCTATGCCTACACGGAAGGCAACCAGGGCCCAGAAGGGCAAAGCGGCGGCGAGGCGCAGTAGTCTGTGAAGAGTTACGAGTCGAGCCTGGACTATGCCCGAGTAGTAGGTGGGTCGGCGAGTTCAGCCACGCCGGCGATATTAGAAGGCCGAGGCGGCGGTAGCTCGAAGGTTCCCTTACGAGCCTCGATTCGCACGGTCTTGAGTATAGAACTACGAGGGAAGCGGTCCGATTATTGACCGATATAGTAGTCGAGCGGCAGCGACAGAACAGCGACCCAGGCGAAGCGGTTTGCGGATTAGGGATTTTCTAGGATGTCATCCACATGAGTTTTATGGTTCGAGGTCTGATGAGGATCCGCGGGAGTTCATTCGGCGACTCTGACGGACCACGCGAGTTCTTAGGGCTTGAGACGAGTGCATTACGCTAGCCTCCTGCAGGTTCTGGCGATATCGCGTTGAGCCGGTTTAGTCGTGGTTGCTTTCGGGGTGATGATGCTCGTCCGGTGGTTTGGGATGAGTTCACAGAGGCCTTTCTTGGTCACTTTTGCCTCACGAGATGAGGAGAGCCCGTGTTGATAGGTTCTTATCATTGAGGCGAGAATGGGAGGACCATCGAGTACACACAGAGTTTGACTCGTTGGCTAGGTATCGCGCACTATTGTGGCTAACATGGCCGATAGAGTCCATCGCTATGTTATGGGACTAGACCGTTATATGATCACCGCTTGCACAGGAGTGGCCCTTCACCGAGAATGGATATCGCCAGGATGCGAGACATATGCCTGAGGATTGAGGCGAGGAGAGAGAGGCCGACCAGACCAAGGCCGGCCGAAGGCGAGCGGCGAGAGTTCGGGGTGATTGTCGGCGGAGAGCCTCGGCGGCGAGCTAGGTCTGTGATTCAGCCGGCACGAGTGCTCCTTCGATTTTTGGCGGAGGTTAGATCGGCCGGGTAATCGGGGCCGGTCGAGCTCGAGGCTTGGATTCGTATATCGCGCATGGGTTCAGGCGATCGGGGCCCTCTTCCTCGATGTTCACGGTGTGGCGGCATCACCACAGGGAATGTCGTCGTGCTACTCTTGGTGCTGTTTTGCTGTGGCCGTCGGGCCATATGTTGAGGATTGTACTAGTAGGAGAGTTGCGGGAGGGATAGAAAAGTCTCCCGGATCGATTGCGGGTTCTTCGCCTTGATAGCTAGGCGGGATGTTCATGCCGTGGTAGTGGCGAGGTCGTGGTGGAAGTTCCCAGTTTTAGCGGTCCTTTGAACCGCCTATATGAATTCAGGTATATCTTTGGCCCTTTACAGATTTGTATGCATGATAAGGTTGTTTTATGTTTATGTATCAAGAACGGATAATATTGAAATTATGTACGTATGCTAGAAGTAAGTTGGAAGTACGAAAAGGTAATCTCTTTTGGGCTTATGATGGATGGATAAGTATGTGCGAGGTACTAGGGCCATGTGTGGCAATGTTAGTATATCGGGATTGTGAAAGGAAATTATGTCGCTAATTATAAGTTTGACTCATGAGAACATTCGGGGACGAATGTTTCTAAGGGGGGAAGAATGTTACACCCCGTATTTACAGGACATGTTTTAAGATAGTACGTAAGAACTCACAAGTGATAAGATTTGAGACTTGTAAAAAATTTATCGGAATTAAGAATTGTCGGAAAACGTATTATTGTGACGAATGGGAGGGCGACACGTGTCACCCCCCCTCATTGATGTCTTGGACGAAATGCATGGGCACAAGGGTCATTTGACCCTTGTTAGGAAGACAAGTCTTGCAATGTAGAGAGCTTGACATGTTTGACTTAAGTCAATGGGACCACTAGCTTGATATTTAAGTAGAGCTTATCCTAGCCACCCAAATGGTTGCATCTTGACCCTCCAATGTGCTTTATAATACTACTAGTAGCAATACTAGTGCCAACACTTAGAAAATTTTCAAGAGAAATTGATGAACTTGAGCACAAGCTCTCGGGTTTGGCTAGCTCTCTCTACAAAATTTTTTGTTTGATGTCCATTAAGCTTCCCACTTTAAACCAAGGTTCTTGAGGGTAGTGTAAGCATATCTCAATAGAAAAATCTTGGAAAAAGACAGTTTACGGGTTAGTCGCAAAACGAAAACCTAGTTGTCTTTCTAGGTTTTGGATTGGAGGTTGAAGGAAAGTTATTGGTATGGTGCTAAGGGTCTCAACAAGTGGATTGAAGTGTCTTGGAGAGGCTCTAAACTACTAAGGAGAGACTTCGGATTTGGAATCGGATTAAGAATCGTTAAGGTATAATCTTTGTCACGACCGAACCGGGCGTGGTCGTGCCTACAAGGGCACCCTAGTGACACAACATCAGTGTCAGTGGAACATAAAACCACAACAAGTAACAAAGCGTTACTGTGATTATCTTTAGAAAACTTTGCCTTTACATATATAATTAACAACTTTACAAATGAGCAGTTTAATCCTTTTACAACCACCGCCCACGGATTACTACTGACCTCTAAGAATGATACGACGATGGCGGGACGGGCCCGCCATGAACCACAGATGTAAACACTTACTACGACGGGGACTATACGTGATAAGCCTCGAGAAATGGAGCTTCCCAACGCTGACTGACCACGAGCTAGGATCAACGGCGGTGTACCTCGACTGCGGCATGAGCGCAGCCCGAAGGAGTCGATCTGGCAGTGCAGAGTATGTGAAACTAAAAATACTGTAAATGAAATCATAATAGTCTATTAAGCAGGAGACATGTATGATAACCAAACTACAGTTCACAATAAATAAGCAGTCATGTCAAGTCAGGGACTCACGCCCTCAAAGTCATCACTCAAATATAACTATGGGTCTCAGGCCCATAACATCAATCATGCCCGTGGAATACGCCCGCCGCCTGGCGATCTATGATAGAAAAAGCACCAAGGAATACACATGAACACCAGGTCCCACCTGTGTCCAAATAAAACCGTACAGGGTAAGTACGAAGGCATAGCCGACTACTAACACCCACAATACCAACAAGGTCATGAACTGTATCATAAGATCTGTCTAGACCGTCACATGATCAAGGCTGGCCACTTGCCCGCAGTATCTGATGTGCGCGTCTAGTCCTGGACCTTCCGCGACTCGCGTAGGCCAATCTCATCGGCCCGCGTAGGCATTCCCCGTCGGTGTAGCTACTCCGGCGTCGGCACGACTTTCGAGTCCGCGTAGCCCTGAGACCGCGTGCCCGTAAAGGGCGAACACTAACACGGAACTCTCGTAGCTCGCGTAGGCCCCAGGACGCGTGAGGTATCTCGAATCATAGGTCCATCGACCCGCAGTCTACCCGCGTGGAGGCGGCAACCCGGAATCATCTCAAGAGATGAATGCCACCATACTATCATAACGACTGATAGTTAATAAGCACAATCAAGGGAAACCTCTTTACACAAACATCACACGATACTAACACACGTAGCATCCTAACACGTTTACTTATCCAAGCAACAAGAAAGTATTACAAGGCTATCACAAACCAATACAATCAAGTTATTCACACAAGGTACTTTCTACTAACAAGTTCGGGTATCTATCCCCAAAGTACTTCACACATTAAAATCTAAAAAAAGATATGTTTCTTTCACATAAGTCACTGATACCAGTAGTATAAAATAGAGTGGTATCCTTTTAAGAAAACCAAAACTCTTACCTTTGTAAAATCAAGTAACAACATTATTTTTCAAACGTCCAAGTTTGCCTAATTTCAAATGTTCACGTTTCTTATTTTAGAAAGGTTCTGTAGTTCATAGTCTTATTCAATTAAGAATATAATTCCCTTTTAAACAATCGGAGAAACATAAGCCTTATATGTGAGTAGGATATTCTTGTTTATAACAATCTTATTACTGACCATGATCTAGGAAATATCATTTTGTCTCATCTTAGCTTATGCGGATGGAAGTTTCTCTTGGTTTTAATAATACTTAATTATTCAAAACATTTCCTTTTAATGTAGCTGATGGTTTGTCGATACACGTCACGATTTCCAAAATCGAGAAAGCGTTCTTAAGCCGTTATACCTAACTTCCCATAAAGCTAGTATAACTCTTAAGTTCTCAAAAACCAAGTATTACTTCTCTTTCAAAACGATTTCAGAAATCTTTTGAAATACTTCAAGTTCTTTATGATCAAACATCAAGCGAGTTATAAACAAATCATTTACCTTTTTAAAAACCACAAAGTGTTTTCTTATCTACATAATTTGTTATAACCAACTTCCCATAAAGCCGTTATAACACTTTATGTTTTAAACAATCGAATACATTTAGCACGTATGCGTCTACCGCACTACATAGTTCACACATATCATGCTAGAAGAGATAGGAAGAGGTTCACATACCTCGCGACGATTATCGACTAATAGCAAAATGCTCGAGTACCCCAGCCGTCGGCTACTCCTAAGCCAAGTAGAGCGCGCCACACGTAGTACTTGACCTATAAGGCCACAGTGACATTAACATCTAGATCTTATCGTAGAACATTCTCAGAAAATTCGACGACTCCCCACATGGCGTAAACCTCCTCTCTAACGAGGCCGACTACCAAGCCAACCGGGGGTTATCATCTAACACTGCAGTGCAATTCTACTCGCGGTACTCTTACACAAGTCTCTTGTGTCTGGTCTATGTAATTCTGATTCGATACTATATATAGTATACTTCTACTATATAATCTAACAACATGTAATTTCCAATTACAATAGGGGACAAGATAATTACCTCGATAAGCCCATAATTATCAGAGTTTAATGTCGATCCTTAGCAAAGTTTTAGCTCGACTCAGCGCTCAACCAGCTCTAAACCACCCTTAGAAGTTCTAACCAACTTCTACACAATACTCGGACTATGGAGATTTTCCTAGGGTTTCGGTTTTGTAGTGGGAAGTATAATAGTATTTACGGGCTTTCGTAAGGTATAACCTTAGAATACAACAAGGTATAAGGCTAAGGTAATTTGGGCATAACAACAATACTTTTGAGAGTATTTCTACCAAGAGGGGTATTTATACGAAAACACTAGGCTAGGGGTACCGTACCACACCACAGGGGAGAGGGGGCTCGGCCACAAAGGCCTAACTAGGGAGGGGGCTCTTGGGCGAGAGTCAAACAAGAGGAGAGGAGGGACTTTAACACTTAGGAAATATTTGGAATGGATGAAGAAGTTCATCAACCTTAGAGGGTATTTATAGCACAAGCCAAGGCCAACCAATGGCCAAGATCTAGCCAAGTGCCTAGCAAGTGTAGGGCCAGATTCACCCGTGTGTCTGTGCCAACTTGCACACAAAAATATCTACCAAAAATATCTCCCACTTGCCTTCCCAAATCGTCCATGCGCCCACTTTGCCCACTGATGAGAGGGTGCCAAGTCGCCCTCTCGTTGGTCCAAAATGTTCGTCTCTCGGAAAAATCATAAAATACTAAATGACATAGCGGAAATTCCCTACGAAAGGCGTGAAAACGTTTAGTCGAAAAGCGACTCTAGGGTGTTGTGCACAAACATATTTCGGCCCAAAGGTGCCACATGGGGGTGACACGTGTCGCCCCCCGATTCGTCCAAAATATTTCGTCTTCAGAAAATATCCAAAACGGCCAAAATCTCAAAATCAAAGCGGGCCCCACAAAACCGTAAATTTCTCCGTGGGCCCACGTGACCATTCAGAAAAAAATTCCATAATTCTCTAATATTCCAGAAGTCCGAATACCAAATCCGGGAATCCATTCCCATTAACGAACCTTTTTCCTTCACAAAACCGGAAACTTTTAGTGGAAAAATCGCCTCTTTCTTCCTTTCCAATCTTTACATTGTATTCTCGTGCGTCCTCGCATACATACCCCGGAACTACGGGTATAACATTCTCCCCAGAAACATTCGTCGAATGTTCCTTCTAAGTCTCAAAGCGAACACGCGTGCGGTATAGTCTTCACTACTATACTTACGAAACAATCCCGCCACGGTGGCCATGAAACACTGCGCAAAACTTACATCTAAGTCCACGGAAACACCTCTACATCACCACAAATAATACTACTTTTGTCACTTTGTCGCGAGCCTTGCTCGGCGACCCAACAAATGGTACCGGTGCGTCACGATCACTGAAGGCTGTTGTACACTCGGATTCTTATCACATTCGATCTCGCTTTAGTATCCAAAACTCGGGGTTACTATCTCTAACGTGGTCATCATTAATCGGGAACATGCGGATGGATCTTCGATACTTTCGAACATAACAATACGAAAGGCGGGCGTCCCGCCTCCTAAGTCGGACGGCAAAAGCTAACATATAGCAACCGGCCTATTCTTCACATGAACTCAAAGGGCCCCAAGTAACTCGGGCTAAGTTCCCTTTGTTTCCAAAACTCGTCACACCCTACAGGTGGTACTTTCAGAAGATCGACCGTCAACTGAACTCTGGCGCCGTCGCGATTATCGCCGCGTTTTCTGCGAGCCGCGAACTTCTTCTTCTAGACAAGCCGCACTATCCATATCTGTGGAACAAGCTGAACCAACTATCGAACCACGCCAACATCGAACCAATCGACCGTGACTTGCATTTCTGCCCTACAAGGCGTCACAAGGCGACATCCGAACAACGAAATGGTAGCTTAAACACTCCAACCGGAGACAACGATCCTCACAATACCGCAAATCAAAACACCGGCGGGGCGAATGCGTCTGGAGACTCACCTGAGTTCTAGCCTGCACAGTACAAACTCGGAGAGAAACAGCGGTAGTACCACGGGCTCCTTTGTCCGTCATAAGGTGAAGGTAGGCACCCGTGCAACCTCACAACCTTTCGGATAACATCAACCCGCCGAGGCGACACGACCAGAAGAACACGATAGGTCGCCCCATCGGCCCGACCATTGGTCGAACGCATCCACGAACTTGCACGGCTAACTAAACATGGGCCTAACACCTCATGGCCCTAACACAAGAGGACCACCACAAACCGACCCCACCACAAACCTACGCGGGTTGACCCGCGTAGCCTCAACCCTGACCACGAAGCGCAAAATACCATCTCCCCGAAGGAACAATCTTACTAAACACGTTACGAAAACCTGGCGGTCTTCTTAGCTCGACTACCTTCTCTATCCCCCAAAATCTTACTCGGTTAACCCACCATGATTCCTAATCACAACTCACACACTGCTATCAGAACGTAGCACTTAAGGTATACTCGCGAAAGTTCGAAGGACGCCTTGCTCTGGCCTCTTCTGCGCCGCCCTTGGTTAACGTCGATCTCTACGTTTCTCGACTGCTGCGCATAAGCCCGCATACGGGCCATGCTCAAGCCTAACTGAAGAATTACTCTTGCACAACCCTCTTTTAGATAGTCCTCCAGACTCGCGGTACATCGGTATACTCTCTGGTAGCCAAATCTATAGCTAATGTGAGGTTGTCCTTGGCGATCTATATTCTCTGTTCGGTCGTGGGCGAAGGTTCATATAACATGGCATGATAAGCCTTGCTGCCGCCGTACTAAACTCTGCTTTGGGGCTAGTGGCGCCGCAAAACTCCCGAATGAAGCACTACCTAGGTAATGATTGGGCTGTGCCCTCGCCACCCTCTGAACTCTACTCGCGACTCTCGGTGCCTTGCCCTCTGGGCGGGTTGCCTACGCGGAGGCATAGCGATAAGGAAATAATTTCGTCGGAGGGTCCAACTTACAACACGGCTCTAAGGCACGATCTCGAGTGAGAAGAATAGAAACCAATCCTAAATATCCTATAGCCTCACGATTATTGGTGTGGTGCACAACACCCCGATAATCAAGACTCTCTGGAATCTGATGCGTAGACACTTTCAGAGGATTAATCGCTCGATACCACTTTTGTCACGACCGAACCGGGCGTGATCGTGCCTTACCGGGCACCCTAGTGACACAACATCGAGTAATCGTGAACATAAAACCACAACAAGAAGTAACAAGAAAGCGTGCAATTTATCTTTAGAAAACTTTGCCTTTCGGCGTATATAATTAACAACTTTACAAATGAGCAGTTTAATCCTTTTACAACCCCGCTGGCGGTACTACGGACTTAAGAATGATACGACAACAATGGCGGGCGGGGCCCCAAACCACGAATGTAAACACTTACTACGACGAGGACTATACCACCGATAAGCCTCGGAGAAATGGAGCTTCCCAACGCCTGACGTGACCACGAGCTAGGATCAACGGCGGTGTACCTCAACTGCGGCATGAACGGCCCGAAGAGAGTCGAGACAACAGTCAGTATGTGAAACTAAAAATCGTAAATGAAATCATAATAGTCTATAAGCGGGAGACATGTATGATAACCAAACTACGATTCACAATAAATAGCGGTCATGTCAAGTCGAGGACTCACGCCTCAAAGTCATCACTCAAATATAACTATGGGTCTCGGGCCCATAACATCAATCATGCGTGGAATACCTTCCTCACCGCCGATCATGATAGAAAAAGCACGAGGAATACACATGAACACGGGTCCCACTGTGTCCAAATAAAACCGTCTGAGGGTAAATGCGAAGGCATAGCCGACTACTAACACCTACAATACCAACAAGGTCATGAATCGTATCATAAGATCTGTCTGGGCGTCACATGATCAAGGCGGCCACTTGCGCGATGTCGATGTGCGCGTCTAGTCTGGAACTTCCGCGACTCGCGTAGGCCAATCTCATCGGCCGCGCAGGCATTCCGCGTCGGGTAGCTACTCCGGCATCGGCTGGACTTTCGAGTCGCGTAGCCACAAGGACCGCGTGCCCATAAGGGCGAACACTAACACGGAACTCGTAGCTCGCGTAGGCCCCAGGACCGCGTAGGTATCTCGAATCATAGGTCCATCGACGCTGAGTCTACCCGCATCGGAGGCGCTTAACCGGAATCATCTCAAGAGATGAATGCCACCATACTATCATAACGACTGATAGTTAATAAGCACAATCAAGGGAAACCTCTTTACACAAACATCACACGATACTAACACACGTAGCATCCTAACACGTTTACTTATCCAAGCAACAAGAAAGTATTACAAGGCTATCACAAACCAATACAATCAAGTTATTCACACAAGGTACTTTCTACTAACAAGTTCGGGTATCTATCCCCAAAGTACTTCACACATTAAAATCTAAAAAAAGATATGTTTCTTTCACATAAGTCACACAATACCCGTAGTATAAAATAGAGTGACTGTCCTTTTAAGAAAACCAAAACTCTTACCTTTGTAAAATCAAGTAACAACATTATTTTTCAAACGTCCAAGTTTGCCTAATTTCAAATGTTCACGTTTCTTATTTTAGAAAGGTTCTGTAGTTCATAGTCTTATTCAATTAAGAATATAATTCCCTTTTAAACAATCGGAGAAACATAAGCCTTATATGTGAGTAGGATATTCTTGTTTATAACAATCTTATTACAGCAGCCATGATCTAGGAAATATCATTTTGTCTCATCTTAGCTTCTATGCAGATGGAAGTTTCTACTGGTTTTAATAATACTTAATTATTCAAAACATTTCCTTTATTACTGCAGTGGTTTGTCGATACACATCCCGATTTCCAAAATCGAAAGCGTTCTTAAGCGTTATACCTAACTTCCCATAAAGCTAGTATAACTCTTAAGTTCTCAAAACCAAGTATTACTTCTCTTTCAAAACGATTTGAAATCTTTTGAAATACTTCAAGTTCTTTATGATCACACATCAAGCGATTATAAACAAATCATTTACCTTTTAAAAACCACAAAGTGTTTTCTTATCTACATAAAGCCGTTATAACCAACTTCCCATAAAGCCGTTATAACACTTTATGTTTTAAACCAATCGAATACATTTAGCACATGTACGTCTACCGTACTACATAGTTCACACATATCATGCTAGAAGAGATAGGAAGAGGTTCACATACCTCGCGACGATTATCGACTAATAGCAAAATGCTCCAAGTACCTCAAACCGCCGGCTACTCCCTAAGCCAAGTAGATCGCGCCACGCATAGTACTTCCACCTATAAGGCCACAAGGCGCTTATTAACATCTAGATCTTATCGTAGAACATTCTACCGAAAATTCGACAGCACCTCCCCCCCCCGCAACAGCGTAAACCTCCTCCTCTAACGAGGCCGGCTACCAAGCCAACCAGGGGGGGTTATACATCTAACCACTGGTACAATTCTACTCCACGGTACTACTACACAAGTCTCATGTCTGGTCTATGTAATTACAGTTCAGTACTATATATAGTATACTTCTACTATATAATCTAACAACATGTAATTTCCAATTACAATAGGGGGACAAGATAATTACCTCGATAAGCCCATAATTATCCGAGTTTAATGTCGATCCTTAGCAAAGTTTTAGCTCGACTCCGGCGCCCAACTCGCTCTAAACCACCCTAGAAGTTCTAACCAACTTACACAATACTCAACGGACTATGGAGATTTTCCTAGGGTTTGGTTTTGTGGATTGGGAAGTATAATAGTATTTCTGGGCTTTTCGTAAAGGTATAACCTTAGAATACAACAAGGTATAAGGCTAAGGTAATTTGGGCATAACAACAATACTTTTGAGAGTATTTCTACCAAGAGGGGGGGTATTTATACGAAAACACTAGGCTAGGGGGGGGTACCCCACGGCCACACCACAAAGGGGAGAGGGGGGAGGCTCTCGGCCACAAAGGCCTATCTAGGGAGGGGGGGGCTCTTGGACGAGAGTCAAACAAGAGGGGAGAGGGAGGGACTTTAACACTTAGGAAATATTTGGAATGGATGAAGAAGTTCATCAACCTTAGAGGGGTATTTATAGCACAAGCCAAGGCCAACCAATGGCCAAGATCTAGCCAAGTGCCTAGCAAGTGTAGGGCCAAGATTCACCCATGTGTCCTAGCCAACTTGCACACAAAAATATCTACCAAAAATATCTCCCACTTGCCTTCCCCAAATCGTCCATGCCGCCCACTTTGCCCACCAATGAGAGGGTGCCAAGTGCCGCCCTCTCGTTGGTCCAAAATGTTCCGTCTCTCGGAAAAATCCGCAAAAATACTAAATGACATAGCCGGAAATTCCCCTACGAAAGCTGTGAAAACGTTTCGTCGAAAAACGACTCTAACCGGGTGTTGTGCACAAACATATTTATTGCCCAAAAGGTGCCACGTGGGGTGACACGTGTCGCCCCGATTCGATCAAAATATTTCGTCTTAGAAAATATCCAAAACGGCCAAAATCTCAAAATCAAGCGGGCCCCACAAAGCGTAAATTTCTCAGTGGGCCCACGTGACCATTCAGAAAAAAAATTCCATAATTCTCGAATATTCCACGAAGTCCGAATACCAAATCTGGGAATCCAATTCCCATTAACGAACCTTTTTCCTTCACAAAAACCGGAAACTTTTCCGTGGAAAAATCGCCTCTTTCTTCCTTTCCAATCTTTCTGTCGTATTCTCGTACGTACGTCCTCGCATACATACCCTGGAACTACGGGGTATAACAATCTTGTCTTTTAAGGGTGTTACAAGATTATAGATATATATTGTTGTTGTTAGCTTTACTTGTTGCCAACATGAAGTTGATATGATAAAGTATAAGTATTATGGTTTGATTGTAGCATTGGAAATCCGGAATGTAATATAAGCCATGTTAAGTTGGATTTCAATTTAGTCGTTATTAGAAATCGTCGCATGTTACCTACTTAGAGATTATGGATTGTTATAATCAAATACGACTTGATATCATGTTATGCTACCAATTTGGATTGAAATGGAAATTTGATAAGAATTGGTAAGGTTGAACTCAAGGTGGCCGAATTTGGACTTTTTAGTTTGTTTTTCATTTGTATTGGATTACTTTCTAAATTGTGAGCCAATTGGGGCTGTTTAGTTAGTCATTTGTATTGGAGTACCTTATAGAAATTGTGAGCCAATTGGGGCTGTTTGGTTATTGTATTCGGCCTTGAAAAAGGTGGCAAAGTAAGTAGAAACAAAGGAGGTGCTGTCCGATTTTCCGTAGAATTTAGCGACTTAGCACTTAGAATATTCTACGTTTGAATTAAGAGGTTAATGGACATATTGTGGCCATTATAGGTTGAAAGTACTGGAGCCTTTTTGCAACTTGTCGCTAGTCGTCGCGAGGTATGTGAACCTCTACTTTCTTTGGCATGATCCTACGTATGAAATATCCATGAGATAGTATTTCAAGATTTCTTCTACTCTTAGAAGTTAAGAAGTATTTACATTGTTGAATCTAAGTTAAGAGTATGTTAAATTGTCCTAAGTCCTTACTAGGTCTTATGGGAGACGTTGGTAAGAATGGTTAGGAAATTATGAGATTTGATTTAAAGGCTATGTGTCTTGATTTGTTTAAAGTAAGTAAGTGGATTTTATGTTCGAAAATGACTTGAATTTATATGTGAAAAAGGGGATTGATTTTAAAAGTGGAAGTTATATGATCTTAAGGAATAAATTACTTGGTTTTGGAAGGTATGGAACTTTATATTTTTTTTTTATAAGTATAAGTAAGTGGGCTTTAAAGGAAGTATGTTATGAAGTTTTAATACTAAGAACTTTGATTGTCTTTTAAGGATTATGAAGTTTTAAGCGATATGATTCTTTTAAGTATGTATGTACGTAGTATCTTTGGATCGGTTTTCCTAAATGTTGTAAGAATAAAAGTGTCTTAAGTTCTCTAAAAATTGAAGGGTTGTTATAACGACTTTATGGGAAGTTGTTATGACGACTTAAGAAAGAAGGTAATAAGATGGTTTAAAAATGTTATGTAAGGAAAATCACCCAGGAGCCTACAAATAGGCGGATTATGTTATGAAATACACGAGCCTACAAATAGGCGGGTTACGTTATGAGATACACCGAGCCTACCCGTAGGCGGGTTACGTCATCGATGCGAGCCCCACAGCGGTGGCGGGTTATGTTATATGATTCCGATGCAAGCCGCGGCGGGCGGGTTATGTTATATGATTCCCAGTACAAGGCCCCAGCGGGCGGGTTATGTTATATGATTCCCGATACAAGGCACCGGCGGGCGGGTTATGTTATATGATTCCACGTGCAAGGCCCACAGTGGGCGGATTATGTCACAAGATTCATAAGTACACCGTGTGTCCATAAATGGGCGGATTATGTTATGTAAGATATGTAAGTTATGTGAGAAAATGGATTAACTCTTAAGTACGTATGTAAGAATATGTTGGTAAATCTTATTGAAAGAAGGAAAGGAACGATTAATATATGATTGATTTCAGGAATTAAAAGGACATTCTTTTATACAGATATGATTTGGTTATTGCATTTTATTTCTGTTCAATACTCTGCACTGTTGCATCGACTTCTGGGCCGCGTTCATGCCCGCAGTTATAGGTACCAGTGGTGATCCTGCTCTTAGGATCTCTGCTCGATTTTGGAAAGAAGCTCCTTTCACTCGAGGCTTATCTTTTGTGCGGTGTCACGATGTAGTAGACTTATGTATATTCGTGGTATGGCGGGGCCCGTCATACGGTTGTTATGTTAAACTCTTAGAGGTGCAGAGTCACATGTTGTGGTCGGTTTGTAAAAAGAAAGGGATGTAACTGGCATGTTATGTATATGTATATGTGTCGGGGAAGGTAGCCTTATCGGCTAACTTTGTTGTTTAATTTCTCGCTATTTTATTTTGTAAGTTTCATGTATGTTCATTTGCTATTCTCGACGTATGCAAGCAGGTGCCTGTGTAGGGCACCGATGCCCGGTCGGGTCGTGACAGTTTTATATGTGGAGACCTTAGAGGTAAGGCCATCTCGAGTAAAGATGTAATTTTTATGTTTGATCCTTATCGGAGTGCATAGTGCACGTGAGGTATATTATGTGATAAGTCCCTGAGTAGTGTGAAATGAAAGAGGGTAGTTGAGCTAAGAAGACCGCTAGGTTTTCGTAACTTGATTAGTGAGATTGTTCCGGTTCGGGGAACAAGAGTTTTGCGTGATAGCGGGTCGGGTCGGGGACCAATGGAGGGTCAACCCGCGGCCTGTTTTGTGGTGAGGTCAGTTCGGGGTGGTCCCGCCAAGTGGTAGGGTCACGACGGTGTTAGGCCCAAGTTTAGTTAACCAGCGTACGAGTTCGTGGGTGCGTTCGACCAGTAGTCGGGCCAATGAGGTCAGTTCCTCTTGTCTTTTAGTCAGGACCGTTTACTCGGCAGAGGGTTATGCGAGATGATTGTATCAGGAAGGTTGTAAGGCTGCACGAGGTGCCTGCTTTCACCTTATGTCAGGCAGTGGAGCCCAGGTTACAGCTATTTTCGTTTTCTGGAAGTTTTACCAGGCAGGGTTAGGAACTCAGGTGAGTCTCCGTATCGCATTCATCCTCGGGCCAGTGTTTGGTTTTCAAGGGTAGCTGTGAGGATTGTTGCCTCCTGTTAGGGAGTGTTTTATAACTACCATTTCAGTATTCGAATGTCGCCTTATGACGCATTGTAGGGGCAGAAGTGTAAGTTGCCGGTCGATTGGTTCTATGTTGGCAAGGTTCAGATTGTTGGTGCATACCTGTTTCAGCAGAAGGTGGTTAGGGTGTGACGAGTTTTGAAAAAACAGAGGAAACTTAGCCCGAGTTACTTTGGGCCTTTTTAGATCATGTGAAGAATAGGCCAGGTTGCCTATATGCTAGCATTTGCCGTCCGACTTAGGAGGCAGTACGTCCGGTCTTTCATATTGTTATGTTCGAAAAAGTATCGGAGATCCACCCAGAGTGTTCCCAGTTAATAATGATCAAGTTGGAGGTAGTAACCCAGAGAGTTTTGAGATTGAAGCAGTAACAGAAATGTGGTAAGTTATGAGCAAGAGTTCAAGTGTACGAGAAGGGTACGACGAGTAAGGGAAGAAGCGAGCATGTGTTAAGAATATAGATGTGATCATTTCTTTTGTAAAGTGAAGGTGCGAAGGGAGTATCTTTTAGCCCTTGGGTGGGAGTTTTTGTGATTAGAGGTAATTTCTCGTGGGCTTGAATTAAGTATTTGCGCGTGTGTTATTTTATGGCCAGGTGTGGCATGATTGTTGTTCGTGAGCATAGTAGTGAAGACTATACTGGCGCATGTATGTCTTGAGACTTAGAAGGAACATTCGGGATGAATGTTTCTAAGGAGGGGAGAATGTTATACCCCGTATTTCCAGAGTATGTACGTAAGGACATACGTACGGAAGTTTTAGCCTTAAGATAGGCAAGGATCGAAAATATTTGTTCACAACTACCGAAAAGAATCGTTTTTCGACGAAACGTTTTACAAAGCTTGCGAGGGGAAAAATACGGCTATGTCATTTATATTTTTTGCGGATTTTTCCGAGAGACGAGATATTTTGGACCAACGAGAGGGCGACACTTGTCACCCTCTAGTGGGCGGTCAAGTGGCCGTTTGGCTTGCACGATTTGGCCTTGTTTTGTGCCTTGTTTTGTGGAGTAGGGGTAGGGGGCACTTGGGCAAATCTTGGCCCTCCACTTGCCCCCCACATGGCTTGATCATGGCCATTGAACTCCCTATAAATACCCCCCCCCCCCTTTGAAGACTTCTTCATCCATTCCTAAAATCTCCAAGTCTTGAAATCCTCCCTCCCTTCTTGTTGGTTTCGCTCCTCCCTTTCGAGAAGGCCTTGGCCGAGGGGTGCACCCCCCCTCCTAGAGGCCTTGGCCGAGGGGTACACCCCCCCCCTCCTAGTGGTGTGGCCGAGAGGTACCCCCCCTCTTGGTAGAAAATACTCTCCAAGTATTGTTACTATACCAAAATACCTTAGCCTTATACCTTGTAGTATTCCAAAAGTTACCTCTATAGGTAGAGCCCGGAAATACTACCTTTTGTCCTTTTAGTCTCAAACCGAAATCCTAAGGAAAATCTTCATAGCCGGTTGAAGTATTAAGAAGAAGTTGCGTAGAACTTCTAAGGGTTGTTTGGAGCGGGTTGGAGCGCCCAGAGTAGGAGCTAAACGTTGCTCAGGATCGACATTTAAACTTGGATAATTATGGGCTTATCGAGGTAAATATTTTGTCTCCCTATTGTAATTGAGTTTGCATGCTATTGAAGTATAAGAATAAGTATAAGTTGTATACAAGGAAGGTATATAAGAAGGGTAGTGAACTGTACTTACAAAGGACTGTATTTACAGTAGACTGGTGAAGTTTGACGGGTAGGGAAGTGCTGCCCAATTTTTCGTAGAAACTTGTATCTAGATTTATTCTACCGAGTAGTCTAGACGTTGATAGACTTGTATAACCTTTATAGGTTGAAAGTTCTGCAAGTAGCATGTTCTACTTGAAAGGTGGACAAGGCTAGCCGGGTTATAGCCGTGGAGCGTTTTGCTAATAGTCGATAATCGTCGCGAGGTATGTGATTCTTCCTATACTCTTGAGCATGATATTTTAAAATATATATATTACGGTAGACGTACGTGTGTTAACTGAATAATAATTACAGCAATGTCTTTTGACTTAAGCCTGAATAATCTTGAAGTATTTCAAAGAATCTTTGAATCATTTTTTAAATGTAAGAGTAATACTTGGTTTTAAAAGCTTAAGAGTTATACTAGCTTTATGGGAAGTTAGGTATAACGGCTTAAGAGAGATAAAAAGAATGATTTATTGATTTAAGAAGTTAAGAGACTTGATCTTAAAAGATAAGAGACTTGACTTAATTGAATTTTGTTAAAAAGTGTGAAACCTCATTCGTGAGTAATGAGTACTTGGTTTTTAAAAGGAATAATGTTTTACTGATTTCGGAAATCAGAATAAGTATCGAACAGACCACAGCAGCGCTAATAAAGGGAAATGTATTGACTAATCAAGTATTATTAAAACCAGTAGAAACCTCCATCTGCATAGAAGCTAAGATGAGACAAAATGATATTACATTTCCTAGATCATGGCTGCTGTTATAAGATTGTTATAAACAAGAATAACCTACTCACATATAAGGTATATGTTTCTCAAATTGTTTTAAAGGAGAATTACATCATTAAGTGATTAAAACTATGAACTACGAAACCTTTCGAAAATGAGAAACTTGAGCATTTGAAATTAGGCAAACTTGAACGTTTGGAAAATAATGTGGTTACTTGATTTTACAAAAGGAAGTGTTTGGGTTTACTTAAAAAGATAGTCACTCTATTTTTATACTACGGGTATTGTGTGACTTTTGTGAAAGAAACGGATCTTTTAAAAGAGTTATTGTATGAAGTACTTTGGGGATAAAAACCCGATCTTGTTAATCATATAGTAGAGAGTACCTTGTGTGAATAACTTGATTGTGTTGGTTTGTGATAGTCTTGTAATACTTTCTTGTTGATTTGATAAGTACTCATGCTAGGATGCTACGTGTGTTAGTATCTTGTGATGATTGTGTAAAGGGTTTTCCCTCGATTGCGCTTATGTTGTTTAACGATCAGCCGTTATGTTGGTATTGTACCACTCACCTTGACTTGATCCCGGAGGTTAAGCTGCCCTCCGATGCGGGGTAATACTCAGGCAGTCTGTGTGACTATGATTCGAGGATACCTCATGCGGGTCCCGGGGACCTATGCGGAGCTACGAGAGTTCCAGGTTAGTGTGCGGCCTTTATGGTCATGCGGTCTATGTGGCCATGCGGACTGCGAGTCCAGGAGGATGCCGGGGAGTAGCTACCCTCGATGCGAGGAATACCTCATGCGGGCCTATGAGGTTGGCCTATGCGGAGCTGCGGGAGGTTCCAGGGCTAGACGCACATATTTGATACTGCGGGCGTGTGGCCAGCTTCGATCATGTGGCGGTCTAGACGGATCTTATGATACAGTTTATGACCTTGTTAGTATTGTGGGTGTTAGTAGTCGGCTATGCCTTCGTACTTACCCCGTACGGTTTTATTATGACACAGGTGGGACCTGGTGTTCATGTGTATTTCTTGGTGCTTTGATATCATAGACTGCCGGCAGTGAGGAAGGTATTCCACGGGCATGATTGATGTTATGGGCGTGAGACCCATATGATATTTGAGTGATGACTTTGAGGGCGTGAGTCCCTAACTTGACATGACTGCTTATTTATTGTGAACTGTAGTTTGGTTATCATATATGTCTCCTGCTTTATATAGACTACTATGATTTCATTTACAGTATTTTTTAGTTTCACATACTTGGTACCTGTTGTACTGACCTCCTTCGGGGGGCTGCGTTCATGCCGCAGGTAGAGGTACACCAGTGTTGATCCTCGCTCTTAGGGTCACAGTTCAGCGTATGGGAAGCTCCGTTTCTCCGGAGGCTTATCAGTGGTATAGTCCCCTGTAGTTGTAGGTATTTACATTCAGGGGTATGGCGGGGCCCTGTCCCGCCATTGTTGTCATATCATTCTTAGAGGTCTATAGTACTGTTGTGGGCAGAGTTGTAATGGGATGTAACTGTTCGGTTTTAAGTTGATTTATATATATGCCGAAGGGCAAGTTTTCTCAGATTACTGTTTTACACTTCTTGTTATTCCATGTCTTGTTTTATGTTCCGCTGATTACTCTGATGTATGTCTACTTGGGTGCCCGGGGTAAGGCACGACCACGCCCCGAACGGGTCGTGTGATTTAGTCTGAAGAGGTCGGGTTGAGGCCATATCCCGGGTCAACCCGCATCCCGGAATGTGGTGGGATCAGTTTGAGGTGGTCCCGCTAGATGTTAGGGTCACGAGGGTGTTAGGCCCAAGTTTAGGTAACCATCGTACGAGTTCGTGAATGCGTTCGACCAGTAGTCGGGCCGATGAGGTCAGCTCATCTTGTCTTTCGATCGGATCGCTTTGTCACGCCCCAAATCCGGGCGTGGTGGTGCCTACCAGGCACCCTTCTACCCATACAACATAAATAAACCGTGGAAGATAAATAACACTCATATTTTTTTTTAAAAAGGAAAAGCCGGAAAGGCTTCCGTATAAATATAAATACCCGAAAGGGTCTACACTGTACAACAATGTAAATACAACTTACACTAGTCCAGCCCACAAATGAATACAGACCTCTAAGAAGGTGACAACAACTATGACGGGACAAGGCCCCACCGTACCCCTGAATATACCTAGCCATAATGACAAACTCCGGAACTTGGAGCCATCTCAAAATGCTAAACAAGGATCCTAAGCTCGCGGATCCACAAATGTTTACCTAGACCTGCGGACATGAACGCAGTCCCCCTAAGGGGGTCAGTACAACAAGTAATAAGTATGGAATGGAAATAAAGTACATTAAACAAGATCATAACTGTACAAAAGAATGACAGGGGCAAGTATAAAAATTAAAATACCAGATCCTACCGTGCCATTTTAACTCATGAAATCAATCGTACATTAATCATTCTTTTCCTTCTTTCAATAAGAATTAACATCATATTCTTACATACATACTTAAGAATTCGATCAAGTTTTTCCACATAACTTACATATCTTACATAACATAATTCGGCCCTTTATGGAGGGACTTCTTATTTGGGAGCTTACTTTGATTACCCATACGTGATAACGTAACCCGGCCTATTTGCGGGACACGGCGAAGTCATACAAAAGTCTTCCCAAGAAAGTATCTCGCCCACCCATTACGGGACGCGATAAGGTCATATAGTGCGCCCATAAAGGTATCTTGCCGACCCATTTCGGGACGCGATAATGTCATATAGTGCGCCCATAAAGGTATCTGCCGGCCCATTCACGGACGCGATAATGTCATATAGTGCGCCCATAAAGGTATCTGCCCGCCCATTCTGGACGCGATAATGTCATATAGTGCGCCCATAAGGTATATTGCCGCCCATTCACGACGCGATAATGTCATATAGATCGCCCATAAAGGTATCTTGCCCGACCCATTCACGACGCGATAATGTCATATAGTCTGCCCATAAAGGTATACTGCCCGGCCCATTCCTGGGACGCGATAATGTCATATAGTCTGCCCATAAAGGTATACTGCCCGGCCCATTCCTGGGACGCGATAATGTCTCTTTACATAACATTTTAAATCATCTTTTCACTTCTTCTTTAGTCGTTATAACAACTCCCCATAAAGCTATTATAACAGCCTTTCACTTTAGAGAACTTAAGGCACTTTTATTTATTTTTTACATTAGGGAAAATTAAACCCAAAAGTACTACGTACATACATACTAAAAAGAATCATAAAACTCTTTCTCTTCTTAAATCTATAAACTTCTTCTTTTAAAAACTCAAGTTACATATCTTTCAAAAAAATACTTCAAGTCTCTTAACTTTTAAGAAATCAAGTTTCTTAACTTTAGAAATCAAGTCTCTTATCTTTAGAATATCAAGAAATCAATACTTTCCAAATCAAGTATTCTATACTTTTAAATCAAGTCATTCCTTCCTTTAAGAATCAAGTCCCATAACTTGAAAAATAAAGTCTCTTAACCTTTTAAGAATTTAAGGTTCATAGTCTTAAAAATTCATAACGTAAACTCTTTAAATTAAGTAACATATACTTTTGTGCATTGTGACTAGGTTATACTTGTTTATAACGATCTTATTAAAGCAACCATGATCTAGAAAATGTAATACAATTTTGTCTTATCTTAGCTTCTATGCAGATGGAGAATTCTACTAATTTTAATTTAATTGATTGTCGATACATTTTCTTTTATTAACGTTGCAATGACTTGTTCGATACTTATTCTTATTCGTGCAGTAACTTAGCAAAGTCAACTCGACTCCAAATACTTCCTAACGACTCTTACCAACATCCCCCATAAGACTTGGTAAGAACTTAGGATAACTTAGACGTAGCTTTTACATAAAGTAAATCAACATACATACCTCTTAACTTCTAAGAGTAGAAGGGATCATGAAATAACACCACATATATATTTCATACATAGAATCATGCCAAAAGAAGGAAGAGGTTCACATACCTCGTGACGATTATCGACAAGTAGTAAAATGCTCCAATGTACCTTAACTTTGATAGCTATTCCATCCTTTAAGTAGAATACGCTATACGTAGTACTTCAACCTAAAATGACAATAGCACTTCTATCAACTACAAGCTATCAAATGTAGGACTTATACCAAATAATGGCCCTCTAATTCTACGGAAAATTGGGCAGCACTTCCTTTGTTTCTACGTACTTTTCCACCTTTTCCAAGGCCCGTATTCATCAACCAACAAGCCACATTTAAGGCACAACCAATAGTTAGCCAAAGGGGATTACACGCTTAACTGGACGTGTAAAATTCTGCCCCACAGTTATACAAAACAGTCCACAAATCAGCCCATAAAAACAGTCCGCAATCCAACCACAACGAGGGTAAAATGTGAGGCCTTTTAACGCCTTTCCACACCCTTATTCCCTTAGGACTTTCATTAGCAACTACTACACTTAAACATGCATAACAACAACTAAATTTCCAGCATTTAATACCTCAAAACAGTCCACTAAACGACACAACAACATCTAACAGTTTTGGGCAGTTTCTCGGCCACAACAACTACAACCCGATAACTCGTTCCTTAATCCATTTTATTCCAATTCGAGTTCCAAAACTTCTACATAAGTTATAACAACTTATTAACAACAATATTAATCCATTACCACATGCAATAGGTGAAGATAACAACGACAATAACCAACGAATTCCATTTGCACCAAATCTGTCCCAAATCGGTTTTAGCCCCAAAAATGGCTCAAACGCTTTTTATTCTTCATTCTTTTCTAACACAAGTTCATCCATACATAATAACAATTAGTAATATTCAATTACTTTAAAAGAAGAAGGACTTTTACCTCATTTTTTGCTCAAAAACGCCCCAAAACAGTCCGGTCTTTATTGGTGCGCAGTTTTCGTTTCGCTCCACTTCTTCAAGTTCCAATCACATATATGTACCCCCTACAAACTTAGGAGAAACTTCTCTTTGAATCTCACTTCCAAAAAGTCGACGTTACTCCTAGGGTTTTGGCATCAACTTTCGGGCAAGACAAGTAAAAACGTGTAGAATATTAATCTAGGCTTAGCACTTGGTTTAAGGGCATAATCTTGGAGAAATAAATTGATCAACAATGGTTGTTCTTAGCCAAGGGGCTCTCGAAATTATGGAGCTAAAGGGGAGAAGATGAGAGCTTATTTTTTGGTCTAAGTGTAAAGTGATCCAAGTCTTGCAAGACTTGGATATGTATAGCCAAGTGGAGTGGGACCCATGTCCACTTGTCCCCTCTCAAAATATCTAATTTGTTGTCATCTTAGCAAGACAAGTGGAGGGGTGCCACGTGTCGCCCTCCGATTGGTCCAAAATATTATAATTTTTCAAAGGTCCCCGCGAAATTGTGAAATTCTCGGCGGACCCCATATTATCAATTCCAACACCTTATAATCCAATACTAAGTCCATAAATCCAATTAGAAGTATTATACGCCAAGTTAATAATTTTTCCGTCGTCACATTTTTTCCGAAATTTTCCTTAAGAAAATGTAATTATTTTTTCCTTCCAAAATTCAAATCTTAAATCCTTAATCACGTTCTCAATTAGTAGCCCTGTTATTACGGGGTGTAACATCCTTCCCCCCTTAGAAACATTCGTCCTCGAATGTTCATCTAAGGTCTCAATAGTTAGCTAGTATTCTACAATTCTCGATTATTCCATGTCCCAATCTCACATTATCTCTCCCCTCATACGGGTAAGATAGTTTCTCATAATCTCAATATCATAGTTTCTCATAATCTCAATATCATGTTGTCCTAATCACAACAGCCATATTTACTCCTTAAAAATATTATTCGTGCATCTCACTTAAGCATACAACACAACTTAATCTAATAACATGGTATGTCCATAAGTCAATTAAACCTCATCTTTTAAGAGTCTATCACAATACTAGTCAGTTCATTACCTCTTGACTATTCCAAATAAGTACATATATAAAGCCTAGGTGTGGATTCCATAAACTGTTTCACACCTTTCAAGTAATTATTAAGGCTTAACCAACTCATGGTAACTCATAATCATTCTAGGAAACGCACATATGACCCCAAATAAATACGCTCGTACAGATACACATCATCATTATACCAACTGTACAATAGTTTTACCAACTTGGATACGAAGTCCATATAATCTTTTCTGGGTCACTGTTGCTTTTCTAATATCTGCAATCAAAATAACACGTTAGGGAGAGACTACCCTAACAACACAGCTCTAAGGCACGATCTCAGAGTGAGAAGAGTAGAAACCAATCCTAAATATCCTATAGCCTCCTGATTATTGATGTGGTGCACAACACACCGATAATCAAGACTCTACTGGATACGGTCTGTAGACACTTTCCGAGGATTAACTGCTCTGATACAACTTTTGTCACGACCCGTTCCGGAGCCCGTGACTGGTGCCTTACCCCGGGCACCCTAGTGACACAACATCAGAGTAATCAGCGGAACATAAAACAAGACATGGAAATATTATGAAGTAAGAAACAGTAATCGGAGAAAACTTGCCTTACGGCATATATATATAAATCAATTTTTAAAACGAGCTTACATCCCATTACAACTCGCCACAGCATTACTACGGACTTCTAAGAATGATACGACAACAATGGCGGGAGGGGCCCGCCATACCCTGAATGTAAATACCTACAACGACAGGACTATACCTGATAAGCCTCCGAGAAACGGAGCTTCCATACGCTGAATCGTGACCGAGAACTAGGATCAACGATCGGTACCTCAACTCGGCGTGAACGCAGCCCAAGGAGGTCGATACAACGGTACCAAGTATGTGAACGAAAATACATCGTAAATGAAATCATAGTAGTCTAAATAAAGCAGAGACATGTATGATAACCAAACTACGATCACAATAAATCAGCGATCATGTCAAGTCGAGGACTCACGCCTCAAGCCATCACAATAGAACCATACGGGTAAATGCGAAGGCATAGACTACTAAGACCAGCGCACCAAAAATGCCATAAATTATATCACGAGGTCTTTCTAGACCGCACCACATGATCGAAGCTGGCCACGCACCCGCAATATCATTGTGCGCGTCTATCCTTGGAACTCCCGCAGCTCCGCATAGGTCACATGCACCACGCGGGTATTCCTCGAATCATGGTCCTGCATCGCTGAGGTATACCCCGCATCGAAGGCTTAACCCTCGGTATCCGCCAGGCTCGCGCCCGCATAGTCTCAAAAGACCGCATAGTCTCAATGGACGCAGGGAATCCCGCGTCGCTAAACACCGGAATGATCAATCTGGAGCTCGCGACTCCGCGTAGTCACGAGGATTGCAGCCGTATAGACCCGCATCAAGGGTGGCAAGCCCTCGGTATAATAAGTCAAGGGTGTATGTGATACAATAACGGTACAACGGGCTTAACGTTTGACAACGTAAGCACAACAAGAGTGACCCCCTTACATAATAATCACAAGATACTAACACACGTAGCATCCTAACATGCTTACTTATCAAATCAACAAGAAAGTATTACAAGGCTATCACAAACCAATACAATCAAGTTATTCACACAAGGTACTTTCTACTAACAAGTTTGGGTACCTATCCCCAAAGTACTTCATACATTAAATCTTTAAAAGATACGTTACTTCACAAAAACCACACAATACCCGTAGTATATGAAAATAGAGTGATTATCTTTTTAAAGTAAATCAATTACTTCTCTTTGTAAAATCAAGTAGCAACATTCTTTTCCAATGTTCAAGTTTGCCTAATTTCCAATGTTCAAGTTTGCCTAATTTCCAACGTTCAAGTTCCTCATTTTAGAAAGGTTTCGTAGTTCGTAGTCTTATTCATTTAAGAATATAATTCTCCTTTAAACAATCTGAGAAACATAAGCCTTATATGTGAGTAGGATATTCTTGTTTATAACAATCTTATTACAAAGACCATGATCTAGGAAATATCATTTTGTCTCATCTTAGCTTCATGCAGATGGAAGTTTCTCTTGGTTTAATAATACTTAATTATTAAAAACATTTCCTTTATTAACGCGCAGATGGTTTGTCGATACACATTACGATTTCAAATCGAAACATTCTTAAGCCGTTATACCTAACTTCCCATAAAGCTAGTATAACTCTTAAGTTTTCAAAAACCAAGTATTACTTCAAGTTCTTTATTAACACATAACAAGCCAGTTATAGTTCAAATCAGTTACCTTTTAAAAACCACAAGTATTTTCTTACCAACCTAAAGCTGTTATAACCAACTTCCCATAAAGCCGTTATAACACTTTATGTTTTAAACCCATCAAATACATTTAGCATGTCGTCTACCGTACTACATAGTTCACACATATCATGCTAGAAGAGATAGGAAGAGGTTCACATACCTCGCGACAGTATCGACTAATAGCAAAACGCTCAAGTACTTCCAACCGCTACTCCTTTAAGCCAAGTAGATCGCGCCACACGTAGTACTTAAACCTATAGGCCACATGGGGCTTTTTAAAATTTAGATCCCTTCGTAACATTCTACAAAAATTCGCAGACTCCCCGCATGACAGCGTAAATCTCTCCTCTATCGGGCCGGCTGCAAGCCAACGGGGGGGTTATACGTTTAATCGGACGTGCACAATTCTACCTCCCAGAAAAGCTACACAAGTCTCAGAATACAGTCCTATGTAAATCTGATTCGATTCTTCTTTCGAAAAGGTTTCTTATAATTGAGCTTAAGTCAAAAGACATTGCCGATAACAACGTTCAGTTCTATATATAGTATACTTCAACTATATAGTCTAACAATCATGTAATCTCCAATTACAATAGAGGGACAAGATATTTACCTCGATAAGCCCATAATTATCCAAGTATAAATGTCGATCTGAGCAAGGTTTAGCTCGACTCGCGCTCAACCCGCTCTAAACCACCCTTAGAAGTTCTAACCAACTTCTACATACTACTCCAACTAACCATGGAGATTTACTTAGGGTTTTTTTGTGACGGAAAGTATAATAGTATAACGGCTTTTTGTAAGGTATAACCTTAGAATACTACAAGGTATATGGCTAAGGTAATTTGGGCATTATAACAATACTTTTGAGAGTATTTTTACCAAGAGGTGTTTTATACGAGACAACTAGGCTAGGGGAGTACCCACGGCACACTACTAGGAGGGGAGGGCTCTCGGCGAGGGGAGGGATGGTGTTGGACGAGAACACTACTAAGAGAGGGGGGAGGATTTTTAACACTTAGAGATTTGTAGAATGGATGAAGAAGTCATCAAAGAGTGGGGTATTTATATGTCTAGCAAAGGCCAACCAATGGCCAAGATCTTGCCAAGTGCAAGGCAAGTGTAGGGCCAAGATCTTGCCAAGTGCACCTTATCCATCTACCACAAAATATCCTACCAACCCCTTGACCAAACAATGGCCATTTCGTCCACTTGAACCGCCCACAACGTGCTCCATGATGAGGGTGCCAAGTGGCGCCTCTTGTTGGTCCAAAATGTTTCGTCTCTCGGAAAAATCCGCAAAAATTAAAAATGACATAGCCGAATTTTCCCTACGAAAGTTAGAAAGCGTTTACGAAAAACGACTCTAATCGGGTGTTGTGAACAAAGTTAATCGCCAAGCCTATGTAAAAGTTCAAATTTTTCTCACGCCCCACGTACATACTGCAAATACGGTATAACATTCTCCTCCTTAGAAACATTCGTCCGAATGTTCCTTCTAAGTCTCAAAACAAGCGTCGCCAAGATAGTCTTCACTACTATGCTTACGAGAACAATCCGCCACAAATGGCCCGCGAAACAATGCGCCAAAATACTTACATCCAAGTCCACGAGGAATCACCTCTAACATCACCACAAACACCTCTCTCGGGTCTAAAATATACTTCCTCCACACTTTTTCCAAACAAAAGAAATGGTCACATCTCCGCCGCAATACATGCTCGCTTCTCCTTTACTCGTCGTGATACCACTTTTGTCACTTTGCCGCGAGGTTCTAGTGTCACTCGAGACCTAACAATGGTACCGGCTGCATGCGCGATCCACGAGGTCGTGACACGAACTCTTACCACATTTAAATCTTCGGTTTCCAAAACTCGGGTTACTATCTCTAACGTGGTCATCATTAATCGAACACTGGATGGATCTCCGATACTTTCCCGCTCATAACAATCTGAAGACCGGACGTCTCGCCTCCTAAGTCGGACGGCAAATGCTAACATATAGGCAACTGGCCTATTCTTCACTGAACTCAAAGGGCCCAAAGTAACTCGGGCTAAGTTCCTCTGTTTCCAAAACTCATCATACCCAACCCGTGGTACTTTCAAGAAGACCGTCGGCACTGAACTCTAAGCGTCGCCGATTATCCGCACGATTTCTCAGCTGCCGAACCTCTTCTAGACAAGCTTTACCTATCCACGGTCTGCTGGAACAAGCACGAACCGACTATCTCAATCTTGCCAACATCGAACCAATCGGCCGTGACTTACATCCGCCCTACAAGGCTTTATAAGGCGACATCCGAACATGAAATGGTAGCTTAAACACTCCTCCACAGAGACAACAATCCACAACTACCGCGAAATCCACACCGCCCGAGGAATGCGGTCGAGACTCACTGAGTTCTTAACCCCGCTGGTAAAACTTCCGAAACCAAAACAGCGTACTGGACTCCACCGTCGCCATAAGGTGAAGGTAGGCACCGTGCAGCCTTACAACCTTCGATATATCAACACCGCCGAGTAAGCGGTCTTTGCTAGAAGACAAGGCGGTGACCTCCTGCCCCGACCATCGGTCGAACGCATCCACGAACTCGTCTGTTAACTAAACTTGGGCCAAACACCCTTATGACTAGCACAAGGCGACCACCACAAACTGACCCCACCACCAACATGCCGCGGTTGACCCGCAACGTGCCTCAACCCGACCCGAACGCGCAAACGCTAGCTCCCGAGGAAAACTCACTAATCACGTTTAAAACCTAGCGGTCTTCTTAGCTCAACTACCCTCTTTCATTCCACACTACTCAGGGACTCATCCCACAAACATAATTCACGTGCACTATGCACTCCTATAAGGGTCAAACATAAACAATACATCTTTTACTCGAGATGGCCTTACCTCTAAGGTCTCCACTTTCTCTATCCCCCAATCTTCCCCGGTTACTAACCATGATTTCTAATCACAATAAACACTCATGGTATCTGAACATAACACTTAAGGTATACTCACCTTATCACGTATACAAAGCTCTAGAGGGTTAAAGATATACATGAATCTACTGCTTCACTCCCCTTAGTCGTTCTAATCAAACCTGCCCCGTAGGGCGCATAGCTTAAGGAAGATGACAAACTACCCACCGATCCTGAAGGCTAAGTCCTCCCGCAAGGACACTCTTTCGACATCAGACCCTGACGGTCATAGGTACAACAAGTACCAACTAAAAGACGACATTCCCTGGGATGACGTCTGTCATACTGTGAACCGGAAGCCCTGGAGTTCTGACCAACTCCTGCATACCCCGAACGTCCTGAACCCCGCGAGGACCTTCGCAGGGTGGATGCGCATAATCTGATTCACGCGAGGCGACTCGCCGAAAGTTACCAAAGGACCTTGCCGCCCGCCTTCTCGCCGTTTCTTAACCCGCGATCTCTACGTTTCTCGGCCGCGATAATCCCGCATACGTGCCGTGCTCAAGCTAATCAAGAACTTACTTTTACACAACCTTCTCGTTGATATTCATCAAGACTCGCAGACATCGGTATACTCGGTAGCCAAATCCATATCTAGTAATGTGGTCGCTTTTGCAATCTATACTCTCCCTGGCCGTGGAACGAAGGTTCAAATGTCATGGCAGCAGGAATCGCCGCGCCGTGCTAAACTTCTGCTGGGGCTAGTGACGTCGCAAACTCCCGAATGAAGCACCACCCGGTGATGATTGGGCTGTGCCCACGTAACCCTCTCTACTTACTCGCACTCCTCGCTTGCCTCACGGGCGGGTTTGCCCTACGCGAGGCATAGCGGTGAGGAAAGAAATACGTTAGAGGTCCAACTTACAACACGGCTCTAAGGCACGATCTCGAGTGAGAAGAGTAGAAACCAATCCTAAATATCCTATAGCCTCACGATTATTGATGGTGCACAACACACCGATAATCAAGACTCCATCGATGCGGTCAGACACTTTCCGAGGATTAATCGCTCGATACCACTTTTGTCACGACGCCGTCGGGCCCGTGATCGTGCCTACCGGGCACCCTAGTGACACAACATCGAGTAATCGGAACATAAAACAAGACATGAAAATATTATGAAGTAAGAAACAGTACTCGGAGAAAACTTGCCTTACGGCATATATATATAAATCAATTTTAAAACCGAACAGTTACATCCCATTACAACTCTGCCCACAACAGTACTACAGACCTCTAAGAATGATACGACAACAATGGCGGGACAGGCCCCGCCATACCCCTGAATGTAAATACCTACAACGACAGGGGACTATACGCTGATAAGCCTCCGAGAAACGGAGCTTCCCATCTGAATCGTGACCAAGAACTAGGATCAACGGCGGTGTACCTCAACTGCGCAGCATGAACGCAGGCAAGGAGGTCAAGACAACAGTACCAAGTATGTGAAATGAAAATACATCGTAAATGAAATCATAGTAGTCTAAATAAAGCGGAGACATGTATGATAACCAAACTACTGTTCACAATAAATCAGAAATATGTCAAGTCGTGACTCACGCCTCAAGCCATCACAAGAACCATACGGTAAGTGCGAAGGCATAGCCGACTACTAAGACCCAGCAAAAATGCCATAAATTATATCACGAGGTCTTTCTAGACCGCACCACATGATCGCCGCCACTCACCCGCAATATCATTGCGCGTCTATCCACGAACTCCGCGACTCGCATAGGTCACACGCAGACCCGCATGAGGTATTCCTCGAATCATGGTCCTGCATCACCGAGGTATACCCGCATCGGCGCAGCTAACCTCGGTATCCGCTAGGCTCCGCAGCCGCATAGTCTCAAAAGACCGCATAGTCTCACTGCATCGCATAGGGAATCCCCGCATCGGGCTAAACACCCGAATGATCAATCTCGAGCTCCGACTCCGCATAGTCACGAGGACTGCATAGGCCGTATAGACCCGCATCAAGGGTGGCAAGCCCTCGGTATAATAAGTCAAGGGGGTATGTGATACAATAACGGTACAACGGGCTTAACGTTTGACAACGTAAGCACAACAAGAGTGACCCCCTTACATAATAATCACAAGATACTAACACACGTAGCATCCTAACATGCTTACTTATCAAATCAACAAGAAAGTATTACAAGGCTATCACAAACCAATACAATCAAGTTATTCACATAAGGTACTTTCTACTAACAAGTTTGGGTACCTATCCCCAAAGTACTTCATACATTAAATCTTTAAAAGATACGTTACTTCACAAAAACCACACAATACCCGTAGTATATGAAAATAGAGTGATTATCTTTTTAAAGTAAATCAATTACTTCTCTTTGTAAAATCAAGTAGCAACATTCTTTTCCAATGTTCAAGTTTGCCTAATTTCCAATGTTCAAGTTTGCCTAATTTCCAACGTTCAAGTTCCTCATTTTAGAAAGGTTTCGTAGTTCGTAGTCTTATTCATTTAATAATATAATTCTCCTTTAAACAATCTGAGAAACATAAGCCTTATATGTGAGTAGGATATTCTTTTTTATAACAATCTTATTACAGCAGCCATGATCTAGGAAATATCATTTTGTCTCATCTTAGCTTCATGCGGATGGAAGTTTACGGTTTTAATAATACTTAATTATTAAAACATTTCCTTTATTAACGCGATGTGGTTTGTCGATACACATTCGATTTCAAATCAAGAAACATTCTTAAGCCGTTATACCTAACTTCCCATAAAGCTAGTATAACTCTTAAGTTTTCAAAAACCAAGTATTACTTCAAGTTCTTTATTAACACATAACAAGCCAGTTATAGTTCAAATCAGTTACCTTTTAAAAACCACAAGTATTTTCTTACCAACCTAAAGCTGTTATAACCAACTTCCCATAAAGCCGTTATAACACTTTATGTTTTAAACCAATCAAATACATTTAGCACATGTACGTCTACCGTACTACATAGTTCACACATATCATGCTAGAAGAGATAGGAAGAGGTTCACATACCTCGCGACGAGTATCGACTAATAGCAAAACGCTCCAAGTACTTCCAACTGTCGGCTACTCCTTTAAGCCAAGTAGATCGCGCCACACGTAGTACTTCAACCTATAAGGCCACAAGGCGCTTATTAACATTTAGATCCCTTCGTAGAACATTCTACAGAAAATTCGAAGACCTCCCCACAAACAGCGTAAATCTCCTCTATCTGGCCGCTACCAAGCCAACCGTGGGTTATACGTTAATCCGACGTGCACAATTCTACCTCACGAAAAGCTACACAAGTCTCATGAATACTGATCCTATGTAAATACAAGATTACTCTTCTTCGAAAAGGTTTCTTATAATTCAGCTTAAGTCAAAAGACATTGCCGATAACAACGTTCAGTTCTATATAGTATACTGCAACTCTATAGTCTAACAATCATGTAATCCCCAAGTACAAGAGCGGGACAAGAGAGGTACCTCGATACGCCCATAATTATCCGAGAGTAAATGTCGATCCTGAGGTTTAGCTCCAACTCCGCTCCCAACCCGCTCTAAACCACCCTTAAGTTCTAACCAACTTCTACATACTACTCCAACTAACCATGGAGATTTACTTAGGGTTCGGTTTGTATCGACGGAAGTATAATAGTATAACGGCTTTTGTAAAGGTATAACCTTAGAATACTACAAGGTATATGGCTAAGGTAATTTGGGCATTATAACAATACTTTTGAGAGTATTTTTACCAAGAGGGTGTTTTATACGAGACAACTAGGCTGTGGGAGTACCTACGACCACACTAGGAGGGAGGGCTCTCGGCCAAGGGGAGGGGATGGTGTTGGGCGAGAACACTACTAAGAGAGGGAGGATTTTTAACACTTAGAGATTTGTAGAATGGATGAAGAAGTCATCAAAGAGGGGTATTTATAGGTCTAGCAAAGGCCAACCAATGGCCAAGATCTTGCCAAGTGCAAGTGTAGGCCAAGATCTTGCCAAGTGCACCTTATCCATCTACCACAAAATATCCTACCAACCCTTGACCAAACAATGGCCATTTCGTCCACTTGAACCGCCCACAACGTTTCCAATGAGAGGTGCCAAGTGGCGCCTCTGTGGTCCAAAATGTTTCTCTCGGAAAAATCCGCAAAATTAAAAATGACATAGCCGAATTTTCCCTACGAAAGCCGTGAAAACGCTTTAAAAAACGACTCTAAGTGTTGTGAAACAAAGTTAATTCGCCAAGCCTATGTAAAAGTTCAAATTTTTCTACGCACGCCCCACGCATACTCCGAAATACGGTATAACATATCACGCCCCAAATCCGGATCGTGCCCTACCTGGGCACCCTTCTACCCTTACAACATAAATAAACCGCGGAAGATAAATAACACTCATATTTTTTTTTAAAAAGGCAAAGCCGGAAAGGCTTCCGTATAAATATAAATCACCCGAAAGGGTCTACGCTGTACAACAATGTAAATACAACTTACACTAGTGCAGCCCACAAATGAATACAGACCTCTAAGAAGGTGACAACAACTATGACGGGACAAGGCCCCGGCGTACCCCTGAATATACCTAGCCATAATGACAAACTCCGGAACTTGGAGCCATCTCAAAATGCTAAACAAGGATCCTAAGCTCGCGGATCCACAACTGTGTACCTAGACCTGCGGACATTAACGCATTTCTAAGGGGTCGAGACAATAAGTACTAAGTATGGAACGGAAATAAAGTACATTAAACAAGATCATAACTGTACAAAAGAATGACAGGGGCAAGTATAAAAATTAAAATACCAGATCCTACCGTGCCATTTTAACTCATGAAATCAATCGTACATTAATCATTCTTTTCCTTCTTTCAATAAGAATTAACATCATATTCTTACATACATACTTAAGAATTCGATCAAGTTTTTCCACATAACTTACATATCTTAAATAACATAATTCGACCCTTTATGGAGGGACTTCTTATTTGGGAGCTTACTTTGATTACCCATACGTGATAACGTAACCCGACCCATTTGTGGGACACGGTGAAGTCATACAAAAGTCTTCCCACGAAAGTATACTGCCCGGCCCATTCTGGGATGCGATAATGTCATATAGTCTGCCCATAAAGGTATACTTCCCGGCCCATTCCTGGGACGCGATAATGTCATATAGTCTGCCCATAAAGGTATCTCGCCACCCATTCTCGACGCGATAATGTCATATAGTGCGCCCATAAAGGTATCTCGCCCGCCCATTCCTCGACGCGATAATGTCATATAGTCCGCCCATAAAGGTATCTCGCCCGCCCATTCTCGACGCGATAATGTCATATAGTCTGCCCATAAAGGTATACTGCCCGGCCCATTCCTGGGACGCGATAATGTCATATAGTCTGCCCATAAAGGTATTCTGCCCGGCCCATTCCTGGGACGCGATAATGTCTCTTTACATAACATTTTAAATCATCTTTTCACTTCTTGTTTAGTCGTTATAACAACTCCCCATAAAGCTATTATAACAACCTTTCACTTTAGAGAACTTAAGGCACTTTTATTTATTTTTTACATTAGGGAAAATTAAACCCAAAAGTACTACGTACATACATACTTAAAAAGAATCATAAAACTCCTTCTCTTCTTTAATCCATAAACTTCTACTTTTAAAAACTCAAGTTATATAGCTTTCAAAAAAATACTTCAAGTCTCTTAACTTTTAAGAAATCAAGTTTCTTAACTTTAGAAATCAAGTATCTTATCTTTAGAATATCAAGAAATCAATACTTTCCAAATCAAGTATTCTATACTTTTAAATCAAGTCATTCCTTCCTTTAAGAATCAAGTCCCATAACTTGAAAAATAAAGTCTCTTAACCTTTTAAGAATTTAAGGTTCATAGTCTTAAAAATTCATAACGTAAACTCTTTAAATTAAGTAACATATACTTTTGTGCGTTGTGACTAGGTTATACTTGTTTATAACGATCTTATTAAAGCAGCCATGATCTAGAAAATGTAATACAATTTTGTCTTATCTTAGCTTCTATGCAGATGGAGAATTCTACTCATTTTAATTTAATTGATTGTCGATACATTTTCTTTTATTAACGCTGCAATGGCTTGTTCGATACTTATTCTTATTCGTGCAGTAACTTAGCAAAGTCAACTCGACTCCAAATACTTCCTAACGACTCTTACCAACATCCCCCATAAGACTTGGTAAGAACTTAGGATAACTTAGACGTAGCTTTTACATAAAGTAAATCAACATACATACATCTTAACTTCTAAGAGTAGAAGGGATCATGAAATAACACCACATGTATATTTCATACATAGAATCATGCCAAAAGAAGGAAGAGGTTCACATACCTCGTGACGATTATCGACAAGTAGTAAAATGCTCCAAAGTACCTTAACTTTGATAGCTATTCCATCCTTTAAGTAGAATACGCTATACGTAGTACTTCAACCTAAAATGACAATAGCACTTCTATCAACTACAAGCTATCAAGTGTAGGACTTATACCAAATAATGGCCCTCTAATTCTACGGAAAATTGGGCAGCACTTCCTTTGTTTCTACGTACTTTTCCACCTTTTCCAAGGCCCGTATTCATCAACCAACAAGCCACATTTAAGGCACAACCAACAGTTAGCCAAAGGGGATTACACGCTTAATGGACGTAAAATTCTGCCCCACAGTTATACAAAACACTCCACAAATCAGCCCATAAAAACAGTCCGCAATCCAACCATAACGAGGGTAAAATGTGAGGCCTTTTAACGCCTTTCCACACCCTTATTCCCTTAGGACTTTCATTAGCAACTACTACACTTAAACATGCATAACAACAACTAAATTTCCAGCATTTAATACCTCAAAACAGTCCACTAAACGACACAACAACGTCTAACAGTTTTGGGCGCCGCCACAACAACTACAACCCGATAACTCGTTCCTTAATCCATTTTATTCCAATTCGAGTTCCAAAACTTCTACATAAGTTATAAAAACTTATTAACAACAATATTAATCCATTACCACATGCAATAGGTGAAGATAACAACGACAATAACCAACGAATTCCATTTGCACCAAATCTGTCCCAAATCGGTTTTAGCCCCAAAAATGGCTCAAACGCTTTTTATTCTTCATTCTTTTCTAACACAAGTTCATCCATACATAATAACAATAAGTAATATCCAATTACTTTAAAAGAAGAAGGACTTTTACCTCATTTTTTGCCCAAAAACGCCCCAAAACAGTCCGGTCTTTATTGGTGCGCAGTTTTCGTTTCGCTCCACTTCTTCAAGTTCCAATCACATATATGTACCCCCTAAAAACATAGGAGAAACTTCTCTTTGAATCTCACTTCCAAAAAGTCGACGGAACACCTAGGGTTTTGGCATCAACTTTCGGGCAAGACAAGTAAAAACGTGTAGAATATTAATCTAGGCTTAGCACTTGGTTTAAGGGAATAATCTTGGAGAAATAAATTGATCAACAATGGTTGTTCTTAGCCAAGGGGCTCTAGAAATTATGGAGCTAAAGGGGAGAAGATGAGAGCTTATTTTTTGGTCTAAGTGTAAAGTGATCCAAGTCTTGCAAGACTTGGATATGTATAGCCAAGTGGAGTGGGACCCATGTCCACTTGTCCCCTCTCAAAATATCTAATTTGTTGTCATCTTAGCAACACGAGTGGAGGGGTGCCACGTGTCGCCCTACGATTGGTCCAAAATATTATAATTTTTCGAAGGTTCCCGCGAAAATGTGAAATTCTCGGCGGACCCCATATTATCAATTCCAACACCTTATAATCCAATACT
The DNA here is from genome assembly GCA_029844215.1 of Przewalskia tangutica. Lineage (NCBI taxonomy): Eukaryota > Viridiplantae > Streptophyta > Magnoliopsida > Solanales > Solanaceae > Przewalskia > Przewalskia tangutica. Next base: position 42,761,727 of record CM056720.1, on the reverse strand, counting down.
AAGTCCATAAATCCAATTAGAAGTATTATACGCCAAGTTAATAATTTTTTCCGAAATTTTCCTTAAGAAAATGTAATTATTTTTTCCTTCCAAAATTCAAATCTTAAATCCTTAATCATGTTCTCAATTAGTATCCCTGGTATTACGGGGTGTAACATGTTTACTCGGCGGAGGGTTATGCGGGATGTTATATATCAGGAAGGTTGTAAGGCAAAGACGGTTCCTACTTACGACAGCAATGGAGCCAGTTTCGCCGCTATTTCTTTTGTTTCTGGAGGTTTTACCAGGCGGGGTTAGGAACTCAGGTGAGTCTCAGTATTGCATTTACCCTCGGGCCGACGGAAAACCTGGATATATATAAATCCAAAAGCAGTTACCTCATTTTTTTTAAAGTGACCCACAAGATATGACTACAGACCTCTAAGAGTTTGACATAACAACTGTGACGGGATAGGGCCCCGCCATACCCCTGAATGTACATAAAACTACAACCTCAGGGAACTGTACCAACCGACAAAGCCCACAGAGAAATGGAGCTTTCCAAGAACTGGACAGTGATCCTAGAGTGCGGATCAGCAAGCTATGTACCTCAACCTGCGGCATGAACGCATCCCCCCGAAGGAGGTCAGTAATAATTAACCACTCAACGGCTAAATAAAAGCCAACATTTTATCCAACAGCATTTAGCCCAATGGTCAAAGGTTAGGCTAAGGATACCATGTGTGGGAGGTCAAGGGTTCGATTCCCCATATCAGCAGAGGTGAGATTAATTGCCATTCTGCAGGGGCAAGGGGAGTAGCTAACCCTAAGCCTCTAACACGGATGGAATTACTCATAAAAAATCCTCCAAACGTGTAGGATGTCGAGGCGATTCCGTAGGTCCAGCCGGAGAGGGTCTGTTGATAAGGAGGATTCGAACCCGAGACCACGCGCTAAAAATGACTAATAATTAACCACTCAACGGCTAAATAAAGCCAACATTTTATCCAACAGCATTTGGCCCAATGGTCAAAGGTTAGGCTAAGGATACCATGTGTGGGAGGTCAAGGGTTCGATTCCCCATATCAGCAGAGGTGAGATTAATTGCCATTCGCAGGGGCAAGGAGTAGCTAACCTAAGCCTCTAACACGGATGGAATTACTCATAAAAATCCTCCAAACGCAGTAGGGACAAGCGGAGGCGATTCCGTAGTCCAGCCTATGGGGTCTGTTGATAAGGAGGATTCGAACCCGAGACCACGCGCTAAAAATGACTAATAATTAACCACTCAACGGCTAAATAAAGCCAACATTATAATCCAACAGAAAATGGCCCACTGGTCAAACGTTAGGCTAATCAAACAATGTGTGGGATGTCTTGGGTTCGATTCACCATATCACAGAGTGAGATTAATTGCCATTCGCAGGGTGCGGAGTAGCTAACACTAAGCCTCTAACACGGATGGAATTACTCATAAAAAATCCTCCAAACGTGTAGGGACAAGAGGAGGGCGATTCCGTAGGTCCAGGCCGGAGGGGGGGTCTGTTGATAAGGAGGATTCGAACCCGAGACCACGCGCTAAAAATGACTAAATAATTAACCACTCAACGGCTAAATAAAGCCAACATTTTTATCCAAAAGCAGTTGGCGCAATGGACTAAGGTTAGGCTACGGATAGCATGTGTGGGAGGTCCAGGGTTCGATTCCCATATCGCCAGAGTGAGATTAATTGCCATTCTGCAGGGGTGGAGTAGCTAACCCTAAGCCTCTAACACGGATGGAATTACTCATAAAAATCCTCCAAACGTGTAGGGATGGAGGGCGATTCCGCAGTCCAGCGGAGGGGGTCTGTTGATAAGGAGGATTCGAACCCGAGACCACGCGCTAAAAATGACTAATAATTAACCACTCAACGGCTAAATAAAGACAACATTTTTCATCCAACAAAGATTTGGCCCATGGTCAAAGGTTATGCTAAGGATACCATGTGTGGGAGGTCGGGTTCGATTCCCATATCGCCAGAGGTGAGATTAATTGTCATTCCAGGGCAAGGGAGTAGCTAACCCTAAGCCTCTAACACGGATGGAATTACTCATAAAAATCCTCCAAACGTGTAGGACAAGCGGAGGCGATTCCGTAGTCCAGTAGGAGGTCCGCTGATAAGGAGGATTCGAACCCGAGACCACGCGCTAAAAATGACTAATAATTAACCACTCAACGGCTAAATAAAGCCAACATTTTATCCAACACATTTGGCCCAACGGGTCAAAGGCTAAGGATACCATGTGAGGTCAAGGGTTCGATTCCCATATCAACAGGTGAGAGATTAATTGCCATTCAGGGGCAAAGGGAGTAGCTAACCCTAAGTCTCTAACACGGATGGAATTACTCATAAAAATCCTCCAAACGCAGTAGGCGGAGGCGATTCCAGAGTCCGTAGGGGGTCTGTTGATAAGAGGATTCGAACCAGACCACGCTAAAATGACTAATAATTAACCACTCAACGGCTAAATAAAAGCCAACATTTATCCAACAAAGATTTGGCCCAATGGTCAAAGGTTAGGCTAAGGATACCACGTGTGGGAGGTCTTGGGTTCGATTCCCATATCGCAGAGTGAGATTAATTGCCATTCTGCGGTGAAGGAGTAGCTAACCCTAAGCCTCTAACACGGATGGAATTACTCATAAAAATCCTCCAAACGTGTAGGACAGCGGAGGCGATTCCGTAGGTCCAGTCGGAGGGGGTCTGTTGATAAGAGGATTCGAACCGAGACCACGCGCTAAAAATGACTAAATAATTAACCACTCAACGGCTAAATAAACGCCAACATTTATCCAACAAAGATTTGGCCCAATGGTCAAAGGTTAGGCTAAGGATACCATGTGTGGAGGTCAAGGGTTCGATTCCCATATCAACAGAGTGAGATTAATTGTCATTCCAGGGCAAAGGAGTAGCTAACCCTAAGTCTCTAACACGGATGGAATTACTCATAAAAATCCTCCAAACGTGTAGGGACAAGCGGGAGCGATTCCGCAGTCCAGTAGGAGGGGGTCCGTTGATAAGGAGGATTCGAACCGAGACCACGCGCTAAAAATGACTAATAATTAACCACTCAACGCTAAATAAAGCCAACATTTTTTCATCCAACAAAGATTTGGCCCAATGGTCAAAGGTTACGCTAAGGATACCATGTGGGAGGTCAAGGTTCGATTCCCATATCGCCAGGTGAGATTAATTGTCATTCCGCAGGTCAAGGAGTAGCTAACCCTAAGCCTCTAACACGGATGGAATTACTCATAAAAATCCTCCAAACGTGTAGGACGTCGAGGGCGATTCCGCAGTCCAGCCGGGGGTCCGTTGATAAGGAGGATTCGAACCGAGACCACGCCGCTAAAAATGACTAATAATTAACCACTCAACTAAAATAAAGCCAACATTTTATCCAACAAAGATTTGGCCCAATGGTCAAAGGTTAGGCTAAGGATACCATGTGTGGAGGTCGAGGTTCGATTCCCATATCAACAGAGTGAGATTAATTGTCATTCTGCAGTGGCAAAGGGAGTAGCTAACCCTAAGTCTCTTACACGGATGGAATTACTCATAAAAATCCTCCAAACGTGTAGGGATGTCGAGGCGATTCCGCAGTCCGTGCCGGATGGGGTCTGTTGATAAGGAGGATTCGAACCCGAGACCACGCGCTAAAAATGACTAATAATTAACCACTCAACGGCTAAATAAAAGCCAACATTTATCCAACAGCATTTGGCCCAATGGTCAAAGGTTAGGCTAAGGATACCATGTGTGGGAGGTCTTGGGTTCGATTCCCCATATCAGCAGAGGTGAGATTAATTGCCATTCTGCAGGGGTGAAGGGAGTAGCTAACCCTAAGCCTCTAACACTGATGGAATTACTCATAAAAAATCCTCCAAACGCAGTGACGTCGAGGCATTCCAGAGTCCAGCCGGAGGGGTGCGTTGATAGCGAGGATTCAACCCGAGACCTCGCTTTAAAAATGACTAAATAATTAACCACTCAACGGCTAAATAAAGCCAACATTTATCCAACAGCATTTGGCCCAATGGTCAAAGGTTAGGCTAAGGATACCATGTGGAGGTCAAGGGTTCGATTCCCATATCAACAGAGTGAGATTAATTGTCATTCGCAGGGCAAAGGGAGTAGCTAACCCTAAGTCTCTAACACGGATGGAATTACTCATAAAAATCCTCCAAACGCAGTAGGGACAAGCGGAGGCGATTCCGTAGTCCAGGTATGGGGTCTGCTGATAATGAGGATTCGAACCCGAGACCACGCGCTAAAAATGACTAATAATTAACCACTCAACTAAATAAAAGCCAACATTTATCCAACAAAGATTTGGCCCAACGGTCAAAGGTTAGGCTAAGGATACCATGTGTGGGAGGTCTGGGTTCGATTCCCATATCGCCAGGTGAGATTAATTGCCATTCGCAGGGGGCGGAGTAGCTAACCCTAAGCCTCTAACACGGATGGAATTACTCATAAAAATCCTCCAAACGTGATGGATGTTTAGGCGATTCCGCGCGATGAGTCCAGCCGGAGGGGAGTCCGTTGATAAGGAGGATTCGAACCCGAGACCACGCGCTAAAAATGACTAAAAAATTAACCACTAACGCTAAATAAAGCCAACATTTATCCAACAAAGATTTGGCCCAATGGTCAAAGGTTAGGCTAAGGATACCATGTGTGGAGGTCGAGGTTCGATTCCCATATCAACAGTGAGATTAATTGTCATTCTGCAGGGCAAAGGGAGTAGCTAACCCTAAGTCTCTAACACGGATGGAATTACTCATAAAAATCCTCCAAACGTAAGGATGCGGAGGGCGATTCCAGAGTCCAGCCTATGGGGTCTGTTGATAAGGAGGATTCGAAACCCGAGACCACGCGCTAAAAATGACTAATAATTAACCACTCAACGGCTAAATAAAATCCAACATTTTATCCAACAACATTTGGCCCAATGGTCAAAGGTTAGGCTGATGCTCCTCATGCGAGACCGGTTCGATTCCCCAACAAGGTGAGATTAATTCCTTGCAATTTTATTCGAATGCTCTTGACGAGGCGAATAAAAGTTGGCCCCTAAACGGATTCTCTATACCTACAAGAGGGCCCATGATTAAAGGACACTCCGTCTGGTTTTATGGGCCCAAGTCCCTATTGTTCCGACTCGAACTTAAGCCACACGGAAACACATAATAAAATGACTAAATAATTAACCACTCAACGGCTAAATAAAGCCAACATTTTGATCCAACAAAGATTTGGCCCAACGGTCAAAGGTTAGGCTAAGGATACCATGTGGAGGTCAAGGGTTCGATTCCCATATCAAAGGTGAGATTAATTGTCATTCGCAGGCAAGGAGTAGCTAACCCTAAGTCTCTAACACGGATGGAATTACTCATAAAAATCCTCCAAACGCAGGATGAGAGGCGATTCCGCAGTCCAGGCCGGAGGGGGGGTCTGTTGATAAGGAGGATTCGAACCCGAGACCACGCGCTAAAAATGACTAAAAAATAAACAAAAAAACGCAAAATAAAAGCCAACATTTATCCAACAGCATTTGGCCCAATGGTCAAAGGTTAGGCTAAGGATACCATGTGTGGGAGGTCAAGGGTTCGATTCCCATATCGCCAGAGTGAGATTAATTGCCATTCGAGGGCAAGTGGGAGTAGCTAACCCTAAGCCTCTAACACGGATGGAATTACTCATAAAAATCCTCCAAACGTGTAGGACAAGCGGAGGCGATTCCAGTCCAGCCGGAGGGGTCTGTTGATAAGGAGGATTCGAACCCGAGACCACGCGCTAAAAATGACTAAATAATTAACCACTCAACGGCTAAATAAAGCCAACATTTATCCAACAGCATTTGGCCCAATGGTCAAAGGTTAGGCTAAGGATACCATGTGTGGGAGGTCAAGGGTTCGATTCCCCATATCAACAGAGGTGAGATTAATTGACATTCTGCAGGGGCAAAGGGAGTAGCTAACCCTAAGTCTCTAACACGGATGGAATTACTCATAAAAAATCCTCCAAACGTGTAGGGACAAGCGGAGGGCGATTCCGTAGGTCCAGGCCGGAGGGGGGGTCTGTTGATAAGGAGGATTCGAACCCGAGACCACGCGCTAAAAATGACTAATAATTAACCACTCAACGGCTAAATAAAGCCAACATTTTTTCATCCAACAGCATTTGGCCCAATGGTCAAAGGTTATGCTAAGGATACCATGTGTGGGAGGTCGGGTTCGATTCCCATATCGCCAGAGTGAGATTAATTGTCATTCGCAGGGCAAGGGAGTAGCTAACCCTAAGCCTCTAACACGGATGGAATTACTCATAAAAAATCCTCCAAACGCAGTGACAGAGGAGCGATTCCGTAGTCCGTGCCTAGGGGGTCTTGATAAGGAGGATTCGAACCCGAGACCACGCGCTAAAAATGACTAATAATTAACCACTCAACGGCTAAATAAAGCCAACATTTTATCCAACAAAGATTTGGCCCAACGGGTCAAAGGTTAGGCTAAGGATACCATGTGTGGGAGGTCGAGGGTTCGATTCCCATATCACAGAGGTGAGATTAATTGCCATTCGCAGGGCAAAGGGAGTAGCTAACCCTAAGTCTCTAACACGGATGGAATTACTCATAAAAATCCTCCAAACGTAGTATTCCGAGGGCCTCGGAGGGTCTGTTGATAAGGAGGATTCGAACCCGAGACCACGCGCTAAAAATGACTAATAATTAACCACTCAACGGCTAAATAAAAGCCAACATTTATCCAAAAGCATTTCGCCCAATGGTCAAAGGTTAGGCTAAGGATACCACGTGCGAGGTCTGGGTTCGATTCCCATATCGCCAGAGTGAGATTAATTGCCATTCCGCAGGGGTGTGGAGTAGCTAACCCTAAGCCTCTAACACGGATGGAATTACTCATAAAAATCCTCCAAACGTGTAGGGACAAGCGGAGGCGATTCCAGAGGTCCAGCCGGGGGTCTGTTGATAAGGAGGATTCGAACCCGAGACCACGCGCTAAAAATGACTAAATAATTAACCACTCAACGGCTAAATAAAGCCAACATTTATCCAACAGCATTTGGCCCAATGGTCAAAGGTTAGGCTAAGGATACCATGTGTGGGAGGTCAAGGGTTCGATTCCCCATATCAACAGAGGTGAGATTAATTGTCATTCTGCAGGGGCAAAGGGAGTAGCTAACCCTAAGTCTCTAACACGGATGGAATTACTCATAAAAAATCCTCCAAACGTGTAGGAGACGGAGGCGATTCCGCAGTCCAGCCGGAGTGGGTCTGATAATGAGGATTCGAACCCGAGACCACGCGCTAAAAATGACTAATAATTAACCACTCAACGGCTAAATAAAAGCCAACATTTATCCAACAGCATTTGGCCCAATGGTCAAAGGTTAGGCTAAGGATACCATGTGTGAGGTCTGGGTTCGATTCCCATATCGCAGAGTGAGATTAATTGTCATTCGTGGCGGGAGTAGCTAACCCTAAGCCTCTAACACGGATGGAATTACTCATAAAAATCCTCCAAACGTGTAGGATGTCGAGCGGCGATTCCAGTCCAGGAGGGGGTCCGCTTGATAAGGAGGATTCGAACCCGAGACCACGCGCTAAAAATGACTAAATAATTAACCACTCAACGGCTAAATAAAGCCAACATTTATCCAATAAAGATTTGGCCCAATGGTCAAAGGTTAGGCTAAGGATACCATGTGGGAGGGCAAGGGTTCGATTCCCCATATCAGCAGAGGTGAGATTAATTGTCATTCTGCAGGGGCAAAGGGAGTAGCTAACCCTAAGTCTCTAACACGGATGGAATTACTCATAAAAATCCTCCAAACGCAGTAGGGACATGTCGAGGCGATTCTGAGTCCAGTGCCGGGGGTCTGATAATGAGGATTCAACCCGAGACCACGCGCTAAAAATGACTAATAATTAACCACTCAACGGCTAAATAAAAGCCAACATTTATCCAACAAAGATTTGGCCCAACGGTCAAAGGTTAGGCTAAGGATACCATGTGTGGAGGTCTTGGGTTCGATTCCCATATCACAGAGTGAGATTAATTGCCATTCTGCAGGGATGAAGGGAATAGCTAACCCTAAGCCTCTAACACGGATGGAATTACTCATAAAAATCCTCCAAACGCAGTGACGGACAAGCGGGCGATTCCGTAGTCCAGCCTATGGGGTCTGTTGATAAGGAGGATTCGAACCCGAGACCACGCGCTAAAAATGACTAAATAATTAACCACTCAACGGCTAAATAAAGCCAACATTTATCCAACAGCATTTGGCCCAATGGTCAAAGGTTAGGCTAAGGATACCATGTGTGGGAGGTCAAGGGTTCGATTCCCCATATCAACAGAGGTGAGATTAATTGTCATTCTGCAGGGGCAAAGGGAGTAGCTAACCCTAAGTCTCTAACACGGATGGAATTACTCATAAAAAATCCTCCAAACGTGTAAGGACAAGCGGAGGGCGATTCCGTAGGTCCAGGCCGGAGGGGGGGGTCTGTTGATAAGGAGGATTCGAAACCCGAGACCACGCGCTAAAAATGACTAATAATTAACCACTCAACGGCTAAATAAAATCCAACATTTTATCCAACAACATTTGGCCCAATGGTCAAAGGTTAGGCTAAGGATGCTCCCTTGTGCAGGAGACCGTGGGTTCGATTCCCCTTAACAGCAGGGTGAGATTAATTCCTTGCAATTTTATTCGAATGCTCTTGACCAAGGGCGAATAAAAAGGGGTTGGGCCTCGCTCGAGTACCACGGCTAAACGGATTCTCTATACCTACAAGAGGGCCCACCGACAAAGGACACTGAATGTGCCCAAGCCTGAGGAATTGGTTCTGTACCTCCAAGCGGTATGGGCCATTGTCTCGGATGGGTGCCTATTGTTAAGCCGACTCGAACTCAGGGCCTTCAAGCACATGGGAAACACATAATAAAATGACTAAATAATTAACCACTCAACGGCTAAATAAAGCCAACATTTTGATCCAACAGCATTTGGCCCAATGGTCAAAGGTTAGGCTAAGGATACCATGTGTGGGAGGTCAAGGGTTCGATTCCCCATATCAGCAGAGGTGAGATTAATTGCCATTATGCAGGGGCAAGGGGAGTAGCTAACCCTAAGCCTCTAACACAGATGGAATTACTCATAAAAAATCCTCCAAACGTGTAGGGACAAGCGGAGGGCGATTCCGTAGGTTCAGGCCGGAGGGGGGGTCTGTTGATAAGGAGGATTCGAACCCGAGACCACGCGCTAAAAATGACTAATAATTAACCACTCAACGGCTAAATAAAGCCAACATTTTCATCCAACAGCATTTGGCCCAATGGTCAAAGGTTAGGCTAAGGATACCATGTGTGGGGGGTCAAGGGTTCGATTCCCATATCACAGAGGTGAGATTAATTGTCATTCTCAGGGCAAAGGGAGTAGCTAACCCTAAGTCTCTAACACGGATGGAATTACTCATAAAAATCCTCCAAACGTAGGACAAGCGAGGCGATTCCGTAGTCCAGCCGGAGGGGTCCGTTGATAAGAGGATTCGAACCCGAGACCACGCTAAAAATGACTAATAATTAACCACTCAACGGCTAAATAAAAGCCAACATTTTATCCAACAAAGATTTGGCCCAATGGTCAAAGGTTAGGCTAAGGATACCATGTGGGAGGTCTGGTTCGATTCCCATATCAACAGAGTGAGATTAATTGTCATTCTCAGGGCAAAGGGAGTAGCTAACCTAAGTCTCTAACACGGATGGAATTACTCATAAAAATCCTCCAAACGTGTAGGGACAAGCGGAGGGCGATTCCGTAGGTCCAGGCCGGAGGGGGGGTCTGTTGATAAGGAGGATTCGAACCCGAGACCACGCGCTAAAAATGACTAATAATTAACCACTCAACGGCTAAATAAAGCCAACATTTTATGCTCTCCCCTCTCTCCTCCAAAAAATCGGAAAACCTAGCCCTACCCCGCCACCAACTTCCGGCCGCCATGGCCGTCGTGGCCACCGGCCGGCCACCTCCTGTGGTCGGCCACCACCCCGTACCCCCCCACCTTCTCGGAATTGTTCAAATCGACCCCACCCACCCCGTCTCTTGCAAAAACAGTGGCGGCGGCGGTAGGAAACCCTAGCTTCGCCGTCGGCCACCCCCTACCCTCCTCGGTTTCCGTGCCCATTAAGCCTATCACGTACCTTCATGGTGAGCCTATGGTGATGTTTGAAGAGGAGGAAATTGATTCTATGATTCAAGAACAAAATTTGAAACTTGCAGTTATTGGTAAGTTTTCAAATGGTTGGACGGATTTTGATATTCTAAGGAAAGAGATTCCTAAACAATGTGGCCTTAAATCTGAGGTTACAATAGGATTTTTGTATAATCGTCATATTCTTATTCGTTGTTCAATTGAAGAAGATTATGACACCTTAATGTCAAGCCCTAGTTTTTGGATTAAAGAAAAAAATAAAATGTTGTTGATGAGAACATTCATTTGGAATGTTGATTTTAATCCAGAGGAGGAATCCAATATTGCTTGGGGATGGATCTCATTTCCCAATCTTCCACCGAATTTCTTTGGCAAGCGGCGTTATTCGTTAGGCGGCGGTAGGGAAACCTTTAACCCTAGATTCGGCCACCATGAAGAAGACTAGGCCAAGTTGTGCTAGGGTTAAGGTTGAAGTGGATTTATTGAAAGTTCATCCTCAAAAAATTCAAATTTCGTTCAAGAAGAATGGGCTTGTTCTTACAAAAGTACAAAAAATTAGGTTTGATTTTATTCCTAAGTATTGTACTAATTGTAAACTACAAGGACATGATATTGAAGGATGTTGGAAAATAAATCCGGATTTGAGGCCAAAGAAGGATGACAAAGGTGATGGATCTTCGGAAAAGGCAGCGGATTTGGCAAAAGGTAATTCTCAAATTCCCACCTTACTTCTTCTACCTCCAAAACTCACGTCCAAATACCAAAAAATATTAATTCCGACGGATGGCAGGTTGTTGCCGGAAAAAAGATTAGAAAAAACACAAATCCAAATCAAAATCCACCTTTACACAATGTTTTGGCGATTGGGGAAGAATTTCCGGCCAAATTGGTGGTCGGAACCACCCCCACCTTGCCGAATCAGACCCCCCTACCAAAAAATCCACAAAATTCCATCCAAAAAATTATTCCCACCGTCGGAAAACTCGGGCGCCACACGGCCGATCGAACCCTACCGCCACCACACCTCACGGAACCCTAACCCTAGCCCACCTGACCAACCCCCCTTCGACGTAACCCCCCCAACCCTAGCCCAGCAGCCGTCATGGCTAATGGGCCAAACCCTAGCCCAATACCACTAAACCCTAACCCTAAACTACCCCCCCAAACCCTAGCCGCCAACACGCAACCTAAAACCCTACCCACGACCCGACCCATGACCAAGTCAGCACCCCCACCCCCTGCCAGACCCACCCCACAGCCCACGTACCCACCCCCACCCCTCGCACAACCTCCCACAATCAAAACCACCAACAAAAACCCTATTCTGCCCTTTGAAACCCTACCCGTTACGGCGACCCGACCCGACCCAATTACCCGACCCGGAACCCAGATCCCAACCCCCCCACCTTCCGGATACACCCTCGCCTCAGACTCCCACCCCCTTGACCAACCCACCAGATCCGAAAACAACCCATCAAACCACGTCAAAACCCTACCCGCAAAATTGACCCGACCCGACCTAACGACCCACCCAGCGGGCCTAACACACCCCAACCCCTTCCGCACTCCAACCCCAACACACAACCCCACTACCACCAGCCAACCCCCCAATACCAATACCACAAACAACGTCGAAATTATACCCGAAAATTTGACCCGACCCGACCCATTAACCCGGTCCTTTTCTGCCCCATCCCTTATCCCGACGACCCACCGACCTGACCCCCCGTCTATACCCTGGGTCAGACATCAATCCCCACCCCCCACCGTTGAAACCATCCCCTAAACCCTAAAAAACCCTCGGAAACCCTACCCACTTCCGAGACCCGACCCGACCCGGCAACCCGACCCGACAACCAAGCCCAATTACGAAACAGACTCCACCCCTGCACTCAAAGAAATCCCCAACCACAAACCATTACCCCCTTAAAACCTTTAAATAAAAAGGCCCAAATCCAAAGCCCAAACACAATTCAACATGTCCAAAATAACCCAAGTCCAAATTCGATTTCTGATACGGGCTCCACTACCCAACCCCAAACAAAATCAAACACCAAACCCAATACTAATTCTAAGCCCACAACCTCTAAAACCCTACCGCCTAAAATCGCTTAAAATGTCTTCTTTCCTCCACAGCCTTGTACCCTAAATAAGTCGTCATCAGATATACCTTCCAATAACCCTACCTCTGCCAAATCTTTTGATACTGATAGTGTTAGGAGGAGGTGGTGTGAGACAGACGGAGAAGATTCTAATAATGATTATGAGCACAAGTGGTCAGAATCAGATATAGCATTACTTCGGGAAGCCTTTGATAAGGAAATGGAATTGGAAGGTGACTTATGTGGTATGACAAAGTTTGAGGATGTTATAAAGAACACCCTAGCAAGAAATGCACACTTCATTAAGGAGTATTTGGAGACGTTTGTCCTCGTAAGAAGATAGACAGAACGGGCCATGGAAATGTTCGAACCGTAACCAAGCCCACTAAATTAGACGGAGATTCTGAGGACGACATTCTAGATGACGAAGAGCTTCAGATAGCACTTGGACACATGTTTCATGGTGTCCCTGACCCTGAAAATATGTTTGAAGAGATGAAGAGATTAGAGGCTGCAATACCCAGTCCACCTAAGAAAGGATCGGGGCCTTCATCAACACATAATTTTCGCCAACGGAAGGAAAACTAGTAGTTTACTATTCCACCTGGGCTACCACTAGGTCAAAGAAGAAATGATTTTATACCATGGACTACAAGAAGACAAGGAGGAGAAGGTACTTGGGTTAGAAGATTATATAAGTCCAGAGTCTAGCTTTCCTAGCTTTGTTCTTATATTACTACTCTACCTTAGTATCATCATTTGTAACATCATCATAGAGTGCATTATAAACTCTATGATGATCATTGCTTATCTTATTTTAGCTTCTTCATTCTTTTTACATTCGGGATAGACTTATACTTCGCCTAGTCAGGACTAGCAGGCGAAGTAAAGGGCTATCCCTTTATTTGTTTGTAACTCCCTTCTGGGCCCCTTTTCATCCTGTTATTAATAAAAACCTGGGCCAACGTGCCTGGATGATTACTCAAAAAAAAAAAAAAAAAACCCTAAACCCTAAACCCTAAACCCTAAACCATCCAACATCATTTGGCCCAATGGTCAAAGGTTAGGCTAAGGATACCATGTGTGGGAGGTCTTGGGTTCGATTCCCCATATCAGCAGAGGTGAGATTAATTGCCATTCTGCAGGGGTGAAGGGAGTAGCTAACCCTAAGCCTCTAACACGGATGGAATTACTCATAAAAAATCCTCCAAACGTGTAGGGACAATCGGAGGCGATTCCGCAGTCCAGCCTATGGGGTCTGTTGATAAGGAGGATTCGAACCCGAGACCACGCGCTAAAAATGACTAATAATTAACCACTCAACGGCTAAATAAAGCCAACATTTTATCCAACAGCATTTGGCCCACAGGTCAAAGGTTAGGCTCAGGATACCACGTGTGGAGGTCATGGTTCGATTCCCCATATCGCCAGAGGTGAGATTAATTGCCATTCTGCAGGCAAAAGGGAGTAGCTAACCCTAAGTCTCTAACACTGATGGAATTACTCATAAAAATCCTCCAAACGCAGTAGGGACAAGCGGAGGAGATTCCGTAGGTCCAGGCCGGAGGGGGGGTCTGTTGATAAAGAGGATTCGAACCCGAGACCACGCGCTAAAAATGACTAATAATTAACCACTCAACGGCTAAATAAAGCCAACATTTTAAATCCAACAGCATTTGGCCCAATGGTCAAAGGTTAGGCTAAGGATACCATGTGGGAGGTCAAGGGTCTGATTCCCCATATCACAGAGTGAGATTAATTGCCATTCGCAGGGGCAAGGGAGTAGCTAACCCTAAGTCTCTAACACTGATGAAATTACTCATAAAAATCCTCCAAACGTAGGGACGTCGAGGGCGATTCCGTAGTCCAGCCTATGGGGTCCGTTGATAAGAGGATTCAACCCGAGACCACGCGCTAAAAATGACTAAATAATTAACCACTCAACGGCTAAATAAAGCCAACATTTTATCCAACAGCATTTGGCCCAATGGTCAAAGGTTAGGCTAAGGATACCATGTGGGAGGTCTTGGGTTCGATTCCCATATCGCAGAGGTGAGATTAATTGCCATTCGCAGGTGAAGGGAGTAGCTAACCCTAAGCCTCTAACACCGATGGAATTACTCATAAAAATCCTCCAAACGTAGGACAAGCGGAGGCGATTCCAGAGTCCAGCCTATGGGGTCCTGATGAGCGAGGATTCGAACCCAAGACCACGCGCTAAAAATGACTAAATAATTAACCACTCAACGGCTAAATAAAGCCAACATTTTTATCCAACAAAGATTTGGCCCAACGGTCAAAGGTTAGGCTAAGGATACCATGTGCGAGGTCTGGGTTCGATTCCCATATCGCCAGAGTGAGATTAATTGCCATTCCGCAGGACGGCGGAGTAGCTAACCCTAAGTCTCTAACACGGATGGAATTACTCATAAAAATCCTCCAAACGAGTAGGACAAGCGAGGCGATTCCGCAGTCCAGCCTATGGGGTCCGTTGATATGAGGATTCGAACCCGAGACCACGCGCTAAAAATGACTAATAATTAACCCCTCAACGCTAAATAAACTCAACATTTTATCCAACAAAGATTTGGCCCAACGGTCAAAGGTTAGGCTAAGGATACCACGTGCGAGGTCTTGGGTTCGATTCCCATATCGCCAGACGTGAGATTAATTGCCATTCGCAGTGGGCGGGAGTAGCTAACCCTAAGCCTCTAACACGGATGGAATTACTCATAAAAATCCTCCAAACGCAGTAGGACAAGCGGAGGCGATTCCGTAGTCCAGTGCCGGATGGGTCTGCTGATAAGAGGATTGGAACCCGAGACCACGCGCTAAAAATGACTAAATAATTAACCACTCAACGGCTAAATAAAGCCAACATTTTAATCCAACAAAGATTTGGCCCAACGGTCAAAGGTTAGGCTAAGGATACCACGTGTGGGAGGTCTGGTTCGATTCCCATATCGCCAGACGTGAGATTAATTGCCATTCGCAGTGACGGCGGAGTAGCTAACCCTAAGTCTCTAACACGGATGGAATTACTCATAAAAATCCTCCAAACGTAGGGATGTCGAGGCGATTCCGTAGTCCAGCCTATGGGGTCCGTTGATGCGAGGATTCGAACCCGAGACCACGCGCTAAAAATGACTAAATAATTAACCACTCAAACGGCTAAATAAATCCAACATTTTATCCAACAAAGATTTGGCCCAACGGTCAAAGGTTAGGCTAAGGATACCATGTGTGGGAGGTCTGGGTTCGATTCCCATATCGCAGAGTGAGATTAATTGCCATTCCGCAGTGAAGGGAGTAGCTAACCCTAAGCCTCTAACACGGATGGAATTACTCATAAAAATCCTCCAAACGCAGGACAATGAGGCGATTCCGTAGTCCAGCGGAGTGGGGTCCGCTGATACGAGGATTCGAACCAGAGACCACGCGCTAAAAATGACTAATAATTAACCACTCAACGGCTAAATAAAGCCAACATTTAATCCAACAAAGATTTGGCCCAACGGTCAAAGGTTAGGCTAAGGATACCATGTGGAGGTCTTGGGTTCGATTCCCATATCGCAGAGGTGAGATTAATTGTCATTCCGCAGGGTGAAGGAGTAGCTAACCCTAAGCCTCTAACACGGATGGAATTACTCATAAAAATCCTCCAAACGTAGTAGGGACAAGTCGAGGGATTCCAGAGTCCAGCCGAGGGGGTCCGCTGATAAGAGGATTCAACCCGAGACCACGCGCTAAAAATGACTAAATAATTAACCACTCAACGGCTAAATAAAGCCAAAATTTTATCCAACAAAGATTTGGCCCAATGGTCAAAGGTTAGGCTAAGGATACCATGTGGAGGTCTCGGGTTCGATTCCCATATCGCAGAGTGAGATTAATTGCCATTCCGCAGGGGCAAGGGAGTAGCTAACCCTAAGCCTCTAACACGGATGGAATTACTCATAAAAATCCTCCAAACGTGTAGGGATGTCGAGGGCGATTCCAGAGTCCAGCCGGATGGGTCCGCTGATAAGAGGATTCGAACCCGAGACCACGCGCTAAAAATGACTAAATAATTAACCACTCAACGGCTAAATAAAGCCAACATTTTAATCCAACAAAGATTTGGCCCAACGGTCAAAGGTTAGGCTAAGGATACCATGTGGGAGGTCTTGGGTTCGATTCCCATATCGCCAGAGTGAGATTAATTGCCATTCTCGCAGTGGTGAAGGGAGTAGCTAACCCTAAGCCTCTAACACGGATGGAATTACTCATAAAAATCCTCCAAACGCAGTAGGGACAAGCGGAGTCCGTAGTCGAGTGGGGTCTGCTGATATGAGGATTCAACCCGAGACCACGCGCTAAAAATGACTAAATAATTAACCACTCAACGGCTAAATAAAGCCAACATTTTATCCAACAAAGATTTGGCCCAACGGTCAAAGGTTAGGCTAAGGATACCATGCTGGGAGGTCTTGGGTTCGATTCCCATATCGCCAGAGTGAGATTAATTGCCATTCCGCAGGCAAAGGCGGAGTAGCTAACCCTAAGTCTCTAACACGGATGGAATTACTCATAAAAATCCTCCAAACGTAGTGATGTCGAGGGCGATTCCGCAGTCCAGCCGGAGGGGGTCCGCTGATAAGGAGGATTCAACCCGAGACCACGCGCTAAAAATGACTAATAATTAACCACTCAACGGCTAAATAAAGCCAACATTTTAGCCAACAAAGATTTGGCCCAACGGTCAAAGGTTAGGCTAAGGATACCACGTATGCGGAGGTCTGGGTTCGATTCCCATATCGCCAGAGGTGAGATTAATTGCCATTCGTTAGGCGAAGGAGTAGCTAACTAAGCCTCTAACACCGGATGGAATTACTCATAAAAATCCTCCAAACGCAGGGACAAGCGGAGGCATTCCGTAGTCCGAGGATTACCGAGACCACGCGCTAAAAATGACTAAATAATTAACCACAAATAAAGCCAACATTAAACGGAGGGCGATTCCCAGTCCAGCCGGAGGGGGGTCCGTTGATGCGAGGATTCGAACCCGAGACCACGCGCTAAAAATGACTAATAATTAACCACTCAACGGCTAAATAAAGCCAACATTTATCCAACAAAGATTTGGCCCAATGGTCAAAGGTTAGGCTAAGATACCATGTGGAGGTCTTGGGTTCGATTCCCATATCGCCAGATGTGAGATTAATTGCCATTCCGCAGGGGAAGGAGTAGCTAACCCTAAGCCTCTAACACTGATGGAATTACTCATAAAAATCCTCCAAACGCAGTAGGGACGTCGAGGCGATTCCGCAGTCCAGCCGATGGGGTCCGTTGATAAGGAGGATTCGAACCCGAGACCACGCGCTAAAAATGACTAAATAATTAACCACTCAACGGCTAAATAAAGCCAACATTTTATCCAACAAAGATTTGGCCCAACGGTCAAAGGTTAGGCTAAGGATACCACGTGCGGAGGTCTTGGGTTCGATTCCCATATCACAGAGGTGAGATTAATTGCCATTCCGCAGGCGCGAAGGGAGTAGCTAACCCTAAGCCTCTAACACGGATGGAATTACTCATAAAAATCCTCCAAACGCAGTAGGATGTCGAGGGCGATTCCGCAGTCCGTCCAGCCTATGGGGGTCTGCTGATACGAGGATTCAACCCGAGACCACGCGCTAAAAATGACTAAATAATTAACCACTCAACGGCTAAATAAAGCCAACATTTTAATCCAACAAAGATTTGGCCCAACGGTCAAAGGTTAGGCTAAGGATACCACGTGGGAGGTCTCGGGTTCGATTCCCATATCGCCAGAGAGGTGAGATTAATTGCCATTCCGCAGGCGGAGTAGCTAACCCTAAGCCTCTAACACGGATGGAATTACTTCATAAAAATCCTCCAAACGAGTAGGATGTCGAGGGCGATTCCGCAGTCCAGCCGATGGGGGTCTGCTGATAGCGAGGATTCGAACCCGAGACCACGCGCTAAAAATGACTAATAATTAACCACTCAACGGCTAAATAAAGCCAACATTTTATCCAACAAAGATTTGGCCCAACGGTCAAAGGTTAGGCTAAGGATACCATGCGTGGGAGGTCTTGGGTTCGATTCCCATATCACAGAGTGAGATTAATTGCCATTCTCAGGGGGCGTGGAGTAGCTAACCCTAAGCCTCTAACACTGATGGAATTACTCATAAAAATCCTCCAAACGCAGTAGGATGTCGGAGGGCGATTCCGCAGTCCAGTGCCGAGGGGGTCTGTTGATAAGCGAGGATTCGAACCCGAGACCACGCGCTAAAAATGACTAAATAATTAACCACTCAACGGCTAAATAAAGCCAACATTTTATCCAACAAAGATTTGGCCCAACGGTCAAAGGTTAGGCTAAGGATACCACGTGTGAGGTCTCGGGTTCGATTCCCATATCGCAGAGTGAGATTAATTGCCATTCCGCATGAAGCGGAGTAGCTAACCCTAAGCCTCTAACACGGATGGAATTACTCATAAAAATCCTCCAAACGCAGGATGTCGAGGCGATTCCGCAGTCCAGTGCCGGGGTCCGTTGATAGCGAGGATTCGAACCCGAGACCACGCGCTAAAAATGACTAAATAATTAACCACTCAACGGCTAAATAAAGCCAACATTTTATCCAACAAAGATTTGGCCCAACGGTCAAAGGTTAGGCTAAGGATACCACGCTGGAGGTCTTGGGTTCGATTCCCATATCGCAGAGTGAGATTAATTGCCATTCCGCAGGGGCTGGAGTAGCTAACCCTAAGCCTCTAACACTGATGGAATTACTCATAAAAATCCTCCAAACGCAGTAGGATGTCGGAGGCGATTCCGCAGTCCAGCCGGAGGGTCCGCTGATAGCGAGGATTCAACCCGAGACCACGCGCTAAAAATGACTAATAATTAACCACTCAACGGCTAAATAAAGCCAACATTTTTTATCCAACAAAGATTTGGCCCAACGGTCAAAGGTTAGGCTAAGGATACCACGTGTGGAGGTCTGGGTTCGATTCCCATATCGCCAGAGTGAGATTAATTGCCATTCCGCAGGCGGCGGAGTAGCTAACCCTAAGCCTCTAACACGGATGGAATTACTCATAAAAATCCTCCAAACGTAGTGATGTCGAGGGCGATTCCGCAGTCCAGCCGGAGGGGGTCCGTTGATACGAGGATTCGAACCCGAGACCACGCGCTAAAAATGACTAAATAATTAACCACTCAACGCTAAATAAAGCCAACATTTTATCCAACAAAGATTTGGCCCAACGGTCAAAGGTTAGGCTAAGGATACCACGTGGAGGTCTTGGGTTCGATTCCCATATCGCCAGAGTGAGATTAATTGCCATTCTAGGGCAAGTGGAGTAGCTAACCCTAAGCCTCTAACACTGATGGAATTACTCATAAAAATCCTCCAAACGCAGGTGACGTCGAGGCGATTCCGCAGTCCAGCCTAGGGGTCCGTTGATAAGAGGATTCGAACCCGAGACCACGCGCTAAAAATGACTAATAATTAACCACTCAACGGCTAAATAAAGCCAACATTTTAATCCAACAAAGATTTGGCCCAACGGTCAAAGGTTAGGCTAAGGATACCACGTGTGGAGGTCTGGGTTCGATTCCCATATCGCCAGAGGTGAGATTAATTGCCATTCTCGCAGGGGAAGGGAGTAGCTAACCCTAAGCCTCTAACACTGATGGAATTACTCATAAAAATCCTCCAAACGCAGTAGGGATGTCGAGGCGATTCCGCAGTCCAGCCGGCGGGGTCCGCTGATACGAGGATTCGAACCCGAGACCACGCGCTAAAAATGACTAAATAATTAACCACTCAACGGCTAAATAAAGCCAACATTTTATCCAACAAAGATTTGGCCCAACGGTCAAAGGTTAGGCTAAGGATACCATGCGTGAGGTCTCGGGTTCGATTCCCATATCGCCAGAGTGAGATTAATTGCCATTCCGCAGGGCGGCGGAGTAGCTAACCCTAAGCCTCTAACACGGATGGAATTACTCATAAAAATCCTCCAAACGCAGTAGGACGTCGAGGGCGATTCCGCAGTCCAGCCTATGGGGGTCCGTTGATAGCGAGGATTCAACCCGAGACCACGCGCTAAAAATGACTAAATAATTAACCACTCAACGGCTAAATAAAGCCAACATTTTATCCAACAAAGATTTGGCCCAACGGTCAAAGCGTTAGGCTAAGGATACCACGCGCGGAGGTCTTGGGTTCGATTCCCATATCGCCAGAGTGAGATTAATTGCCATTCGCAGTGGACGGCGGAGTAGCTAACCCTAAGTCTCTAACACTGATGGAATTACTCATAAAAATCCTCCAAACGCAGTAGGATGTCGAGGGCGATTCCGCAGTCCAGCCTGGGGGTCCGTTGATACGAGGATTCGAACCCGAGACCACGCGCTAAAAATGACTAATAATTAACCACTCAACGGCTAAATAAAGCCAACATTTTATCCAACAAAGATTTGGCCCAACGGTCAAAGGTTAGGCTAAGGATACCACGCATGAGGTCTGGGTTCGATTCCCATATCGCCAGAGTGAGATTAATTGCCATTCTCGCAGGGGCAAGGAGTAGCTAACCCTAAGCCTCTAACACTGATGGAATTACTCATAAAAATCCTCCAAACGCAGTAGGACGTCGAGGGCGATTCCGCAGTCCAGCCGGAGTGGGTCCGCTGATACGAGGATTCAACCCGAGACCACGCGCTAAAAATGACTAAATAATTAACCACTCAACGGCTAAATAAAGCCAACATTTTATCCAACAAAGATTTGGCCCAACGGTCAAAGGTTAGGCTAAGGATACCACGCATGGAGGTCTGGGTTCGATTCCCATATCGCCAGAGTGAGATTAATTGCCATTCTCGCAGTGGGTGAAGGAGTAGCTAACCCTAAGTCTCTAACACTGGATGGAATTACTCATAAAAATCCTCCAAACGGTAGGACATGTCGAGGGCGATTCCGCAGTCCAGCCGGATGGGGTCTGCTGATACGAGGATTCGAACCCGAGACCACGCGCTAAAAATGACTAATAATTAACCACTCAACGGCTAAATAAAGCCAACATTTTATCCAACAAAGATTTGGCCCAACGGTCAAAGGTTAGGCTAAGGATACCACGTGCGAGGTGTCTGGGTTCGATTCCCATATCGCCAGAGTGAGATTAATTGCCATTCTCGCAGGCGAAGCGGAGTAGCTAACCCTAAGCCTCTAACACTGATGGAATTACTCATAAAAATCCTCCAAACGCAGTAGGGATGTCGAGGCGATTCCGCAGTCCAGCCGGAGGGGGTCCGTTGATAAGCGAGGATTCAACCCGAGACCACGCGCTAAAAATGACTAATAATTAACCACTCAACGCTAAATAAAGCCAACATTTTATCCAACAAAGATTTGGCCCAACGGTCAAAGCTGTTAGGCTAAGGATACCACGCATGCGAGGTCTTGGGTTCGATTCCCATATCGCCAGAGTGAGATTAATTGCCATTCTCGCAGGGTGAAAGGGAGTAGCTAACCCTAAGCCTCTAACACTGATGGAATTACTCATAAAAATCCTCCAAACGCAGTAGGATGTCGAGGGCGATTCCGCAGTCCAGCCTATGGGGTCCGCTGATAGCGAGGATTCAACCCGAGACCACGCGCTAAAAATGACTAATAATTAACCACTCAACGGCTAAATAAAGCCAACATTTTTATCCAACAAAGATTTGGCCCAACGGTCAAAGGTTAGGCTAAGGATACCACGTGCGAGGTCTCGGGTTCGATTCCCATATCACAGAGTGAGATTAATTGCCATTCCGCAGGTGGCGGAGTAGCTAACCCTAAGCCTCTAACACGGATGGAATTACTCATAAAAATCCTCCAAACGCAGTAGGGACAAGTCGAGGGCGATTCCGCAGTCCAGCCGAGCGGGGTCCGCTGATACGAGGATTCGAACCCGAGACCACGCGCTAAAAATGACTAAATAATTAACCACTCAACGGCTAAATAAAGCCAACATTTTATCCAACAAAGATTTGGCCCAACGGTCAAAGGTTAGGCTAAGGATACCATGCATGGAGGTCTTGGGTTCGATTCCCATATCACAGAGAGTGAGATTAATTGCCATTCGCAGGTGAAGCGGAGTAGCTAACCCTAAGTCTCTAACACTGATGGAATTACTCATAAAAATCCTCCAAACGCAGTAGGACAAGTCGAGGCGATTCCAGAGTCCAGCCTATGGGGTCTGATAGCGAGGATTCGAACCCGAGACCACGCGCTAAAAATGACTAATAATTAACCACTCAACGGCTAAATAAAGCCAACATTTTATCCAACAAAGATTTGGCCCAACGGTCAAAGGTTAGGCTAAGGATACCACGTGCGAGGTCTGGGTTCGATTCCCATATCGCCAGAGTGAGATTAATTGCCATTCCGCAGGTGAAGCGGAGTAGCTAACCCTAAGCCTCTAACACTGATGGAATTACTCATAAAAATCCTCCAAACGCAGTAGTGACGTCGAGGGCGATTCCGCAGTCCAGCCGGAGTGGGGTCCGCTGATAAGCGAGGATTCAACCCGAGACCACGCGCTAAAAATGACTAATAATTAACCACTCAACGGCTAAATAAAGCCAACATTTTATCCAACAAAGATTTGGCCCAACGGTCAAAGGTTAGGCTAAGGATACCACGTGTGGAGGTCTTGGGTTCGATTCCCATATCGCAGAGTGAGATTAATTGCCATTCTGCAGTGCAAGGGAGTAGCTAACCCTAAGTCTCTAACACTGATGGAATTACTCATAAAAATCCTCCAAACGCAGTGATGTCGAGGGCGATTCCGCAGTCCAGCCGGATGGGGTCCGTTGATAGCGAGGATTCAACCCGAGACCACGCGCTAAAAATGACTAATAATTAACCACTCAACGCTAAATAAAGCCAACATTTTATCCAACAAAGATTTGGCCCAACGGTCAAAGGTTAGGCTAAGGATACCATGCGCGAGGTCTTGGGTTCGATTCCCATATCGCAGAGTGAGATTAATTGCCATTCCGCAGGGCAAAGGAGTAGCTAACCCTAAGTCTCTAACACTGATGGAATTACTCATAAAAATCCTCCAAACGTAGTGACGTCTGAGGGCGATTCCGCAGTCCGTGCCGGAGGGGGTCCGCTGATACGAGGATTCGAACCCGAGACCACGCGCTAAAAATGACTAATAATTAACCACTCAACGGCTAAAGAAAGCCAACATTTTATCCAACAAAGATTTGGCCCAACGGTCAAAGGTTAGGCTAAGGATACCATGCGCGAGGTCTGGGTTCGATTCCCATATCGCCAGAGTGAGATTAATTGCCATTCTCGCAGGGGCGGAGTAGCTAACCCTAAGCCTCTAACACTGATGGAATTACTCATAAAAATCCTCCAAACGCAGTAGGACGTCGAGGGCGATTCCGCAGTCCGTGCCTATGGGGTCCGCTGATACGAGGATTCGAACCCGAGACCACGCGCTAAAAATGACTAAATAATTAACCACTCAACTGGCTAAATAAAGCCAACATTTTATCCAACAAAGATTTGGCCCAACGGTCAAAGGTTAGGCTAAGGATACCATGCGCGAGGTCTGGGTTCGATTCCCATATCGCCAGAGGTGAGATTAATTGCCATTCCGCAGGCGAAGCGGAGTAGCTAACCCTAAGCCTCTAACACTGATGGAATTACTCATAAAAATCCTCCAAACGCAGTAGGACGTCGAGGGCGATTCCGCAGTCCAGCCTATGGGGGTCCGCTGATGCGAGGATTCGAACCCGAGACCACGCGCTAAAAATGACTAATAATTAACCACTCAACGGCTAAATAAAGCCAACATTTTATCCAACAAAGATTTGGCCCAACGGTCAAAGGTTAGGCTAAGGATACCACGTGGGAGGTCTGGGTTCGATTCCCATATCGCCAGAGGTGAGATTAATTGCCATTCTCAGGGCAAAGCGGAGTAGCTAACCCTAAGTCTCTAACACGGATGGAATTACTCATAAAAATCCTCCAAACGCAGTAGGATGTCGAGGCGATTCCGCAGTCCAGCCTATGGGGTCCGCTGATATGAGGATTCGAACCCGAGACCACGCGCTAAAAATGACTAATAATTAACCACTCAACGCTAAATAAAGCCAACATTTTATCCAACAAAGATTTGGCCCAACGGTCAAAGGTTAGGCTAAGGATACCATGCGCGGAGGTCTCGGGTTCGATTCCCATATCGCCAGAGAGTGAGATTAATTGCCATTCCGCAGGGGCAAGGAGTAGCTAACCCTAAGCCTCTAACACTGATGGAATTACTCATAAAAATCCTCCAAACGCAGTGATGTCGAGGCGATTCCGCAGTCCAGCCGGAGTGGGTCCGCTGATAGCGAGGATTCGAACCCGAGACCACGCGCTAAAAATGACTAAATAATTAACCACTCAACGCTAAATAAAGCCAACATTTTATCCAACAAAGATTTGGCCCAACGGTCAAAGGTTAGGCTAAGGATACCACGCTGGAGGTCTCGGGTTCGATTCCCATATCGCCAGAGTGAGATTAATTGCCATTCTCGCATGAAGCGGAGTAGCTAACCCTAAGCCTCTAACACTGATGGAATTACTCATAAAAATCCTCCAAACGCAGTAGGATGTCGAGGCGATTCCGCAGTCCAGCCGGATGGGTCCGCTGATAGCGAGGATTCGAACCCGAGACCACGCGCTAAAAATGACTAAATAATTAACCACTCAACGGCTAAATAAAGCCAACATTTTATCCAACAAAGATTTGGCCCAACGGTCAAAGGTTAGGCTAAGGATACCACGTGGAGGTCTCGGGTTCGATTCCCATATCGCCAGAGTGAGATTAATTGCCATTCCGCAGGGCGGAGTAGCTAACCCTAAGCCTCTAACACTGATGGAATTACTCATAAAAATCCTCCAAACGCAGTGATGTCGAGGGCGATTCCGTAGTCCAGCCGATGGGGTCCGCTGATAGCGAGGATTCGAACCCGAGACCACGCGCTAAAAATGACTAATAATTAACCACTCAACGGCTAAATAAAGCCAACATTTTATCCAACAAAGATTTGGCCCAACGGTCAAAGGTTAGGCTAAGGATACCACGTGTGGAGGTCTGGTTCGATTCCCATATCGCCAGAAGTGAGATTAATTGCCATTCCGCAGGGGCGGAGTAGCTAACCCTAAGCCTCTAACACGGATGGAATTACTCATAAAAATCCTCCAAACGCAGTAGGATGACGAGGGCGATTCCGCAGTCCAGCCGGAGTGGGGTCCGCTGATACGAGGATTCGAACCCGAGACCACGCGCTAAAAATGACTAATAATTAACCACTCAACGGCTAAATAAAGCCAACATTTTATCCAACAAAGATTTGGCCCAACGGTCAAAGGTTAGGCTAAGGATACCACGTGTGGAGGTCTGGGTTCGATTCCCATATCGCCAGAGTGAGATTAATTGCCATTCTCGCAGGCGGCGGAGTAGCTAACCCTAAGCCTCTAACACTGATGGAATTACTCATAAAAATCCTCCAAACGCAGTAGGATGTCGGAGGCGATTCCGCAGTCCAGCCTATGGGGTCCGTTGATACGAGGATTCGAACCCGAGACCACGCGCTAAAAATGACTAAATAATTAACCACTCAACGGCTAAATAAAGCCAACATTTTATCCAACAAAGATTTGGCCCAACGGTCAAAGGTTAGGCTAAGGATACCATGTAGGGTCGGAGGTTCGATTCCCATATCGCCAGAGGTGAGATTAATTGCCATTCCGCAGGGGCAAAGGAGTAGCTAACCCTAAGCCTCTAACACTGATGGAATTACTCATAAAAATCCTCCAAACGCAGTGACGTCGAGGGCGATTCCGCAGTCCAGCCGGAGTGGGTCCGCTGATGCGAGGATTCAACCCGAGACCACGCGCTAAAAATGACTAATAATTAACCACTCAACGGCTAAATAAAGCCAACATTTTATCCAACAAAGATTTGGCCCAACGGTCAAAGGTTAGGCTAAGGATACCACGTGCGAGGTCTGGTTCGATTCCCATATCGCCAGAGGTGAGATTAATTGCCATTCCGCAGGCAAAGGAGTAGCTAACCCTAAGCCTCTAACACTGATGGAATTACTCATAAAAATCCTCCAAACGTAGTGACGTCGGAGGGCGATTCCGCAGTCCAGCCGGATGGGGTCCGCTGATAGCGAGGATTCGAACCCGAGACCACGCGCTAAAAATGACTAATAATTAACCACTCAACGCTAAATAAAGCCAACATTTTATCCAACAAAGATTTGGCCCAACGGTCAAAGGTTAGGCTAAGGATACCACGCGCGGAGGTCTCGGGTTCGATTCCCATATCGCAGAGTGAGATTAATTGCCATTCTCGCAGTGCGGCGGAGTAGCTAACCCTAAGCCTCTAACACTGATGGAATTACTCATAAAAATCCTCCAAACGGTAGTGACGTCGAGGCGATTCCGCAGTCCAGCCTATGGGGTCCGCTGATACGAGGATTCGAACCCGAGACCACGCGCTAAAAATGACTAAATAATTAACCACTCAACGGCTAAATAAAGCCAACATTTTATCCAACAAAGATTTGGCCCAACGGTCAAAGGTTAGGCTAAGGATACCACGCGTGGAGGTCTCGGGTTCGATTCCCATATCGCAGAGTGAGATTAATTGCCATTCCGCAGGCGGCGGAGTAGCTAACCCTAAGCCTCTAACACGGATGGAATTACTCATAAAAATCCTCCAAACGCAGTAGGATGTCGAGGCGATTCCGCAGTCCAGCCGGCGGGGTCCGCTGATACGAGGATTCAACCCGAGACCACGCGCTAAAAATGACTAAATAATTAACCACTCAACGCTAAATAAAGCCAACATTTTATCCAACAAAGATTCGCCCAACGGTCAAAGGTTAGGCTAAGGATACCACGTGGGAGGTCTGGGTTCGATTCCCATATCGCCAGAGGTGAGATTAATTGCCATTCTCGCAGGGCAAAGGAGTAGCTAACCCTAAGCCTCTAACACTGATGGAATTACTCATAAAAATCCTCCAAACGCAGTAGTGACGTCGAGGGCGATTCCGCAGTCCAGCCTATGGGGTCCGCTGATAAGCGAGGATTCGAACCCGAGACCACGCGCTAAAAATGACTAAATAATTAACCACTCAACGGCTAAATAAAGCCAACATTTTATCCAACAAAGATTTGGCCCAACGGTCAAAGGTTAGGCTAAGGATACCACATGTGGAGGTCTGGGTTCGATTCCCATATCGCCAGAGGTGAGATTAATTGCCATTCTCGCAGGGGCAAGGAGTAGCTAACCCTAAGTCTCTAACACTGATGGAATTACTCATAAAAATCCTCCAAACGCAGTAGGATGTCGAGGGCGATTCCGCAGTCCAGCCTATGGGGGTCCGCTGATACGAGGATTCAACCCGAGACCACGCGCTAAAAATGACTAATAATTAACCACTCAACGGCTAAATAAAGCCAACATTTTATCCAACAAAGATTTGGCCCAACGGTCAAAGGTTAGGCTAAGGATACCACGTGCGAGGTTCGGGTTCGATTCCCATATCGCCAGAGGTGAGATTAATTGCCATTCCGCAGGGCAAAGCGGAGTAGCTAACCCTAAGCCTCTAACACTGATGGAATTACTCATAAAAATCCTCCAAACGCAGTAGTGACGTCGAGGGCGATTCCGCAGTCCAGCCGGATGGGGTCCGCTGATAGCGAGGATTCGAACCCGAGACCACGCGCTAAAAATGACTAAATAATTAACCACTCAACGGCTAAATAAAGCCAACATTTTATCCAACAAAGATTTGGCCCAACGGTCAAAGCTGTTAGGCTAAGGATACCACGTGCGAGGTCTTGGGTTCGATTCCCATATCGCAGAGTGAGATTAATTGCCATTCTCGCAGGGCGATGGAGTAGCTAACCCTAAGCCTCTAACACTGATGGAATTACTCATAAAAATCCTCCAAACGCAGTAGTGACGTCGAGGGCGATTCCGCAGTCCAGCCTATGGGGTCCGCTGATACGAGGATTCAACCCGAGACCACGCGCTAAAAATGACTAATAATTAACCACTCAACGCTAAATAAAGCCAACATTTTATCCAACAAAGATTTGGCCCAACGGTCAAAGGTTAGGCTAAGGATACCACGTGCGAGGTCTGGGTTCGATTCCCATATCGCAGAGTGAGATTAATTGCCATTCTCGCAGGGGTGAAGGAGTAGCTAACCCTAAGTCTCTAACACGGATGGAATTACTCATAAAAATCCTCCAAACGCAGTAGTGATGTCGAGGGCTTATCCGCAGTCCAGCCTATGGGGGTCCGCTGATATGAGGATTCGAACCCGAGACCACGCGCTAAAAATGACTAATAATTAACCACTCAACGGCTAAATAAAGCCAACATTTTTATCCAACAAAGATTTGGCCCAACGGTCAAAGGTTAGGCTAAGGATACCACGCGTGGAGGTCTTGGGTTCGATTCCCATATCGCAGAGTGAGATTAATTGCCATTCTCGCAGGGCGGAGTAGCTAACCCTAAGCCTCTAACACTGATGGAATTACTCATAAAAATCCTCCAAACGCAGTAGGGATGTTTGAGGGCGATTCCGCAGTCCAGCCTATGGGGTCCGCTGATAGCGAGGATTCGAACCCGAGACCACGCGCTAAAAATGACTAAATAATTAACCACTCAACGCTAAATAAAGCCAACATTTTATCCAACAAAGATTTGGCCCAACGGTCAAAGGTTAGGCTAAGGATACCACGCATGGAGGTCTGGTTCGATTCCCATATCGCAGAGGTGAGATTAATTGCCATTCTCGCAGGGGCAAGGGAGTAGCTAACCCTAAGCCTCTAACACTGATGGAATTACTCATAAAAATCCTCCAAACGCAGTAGGACGTCGAGGGCGATTCCGCAGTCCAGCCGGAGGGGGTCTGCTGATAGCGAGGATTCGAACCCGAGACCACGCGCTAAAAATGACTAATAATTAACCACTCAACGGCTAAATAAAGCCAACATTTTATCCAACAAAGATTTGGCCCAACGGTCAAAGGTTAGGCTAAGGATACCATGCGTGGAGGTCTTGGGTTCGATTCCCATATCGCAGATGAGATTAATTGCCATTCTCAGGGGCAAGGGAGTAGCTAACCCTAAGCCTCTAACACTGATGGAATTACTCATAAAAATCCTCCAAACGCAGTGACGTGAGGGCGATTCCGCAGTCCAGCCTTATGGGGTCCGTTGATAGCGAGGATTCGAACCCGAGACCACGCGCTAAAAATGACTAAATAATTAACCACTCAACGGCTAAATAAAGCCAACATTTTATCCAACAAAGATTTGGCCCAACGGTCAAAGGTTAGGCTAAGGATACCACGCTGGAGGTCTTGGGTTCGATTCCCATATCGCCAGAGTGAGATTAATTGCCATTCTCGCAGGGCAAGGGAGTAGCTAACCCTAAGCCTCTAACACGATGGAATTACTCATAAAAATCCTCCAAACGCAGTAGGATGTCGGAGGCGATTCCGCAGTCCAGCCTATGGGGGTCCGCTGATAGCGAGGATTCGAACCCGAGACCACGCGCTAAAAATGACTAAATAATTAACCCCGCAACGGCTAAATAAAGCAAAAATTTTATCCAACAAAGATTTGGCCCAACGGTCAAAGGTTAGGCTAAGGATACCACGCGGGAGGTCTTGGTTCGATTCCCATATCGCCAGAGGTGAGATTAATTGCCATTCCGCAGGCAAAGGGAGTAGCTAACCCTAAGCCTCTAACACTGATGGAATTACTCATAAAAATCCTCCAAACGGTAGTGACGTCGAGGGCGATTCCGCAGTCCAGCCGGAGGGGGTCCGTTGATAGCGAGGATTCGAACCCGAGACCACGCGCTAAAAATGACTAAATAATTAACCACTCAACGGCTAAATAAAGCCAACATTTTATCCAACAAAGATTTGGCCCAACGGTCAAAGGTTAGGCTAAGGATACCACGCGGGAGGTCTTGGGTTCGATTCCCATATCGCCAGAGGTGAGATTAATTGCCATTCTGCAGGGTGAAGGGAGTAGCTAACCCTAAGCCTCTAACACTGATGGAATTACTCATAAAAATCCTCCAAACGCAGTAGTGACGTCGAGGGCGATTCCGCAGTCCAGCCGGAGTGGGGTCTGTTGATACGAGGATTCGAACCCGAGACCACGCGCTAAAAATGACTAAATAATTAACCACTCAACGGCTAAATAAAGCCAACATTTTATCCAACAAAGATTTGGCCCAACGGTCAAAGGTTAGGCTAAGGATACCACGTGCGAGGTCTGGGTTCGATTCCCATATCGCCAGTATGAGATTAATTGCCATTCTCGCAGGGGCGGAGTAGCTAACCCTAAGTCTCTAACACTGATGGAATTACTCATAAAAATCCTCCAAACGCAGTAGGACGTCGAGGCGATTCCGCAGTCCAGCCGGATGGGGTCCGCTGATAGCGAGGATTCGAACCCGAGACCACGCGCTAAAAATGACTAATAATTAACCACTCAACGGCTAAATAAAGCCAACATTTTATCCAACAAAGATTTGGCCCAACGGTCAAAGGTTAGGCTAAGGATACCACGCATGGAGGTCTGGGTTCGATTCCCATATCGCCAGAGTGAGATTAATTGCCATTCCGCAGGGGCGGAGTAGCTAACCCTAAGCCTCTAACACTGATGGAATTACTCATAAAAATCCTCCAAACGCAGTGACGTCGAGGGCGATTCCGCAGTCCAGCCTATGGGGGTCCGCTGATAGCGAGGATTCGAACCCGAGACCACGCGCTAAAAATGACTAAATAATTAACCACTCAACGGCTAAATAAAGCCAACATTTTATCCAACAAAGATTCGCCCAACGGTCAAAGGTTAGGCTAAGGATACCACGTGCGGAGGTCTCGGGTTCGATTCCCATATCGCCAGAGAGATTAATTGCCATTCCGCAGGGCGGCGGAGTAGCTAACCCTAAGCCTCTAACACTGATGGAATTACTCATAAAAATCCTCCAAACGCAGTAGGATGTCGAGGGCGATTCCGTAGTCCGTCCAGCCGAGGGGGTCCGCTGATATGAGGATTCAACCCGAGACCACGCGCTAAAAATGACTAAATAATTAACCACTCAACGGCTAAATAAAGCCAACATTTTATCCAACAAAGATTTGGCCCAACGGTCAAAGGTTAGGCTAAGGATACCACGCATGGAGGTCTGGTTCGATTCCCATATCGCAGAGAGTGAGATTAATTGCCATTCCGCAGGGGCAAGGAGTAGCTAACCCTAAGCCTCTAACACTGATGGAATTACTCATAAAAATCCTCCAAACGCAGTAGGATGTCGAGGGCGATTCCGTAGTCCAGCCTATGGGGGTCTGCTGATAGCGAGGATTCAACCCGAGACCACGCGCTAAAAATGACTAATAATTAACCACTCAACGGCTAAATAAAGCCAACATTTTTATCCAACAAAGATTTGGCCCAACGGTCAAAGGTTAGGCTAAGGATACCACATGGAGGTCTTGGTTCGATTCCCATATCGCCAGAGTGAGATTAATTGCCATTCCGCAGGCAAGCGGAGTAGCTAACCCTAAGCCTCTAACACGGATGGAATTACTCATAAAAATCCTCCAAACGCAGTAGTGATGTCGAGGCGATTCCGCAGTCCGTTTATGGGGGTCCGTTGATAGCGAGGATTCGAACCCGAGACCACGCGCTAAAAATGACTAATAATTAACCACTCAACGCTAAATAAAGCCAACATTTTATCCAACAAAGATTTGGCCCAACGGTCAAAGGTTAGGCTAAGGATACCACGTGCAGAGGTTCTGGGTTCGATTCCCATAT
The DNA here is from genome assembly GCA_029844215.1 of Przewalskia tangutica. Lineage (NCBI taxonomy): Eukaryota > Viridiplantae > Streptophyta > Magnoliopsida > Solanales > Solanaceae > Przewalskia > Przewalskia tangutica. The sequence continues at coordinate 42,729,433 of CM056720.1, read as the reverse complement.
CGCAGAGTGAGATTAATTGCCATTCGCGCGGCGGGCGGAGTAACTAACCTAAGCCTCTAACACGGATGGAATTACTCATAAAAATCCTCCAAACGCAGTAGGGATGTCGAGGCGATTCCGCAGTCCAGCCGGATGGGGTCCGCTGATACGAGGATTCGAACCCGAGACCACGCGCTAAAAATGACTAATAATTAACCACTCAACGGCTAAATAAAGCCAACATTTTATCCAACAAAGATTTGGCCCAACGGTCAAAGGTTAGGCTAAGGATACCACGTGCGGAGGTCTCGGGTTCGATTCCCATATCGCCAGAGTGAGATTAATTGCCATTCTCGCAGGGAGTGGAGTATAACCCTAAGCCTCTAACACGGATGGAATTACTCATAAAAATCCTCCAAACGTAGGGACGTCGAGGGCGATTCCGCAGTCCGTGCCTATGGGGTCCGCTGATACGAGGATTCGAACCCGAGACCACGCGCTAAAAATGACTAAATAATTAACCACTCAACGCTAAATAAAGCCAACATTTTATCCAACAAAGATTTGGCCCAACGGTCAAAGGTTAGGCTAAGGATACCATGTGGGAGGTCTGGGTTCGATTCCCATATCGCAGAGGTGAGATTAATTGCCATTCTCAGGCGGCGGAGTAGCTAACCCTAAGCCTCTAACACTGATGGAATTACTCATAAAAATCCTCCAAACGCAGGGATGTCGAGGGCGATTCCGCAGTCCAGCCGGAGTGGGGTCCGCTGATACGAGGATTCAACCCGAGACCACGCGCTAAAAATGACTAAATAATTAACCACTCAACGCTAAATAAAGCCAACATTTTATCCAACAAAGATTTGGCCCAACGGTCAAAGGTTAGGCTAAGGATACCACGCGCGAGGTCTGGTTCGATTCCCATATCGCAGAGTGAGATTAATTGCCATTCTCGCAGGGAAGGGAGTAGCTAACCCTAAGCCTCTAACACGGATGGAATTACTCATAAAAATCCTCCAAACGGTAGGGATGTCGAGGGCGATTCCGCAGTCCAGCCGGATGGGGTCCGTTGATAGCGAGGATTCGAACCCGAGACCACGCGCTAAAAATGACTAAATAATTAACCACTCAACGGCTAAATAAAGCCAACATTTTATCCAACAAAGATTTGGCCCAACGGTCAAAGGTTAGGCTAAGGATACCATGCTGGAGGTCTCGGGTTCGATTCCCCATCGCCAGAGTGAGATTAATTGCCATTCGCAGCGGCGGAGTAGCTAACCCTAAGCCTCTAACACGATGGAATTACTCATAAAAATCCTCCAAACGCAGTAGGACAAGTCTGAGGCGATTCCGCAGTCCAGCCGATGGGGGTCCGTTGATAAGCGAGGATTCAACCCGAGACCACGCGCTAAAAATGACTAAATAATTAACCACTCAACGGCTAAATAAAGCCAACATTTTATCCAACAAAGATTCGCCCAACGGTCAAAGGTTAGGCTAAGGATACCACGCGGAGGTCTCGGGTTCGATTCCCATATCACAGAGGTGAGATTAATTGCCATTCTCGCAGGGCAAAGGGAGTAGCTAACCCTAAGTCTCTAACACTGATGGAATTACTCATAAAAATCCTCCAAACGCAGTAGGATGTTTGAGGCGATTCCGCAGTCCAGCCGGAGTGGGGTCCGCTGATACGAGGATTCAACCCGAGACCACGCCGCTAAAAATGACTAATAATTAACCACTCAACGCTAAATAAAGCCAACATTTTATCCAACAAAGATTTGGCCCAACGGTCAAAGGTTAGGCTAAGGATACCATGCGGGAGGTCTGGGTTCGATTCCCATATCACAGAGGTGAGATTAATTGCCATTCCGCAGGCATGGAGTAGCTAACCCTAAGCCTCTAACACGGATGGAATTACTCATAAAAATCCTCCAAACGCAGTAGGACGTTTGAGGCGATTCTGCAGTCCAGCCGGGGGGTCTGTTGATACGAGGATTCGAACCCGAGACCACGCGCTAAAAATGACTAATAATTAACCACTCAACGGCTAAATAAAGCCAACATTTTATCCAACAAAGATTTGGCCCAACGGTCAAAGGTTAGGCTAAGGATACCACGCATGAGGTCTGGGTTCGATTCCCATATCGCCAGAGTGAGATTAATTGCCATTCGCAGGGGAAGCGGAGTAGCTAACCCTAAGCCTCTAACACTGATGGAATTACTTCATAAAAATCCTCCAAACGTAGTGACGTCGAGGGCGATTCCGCAGTCCAGCCTATGGGTCCGCTGATGGCGAGGATTCAACCCGAGACCACGCGCTAAAAATGACTAAATAATTAACCACTCAACGGCTAAATAAAGCCAACATTTTATCCAACAAAGATTTGGCCCAACGGTCAAAGGTTAGGCTAAGGATACCACGTGAGGTCTGGGTTCGATTCCCATATCGCCAGAGGAGATTAATTGCCATTCTCGCAGGGGCGGAGTAGCTAACCCTAAGTCTCTAACACGGATGGAATTACTCATAAAAATCCTCCAAACGTAGTGATGTCGAGGCGATTCCGCAGTCCAGCCGGAGTGGGGTCCGCTGATATGAGGATTCGAACCCGAGACCACGCGCTAAAAATGACTAATAATTAACCACTCAACGGCTAAATAAAGCCAACATTTTATCCAACAAAGATTTGGCCCAACGGTCAAAGGTTAGGCTAAGGATACCACGCGTGGAGGTCTGGGGTTCGATTCCCATATCGCCAGAGTGAGATTAATTGCCATTCGCAGGGGCAAGTGGAGTAGCTAACCCTAAGTCTCTAACACTGATGGAATTACTCATAAAAATCCTCCAAACGCAGTAGGATGTCGAGGGCGATTCCGCAGTCCGTGCCTGGGGGTCCGCTGATATGCGAGGATTCAACCCAGACCACGCGCTAAAAATGACTAATAATTAACCACTCAACGGCTAAATAAAGCCAACATTTTATCCAACAAAGATTTGGCCCAACGGTCAAAGGTTAGGCTAAGGATACCACGTGCGAGGTCTGGGTTCGATTCCCATATCGCAGAGGTGAGATTAATTGCCATTCGCAGGGGCAAGGAGTAGCTAACCCTAAGCCTCTAACACTGATGGAATTACTCATAAAAATCCTCCAAACGCAGTAGTGACGTCGAGGGCGATTCCGCAGTCCAGCCGGAGTGGGGTCGCTGATACGAGGATTCGAACCCGAGACCACGCGCTAAAAATGACTAAATAATTAACCACTCAACGCTAAATAAAGCCAACATTTTATCCAACAAAGATTTGGCCCAACGGTCAAAGGTTAGGCTAAGGATACCACGCGGAGGTCTGGGTTCGATTCCCATATCGCCAGAGTGAGATTAATTGCCATTCCGCAGGCGGCGGAGTAGCTAACCCTAAGCCTCTAACACTGATGGAATTACTCATAAAAATCCTCCAAACGTAGGATGTCGAGGGCGATTCCGCAGTCCAGCCTATGGGGTCCGCTGATGCGAGGATTCGAACCCGAGACCACGCGCTAAAAATGACTAAATAATTAACCACTCAACGCTAAATAAAGCCAACATTTTATCCAACAAAGATTTGGCCCAATGGTCAAAGGTTAGGCTAAGGATACCACGCGTGGAGGTCTGGGTTCGATTCCCATATCGCAGAGGAGATTAATTGCCATTCTCGCAGTGGCAAGGGAGAGCTAACCCAAGCCTCTAACACGGATGGAATTACTCATAAAAATCCTCCAAACGCAGTAGTGACATGTCGGAGGCGATTCCGCAGTCCAGCCTATGGGGTCTTGGATAGCGAGGATTCAACCCGAGACCACGCGCTAAAAATGACTAATAATTAACCACTCAACGGCTAAATAAAGCCAACATTTTATCCAACAAAGATTTGGCCCAACGGTCAAAGGTTAGGCTAAGGATACCACGTATGGAGGTCTCGGTCGATTCCCATATCACAGAGGTGAGATTAATTGCCATTCGCAGGGCGGAGTAGCTAACCCTAAGCCTCTAACACTGACGGAATTACTCATAAAAATCCTCCAAACGCAGGACGTTGAGGCGATTCCGCAGTCCGTGCCGGGGGTCCGTTGATAGCGAGGATTCGAACCCGAGACCACGCGCTAAAAATGACTAATAATTAACCACTCAACGCTAAATAAAGCCAACATTTTATCCAACAAAGATTTGGCCCAACGGTCAAAGGTTAGGCTAAGGATACCACGCGTGAGGTCTTGGGTTCGATTCCCATATCACAGAGTGAGATTAATTGCCATTCGCAGGAAAGGGAGTAGCTAACCCTAAGTCTCTAACACTGATGGAATTACTCATAAAAATCCTCCAAACGCAGAGTGGATGTCGAGTGGC